>WOAB01000508.1:1200000-1800000 GCA_027886185.1 Rheum nobile | reverse complement strand
TGGAAATATTCATGTTTTGCCGCATTTGCTACTGAGAGATGTTCTGTTTGTGCCTGATTTCAAGTGTAATTTAATCTCTGTGGGGAAACTGATCAGTGATATGAAGTGTAATGTGGTTTTCACTCCTCAACGGTGTATTTTGCAGGCTCCTTTTATGCAGAAGGAGATGGAGATTGGTAAGGCCAGCAGAGATTTGTATTTTCTTAGTGTTGGTGTATAGCACCAACACCAGGCTAATTCAGGCAATAAGGTGCTTAATAAACATGTTTCATGTCATGTTGATGCAGCTCTGTGGCATATTTGCTTAGGTCAATTACCTTACTACAAATTTCCTTCCTTATCTTTTCCTATCCAGCCAAATAAACCTGAGACTGATCCTTGTTTAGTTTGTGCCAAGTCTAGACAGTCTAGACTTCCTTTCCCTACTTCTTCTATCTCTACTACCTATCATTTCCAGATGATACATATTGATATTTTGGGACCCTACCACACTGCTACTTACAATGGTTATAGGTATTTTATGACCATTGTAGATGACTTCACAAGGTCAACATAGATACACTTGCTTTCTGTGAAAAGCAATGCTTTTGCTATGTTAAAAAGTTTTCTGTCTATGGTGACAACTCAGTTCAGTCGACAAGTGCAAACAGTGAGATCAGATAATGCTCTTGAACTTGGGGCCAGTAGAGTGATGTGACCCTGCCTCCCATGACGGCCCAAGACGAGGAAGAAGCCATGAGCCTACTCTTAGAAGGCCCAGTGACAAATCCGCCATCGCTATCCATTCGCTCCATCAATTGCTTCCATCGGGTCCACAATCGCCACCAATTCCATCGCCTTCGCCATCGGCGTCGTCTTCGCTGTTGTGACACTCAACGTGACACTCAGCCTCGCCAACACCGCGATCTTCCAGACCACCTCCACCGGGTTTGCTTCGCCACCATCTTGTCAACCTTTCGTGCAAGACAACGTGACTTCTCGCCCAAGACTAGATCCAAAGGTGTCGCCTTTGACAATTGGCTTGTCATCAGAGGCAAGAACACATCAACTGGCATCAGAGCCCATCAGTCTTGTAAGTCACGAACTCAAGTTTGCATCTTGTTCACAATTTTTTTTCTTGACCCCCATCGTTTGTTTTCATAAGATCTTGAGAAAAAACCAAAGTTTCCATATTTGCATTACCTAATCGGTTTCTACAAGATAATATCTTGGCCGGAATTTTTTTCTTGTTCCCTAAGTTTTGGTGTGTTAGGTAATTTGTTATCTTGCATGCTAGAATATTTTGTTTCCTTGTTTCACGCGTGGATAGAGTTTCCTTGTTTGCTAGATTTTGCTTTTTAGTTAAGTTAGCCGAATTTCCTTGTAAGATATCAATCACATCTTATCTTCTCTCTCCTATCTCTAAAGATCACACTTGTGATATTCTTGTTACTTAGGCCGTTTTGCTTTTTGTTTGTTTCCTTTTGCAAATCCGAAAAGATCAAAAGATAAGATCTCGGATATTTTACAAAAAAAAAGATATCAAAAAGATATTCAAAAAAAAAAAAGTTTTCAAGTTAGGTAAAGCCAAAATAAGGCAACCCTAACCCATTCGACTCGGTCTAAGCTCATCTTCTCAACCTCTCCGCCGTCTAGGTCAAGCTTCCTAGAAGGTATTTTCTTGCTTATTAGGTTGCTTTGTTTACGTTTGTTTTAGGTTTTCAATTTGTTCTTGTTTGTTTGATTGCAACTTGCTTGGTACACCATCTCTTGTGCAAGCCAAGCCACCCTCACGGCAAGCCAAACTAGCCTTACGTACGTGAACTTTGTGACTTGACTAGTGATTTTCTTGGTTGTTGTTCTTTGTTGTCTTTTGGTTCGTTTTTACTCCCATGTCTGGCCATATTGTTATAGGTAGCATGCCGGTTGGACATAGTGAAGACCAACTTGGAGTCGACAACACCAACCCAAATCCACCGCCGTTGGGTCTACCCCAAGACCAACCACCGATTGACCCCCCACAACAAGACCCCATCATGGAGTTGTCCGAGGAGCAACGAGAGATCCAAGCTCTTCGTCAACGCGTTGCTCAATTTGAAGCCAGAGAACGCACGGCACAACTCGTGCCCACTCCAACTCCATTAAGTGCCTTGGACGCGTCGACTCAACCACGAGCCACCGACGCCGGTCCATCGAAGACAAGAGTAGACAAAGGCAAAGGAATCATGCCTTCGACATCTCATCATCAACCACAACTCAATCGTATGCAAAGTGTCATCGAGAGTCGCCAAGGCTTCGTTTCGCACACGGACCACTACGTGCCCAGAGCCACACCCGCTGACTTCGACACCGGCTCCGACAACGACCGCGACGCCGAGGACACTCAAGGTGAGTTTTCTGAACCATACAACTTTGATGATCGCTATGCCTCTAGGAGAACCCAGAGACGCATACCGGGATCAGCGCCTCGCGAAGGCCGCCCTCGACGAGCCGAGCACGCCGACGAGACGCCAAGGAGACCCAGTCGCCGACCCAGTGGGCATACACGACGCGATGATCAATTGAGGACCCCAACTACCCAGCCACGGAGCCATGATGTACGCGATCATCTTTGACACCAAAGTGTTCGGACGCCACGTTACGGATCCGATGGCTACGCGTCGATCACACCCAATGTCCACGACGACTTCGACGATTATGACGACGAGGAGATCGAGGACTCAGGTATGGTCAACCCTAATTTTTTTCACTCCCCTCTTGGAGATCCACTTGAATTGTAGGATCACCCTTCGGATTGGATACTTCCACCGCGTCTCCAGCCCCAAGGAGAATGCGTTCGTGACATTGGCGGCGAGCGCCGTGATGTTATACCAAGGGACATTTGCCGAGCCGACTATGATGCCCAACCGCGAAGACGCCAACGCGATGACGCCTACGCGCCAAGGGAAGAGTTTGCTCGCGGCGAAGATCACCAAGATCGTGATAGACGCCAGGTTGGACGCGATAGACCCCATGGTGTGCGCGCCTATGAGAATCCTCTCTACGCCGCCACGCCTAACAACGCGTTCAACCAAGCACCTGCCCAGCCTCGATACCAACGACACGAAGTCAAGGTAAAGATCAAGCATTTTTTGGTGAATACAATCCATCTGTTTTTCTTGAATGGGTGCAGGCCACAGAGTACACCCTACGCTATTGCCGCGTTCCTCCTGAGGAGCATGTTTACGCCGCGACACTTCACTTTCGAGGAGCAGCCCGAGTGTGGTGGCATCGCTTCGAGAGAAGCTTTGGAGGGACTCATTTTGCTCGAGAGAAGCTTTGGAGGGACTCATCTCTTTGCGTCACATTCCCACTCGTCATCAGCTTGCTGATTTCTTGACGAAGTCTCTTCCTAGTGTCCAGCTGCATGCTTTATTTCCCAAGATGGGGTTGTTAGATCACCACCTCCATCTTGAGGGGGGTGATAGAGTTGATGCATTTGTGCATTTGTTTCGATTTAGTCACGTGTTGTTCACGTGTTTACTTTCCATATAAACACACTTGTTGTAACAAACTCTGCTCTAACAAAACTTTTCCCTCTTTTGGATTTCTCTTTCTCTTCCCGCTTCTCTCTCTCTGCTTTCTGGTTTCCGCCTATTGATATGGCTTGACGATTGCTTCCGCGTATATGATCACAAACTCATGTATAGAAGGGAAAGGATGGACAACAATAAATTCATGTCCATCAACTATTCAGTGAATAAGCAAATGCAGTAAGTAAATATTCAAAAAATATTAAACTTTATGCCACTACAGCAATGATTAACTTTTGTCAAGATAAATTAGCTTAGATGATTAAAATAAAATCTTTCATCCAACTAAACTTAACAGCTAGCTTATTATAATTCCTTGAAATGTGTAATTTTCTCTCCTTAATCTCGGATTCCAATCAAGAGCAACAAGAAACTCTGCAAAGAGATCTAACCAGCTCAAAAAAAATTAGAAGAATCAATAAAGCAGACCGAAAGAACTTGGAGATAATCCAAATGAAACACCAAACCTCGCTCAATTTGCTGATTGTGGCCATCGCGTTACTCGTTTCCGCCTTTAGCTTTCCAAACACCTTGACACCTTGTTAAACATGGTTAATTTCGTCAACTATTCTCCGTCTTGTTATTGATTCAACAAGAAAAATCTTATATAACTATTGATAGAGAAAATATAAATCGAATCGGAAAGCAAAACATGGATCTCGTCAAGCCTTCAAGAGCGAACTTACATTAACGAAAAGCTGAGAATTTTATGATGTCAACGATTCCTTTATTTATGCTCAAAGAGACAACGATGAATACTTCTTGTGGAATAGATTTGCCAATGACGGGGAGAAGGAGACGAGATAGTAAAGCGAAAAAGAAGCAGGGTCAGCGGAGGAGGACTTGAGAGTGATAGATGAACATCGACCAGACGACGAGAAGGATGAGAGCCCTAATACACAGCTGGTAAGATGGTAAATATTACAAAAAACAAAACTTAATATCAGAAAAAAAGTAAATTAAATTAGAATAAAGGTAAATTTGTAAAATCATTTAAACCAGTTGACATACAACACGTACCGTATGAATAGAGAAAGCGTTGCCATCTCTACAGATAGACACGTCAACATTTATGACAGTTTTTTGATGCAAAATTTATAGAAGCCGAACTCCCAAGTTTTTTGATGGAAAAATTATAGAAGTCGAACTCCAAGTTTTATTGCACTCGGGATATCAAATTACTTTCTTTTCACGGACTTAGAGAGGAGGATTCTCCCTTCTCTCTAAAAATCCCCAAAATTTTAACCAAATACTTCCTATGTCCCATAATATAACCCCCATTTGAGAATGGGCACATTTATTAAGGAGAAATTTTACATTGAAAATCAAGTACAAGTTGCTCAGTAAGTACAAAAAATTTGCAGGGAAAATTGTTGACAAATGGGGACAGATACTAAGTAAACCTGCAAATCCATAGTTGATATTTTTCAACCAATAGAAACACAGGATTAGGGTCACACGGATTGCCAAGATCCAGTCTAAACATTACAAATTCCTGCAAGGCCAGCCATTTACATCACTGCAACTCTAAAATACTCCAAAAAACACCATTGAATCTCTGTTGAAGCATTTAACACCATTTCATCTCTGAGAACTGCATTTAACAGCATCACTGCCTCCTCTAGAATGTCTTCAGACTTTAATCTTAATATTCCAGCTCTGTTTCCACATGATGATGTAGACCAGGTACATGATTTTCTGACTGATGATGAAGACATGGAAGAAGACGAAGTTCTGTTTGATCTCAACCAGTCAGTTGGGGACATGGAAGAAGATGAAGTTCTCTTTGATCTCAACCAGCCATATGAGGACATGGAACAAGATGAAGTTCTATTTGATCTCAACCAAGAACCAGAAACAGAGGCAACAATTCATGTAGAAACAGAGCATCACAGTGAAGAAACAAGTCATCATCAGACAAACAGAAGCAGACTCAGCACATTACAGAGAATGAACATTTTGGTGTGGCTTGTAGAGAGATCAGTAAATGGAAAGCTACAATATGGTGCAATAAATGATGCAGCATCACAATTTAATGTATCAAGATGGTGCATACAAAGCATATGGAACATAAGCAAGAGACAGAGGGATGTAAACCAAATGTACAATCTCACACCAAAATATCACAACTCAGGTAGAAAGAGAGTTCATGTATCAATTGTGTCTATTATAAATCTGAATATGGGGGAGATATCATGCATCAGAGATTTAGCAGGCAACCTTAACATATCAAAGAGCACAGCTCATAGAATGATCAAGAGGGGAGAAATCAAGCCACACACAAATTCACTCCATCCAGGATTGAATGACAACAACAAAGTGACAAGACTGGATTGGGTGCTAAGGCTACTACAAGGTGATACAACGGAAACAAAGAGAGAATACATTCCAATGTATGACTTTGTTCATTTGGATGAGAAATGGTTTTATTTGAGCAAGAAGTCACACATGGTCTATCTAGCACAACATGAGAAAGGCAAATACAGAGCAACTAGTTCAAGCAAGTTCATTCCAAAAGTAATGTTCACTGCTGCAGTAGCAAGACCAAGGTTCAATTCAGAAGGGCAATGTACCTTTGATGGAAAAATTGGTATTTTTCCATTCACATACACAGAGCCAGCAAAGAGATCATCAAAAAATAGAAGAAATGGGACATTGGTGACCAAGCTAGTTGAATCAGTAAACAAGAAGGTGACAAGGAGCATGTTAATCAACCAAATAGTTCCAGCAATCAAGGCAAAGTGGCCACAAGATGGACATCACAAGGTGATATTTATACAACAGGACAATGCAAAAGATCATATAACTCAAGCAGATGCAGAATGGCAGCAGGTATATCAAGAGGAAGGATTTACATTTATTTTGACTCAACAACCACCTAATAGCCCTGATTTAAACATATTAGATCTAGGGTTTTTTAGGAGCATTCAATCATTGATGCACGAAAAGATGCCTAAGGATGTTGATCACATGTTAGATGCAGTTCATGAAGCATTTTATGAGCTAGACTCTAAAACATTAGGTAATGTATGGATGACATTACAATATGTTATGAATGAAATACTCAAAAGAAAAGGGGGCAATGATTATGATGTTCCACATAATAATAAAAAGAGATTGGAAGCTCAATGAATTATGCCAAGAGAAGTTCATGCACCAATGTGGGCAGTTATGGAAGCATGGGGCATTGTTCATGGGGGTGCACAAGGAATGCAAGCAGAAGCAGGTCCATCAAATACACAGCAACACAGAGAAGAAGAAACTCAAGAAGAAGAACATGATATTATTATCTAGACTAGCCTGGTATTTTGCACATCAATACATTTTGTAAGCATGCACATAGCAAATAAGTTGCATCTCACTATATTTTGTAAGTAAGCATGCAAGAACATAGTTTTCATTTGCACATGGTTGATATTTTGTAAGTAAGCATGCAAGAACTATATTTTGTAGTCATGCAGGAACATGGTTGATATTTTGTAGTCATGCAGGAACATAGAAGAAGTAAAAGTCAAACAATGAAGTTGCATCTTTTTAAAAACCTAAGAAACATTTAACAATTTAATCTCAGATGTCCCCAATCATCACAGACACAAGCCCACTAAGAATACCATAAGCCTCATTCAGTTATATCAACCGGTTTCTCATGGGACATTAATGCAGTGAATTACATGAAGTTGCATCTCATTTTAAGAAGACTTCATCCTTGATTATAGACTTATAATCTCAGTTGTCCCCAATCATCACTGACACAACTACATTTTCACAGCACTAACATACACACAGAGCCGCATTCAGTTAATATAAACTGGTTTCTTATGGCAACTTATGCATCTCATTTTTCAAAGACTTCATCATTGATTATCAATACACAACATAACAACAACAGAAACCATATTCAGTTTACATAACAACTACATTTTCAGAACATAACAACTTAATCATTGTTTATCATTTTCAGAACATAACAACAATAGAAACCAAGTAATAACAAGAGCATTTTCAGAACATACATTTTCAGAACATCACAACTTAATGTGCAGATCAAGTACAAGTTGCTCAGTATTCAAAGACTTCATCATTGTTTATCAATACACAACATAACAACAACAACATAAATCAGGTAATAACAAGAGCATTTGCAGATCAATGAACAAGACAGAACACCCTAAACCATTTGCAGACATGTATACATTTTCACAACACATCAGATCAATGATCATGCAGAACATTTCATCATAAAGAGCATTTGCAGATCAATGAACATGCAATCAAAATCAACAGCAACAAATAAGTTGATACACAACAACAGAGTAAAATGTAATCCATCTAATTGAACAACAGAGTATAAATCAACAACATGCAATGAAATTGAACATGCAAGCAAAATCAGTTGTCCCTAGAATCCCGAAATTTAACATGCAATCAACATAGGACATTACAGAGAATGAACATGCAATCAAATCAACAGCAAAAGAGGGGACGAATTGAACATGGAATCAACAGAGGACAGAGTTTAGAAGTCAACCATCAGTTTCATCATCAGAGATTATAATAATCTCAACCTTTGCAGGGATTTTTTTTCTGGAGGGTCCTGCTTCCTTCTCCGGGGACTTGGAGAGCTGATCGACAACTTCTTCATTCACCTTGGCCTCAGGTTTCCAGGAGCATTCAACAGTATCTTCAGAGTAATAGGGACTGAAGTTGTGAAATCCTTGGCACTGGTTTCCCCATTCACACTTAGGGTATTGAGAGCAGTGAGAAGAAGTTTTCTTCTTCTTCTGCTTCGGGGCCGCCTTGTCATCATCAGAGCAGCTAGTCCAATGGAAGCTCATCTCTGGATTCTCAAAAAGCAGATCTAGAGGACATGAGACCAGATCCAGAAACCCTAACCTAGAGATGAGATCCAGAAACCCTAACCCAGAGATGATGAGATCCAGAGATGATGAAGAAGCGGCTCTGAATCCAGAAACCCTAACCCAGAAAGCAAGATCCAGAGATGAGATCGAAGAGGGGACGAGATCCAGAAACCCTAACCCATAAAGCAAGATCCAAAGATGAGATCGAAGAGGGGACGAGATCCAGAAACCAAGATCCCACAAAGCAAGATCCAGAGATGAGATCGAAGAGGGGAAGAGATCCAGAAACCAAGATCCAGTGAATCGAGAGTGTGAGAGGGAGAGATTAGGGTCCGAGCGGCGTTTGAGTATGAGAGACAGATTAGGGTTTGAGTGTGAGATAGAGCGAGAGCAGAGAAGCAGAGAGAGATTAGAGAGTTCGAGAGTGAGAATTCGAGAGAGAGAGATTAGGGTTGAGTGTGAGAGAGAGAGAGAGCAGCAAAAGCAAATAGAGGGTTCGAGAGAGTATCGGAGAAATGAGGGTGTGAGAGAGGGGTATGAGAGAGAGAGAGAGATATGGGGGGAGAGGGGTAATGTGGGTAGGTAAGTTGATTTTATGGGGAAGAGTAATAAAAGTAAATGTGGGTAGGTAAATTAATGAGAATAAAACAAATTTAATGATTGGGTCGAAAAGTAAATGGGGCAAATATTTTGGGACGACACTTTTGGCAAATGGGGCTTATATTATGGGACGGAGGGAGTATAAACATTAGGACAACAACCCAACACCAAGAGGCAAACCACCATTACAATCATCCTTCACCAACAACATCAGCAATAGATAAACAAAACCAGAGGAAAAATCCCTCCCAATCAAAGGGATTAACCCCCTAACAACAAAAACAACAATAAAAGGATTGTATTTCACACTCTCTTCTACCTAGAAATTAAACCTAAAATCCAAAACTTCTAACTTCTAACCCATCCAAACCCCAACTGGTTCTGCTTCTGCAGAACAACAATTCAACAAATCTAGCCAGATCTGGACTCGTCGTGGTGCTCATCTCCCTCGACGGTGGCTCAAACTCTAAATCAAACGAGCCTCTCCAAGGTCTCTCCACCACCACTTAAATGCTTGACCCACAGCTCGGACCACCTCCTCCGGCCAACTCTCCCTCCGCCATACCTCTTCTGGTTCAAACCTATGGCTGAACTCCTCCTTGGCGACAAGATCTGCCAACGCCACATAGCTCCACCGATCGGAGTTCGGAAATGCTCAATTCGGCGGATGGAGTTGCTTCGTTTTTCCCGACGAACATCTTCCTCCACAACCAAAGCACCAGCTCAGATCCGTTTCTTCAAAATAAGAAATCTAAAATTGCTAAATACTCTTTGAAGTACAAGCTTCAATTCTATGGAATAATATTTTAAAGAAAAATCTAATTCAAGCCCAATACAACACCGACCGCATTTGTGCCTCCTTTCCCTTCTATTATCACTGTAACTTTTGTTAAGCTTGTTAACTTGAGTTTGTGGAAGATGACAGAGGCCCAAAAATATCTCCTTTTGGTCTTCATAAGACCTAAAAAAAAGGAAATAGTTGATTAAAGAAAAATATAAATACGGTTTTTTTGCCTGATAACCCTGAGGTAACGTTAAATTCGCGAGGTACCCCAAACTTTAACATATTTCATGAGGTAACCCTGGGTTCTGTTTTTTATTCACCATATGCCCAAACGTTAATTCATTAACGGATTCTGTTAAATTCATTTAGAAAAAGCTCAAAACAAAACAAAATGAAAGCATGTCCCTTTTCATCTTTCGACTGTTCTTCGAGTCTTCTCCTCTTCATCAGCCTTCATCGACTTCCCTCTTCACCTCTATTGACGTCGATGACTCCTCTTGATTCGTCGAGCAAGACGGCAATGTCGACGGCCGAGGTAAGCGCGCCTCTTGCTTCGTCGACTACACTGTTGAAGTCCGGCTCCTCCTGGCTCTTGGTTCGTCGACTCGTGGTTCGTTCGAACATTCTCAAGCTTAAGGTAGTAACAACAATCCATTAGGATTTTAAGAGGTTTTAGAGATTGTAACGATTTAAATTAAGAGGTTTTAGAGATTGTAAGGATTTAGGAATTTAGGGATTTAGGGTTAGAGATTTGGGGATTTGATGGATTTGCGGATTTATGTTGTAGCTGATGTTCAATTTCGACTCAAATTTGCTAGTTTATGGATCCAAGAACTACTGCTACAATTACTCGTGCTTTTGTGCTATTTGATTTTAGCTGATTCACTTGTGTCTTTGATGTAATCTAGTTAGTAGCTTCAATGTTTTCCATTTAAATTCAGTTCTATTTTTTTATTTAATTATTGGTGCTTTGATGTAAATCAAGTTAATAGCTACTTGTTTGACTGAGGATCTTTGTCTTTAGATAATAAAGCTACTGTTTTTATCCTTGAATTTATATTTGGATTTGTGTGTTTGATTGCTCTTCTAGCAATTCTTGAATAAATTTTTTAAAGATTATCACCTAAGCAGTTGCACCCTATTTCTATTTCAGTAATTTAACAATTTGGTGTAGTCTATAGACACTAAAGTAGAGACATACAATATTAAACAGAAAAAATATGACAAGATTGCATGCCAGTAGACACTTCAATGCAGTGATAAACTCTAGAATTGATAGTTCCAGATTTCCAATGCTGATGGTTTCCATTTCTGGTTCCATCTTGTTAAACTTCAACTATTAGTATTTTATATACTTCAGCTCACACAATTATGCTATCATATGCAGGGTGATGCCAATCAAGATGTTTCAAGGACATGGTACCTACCATTAGAGAAAACAATCTCTCTTCTCTCAAAGTTGTATCGCTCTATAATTATTAATTAAGGAAACTGATCATACATTGACTGTTGCATTAATTAGGCATTAGTATGCAGCAGATATATTGTGTTGGTTTGGCTTTGATTGGATTTTATATAACCCATACATAAACCCCAATTAAGGTGTTTGAAATTGGCTAATGATCTAGGATAGTTTTATTAATTTGTTTGAAAATTAGTACAATGATTTTGATGCAGGTTTGTTTTCAAGCCTATTAGCTCAAATGGTAGAGCATGTGCTTATGCATAAGATGTGGGTTCGACTCCTACATAGGCTATAACTCAATTCACGTAATTTATGATGCAGGTGAGATAACAAGACTGAGGTGCAGGTGTTTAGCACAAGTGGATTTACCGAATTGCAGTGCGTGTTGGTGTATATTGAGAATGGTATTCTGGCAGAATATCTTCTTGCTGGTTGTATATATTAATTTGGCTGGCAGAGAATTGTAATTCTGGCAGTATATTGAGAATGGTGTTCAGCTGAGAATTATAACTTATAAGTAGCTTGGGAATTGTAGTGCGTGCTGGCAGAATATATGCTCGATGCATGTGAATTTGTCAACTGGCTTTATATATTAATTTGGCTGGCCATAATTTTATATATTAATTTGTCAACTGGTGTTCAACTGAGAATTGTAATCTTCTCGCTGCTGTTTAATTATATAGACATCCAACAATGAACAAATGTGGAGTTTTATATGCAAATTATATATGCAGCAGAATCACACCACTTGAATCAAACAACTGAGAATGGTACCCTGCGTCATCTTATAGGACTAAGAAGGATGATGCTGACAACTAAAAAAGTTCAGATTTTCCCACTAAATCAAATCACATTATCTGTTTTAAGTTGTCCATAGATATTGATTCAGATGGGTTCAACCCATTCAAATCAAGTCTCATTAAAGAGCAACATACTAATCATAGGAGTCCTAATAGACAAGTCCAAAATGCCATTAGTCTACAAAAGTGGAATACTCTTCACACATCTAGAAAATTAGTCTCTATTGACTACCCGGAACCCATGGGGCTGAACACATCACATTATCTACAGATTGAACTTGTTCCTCATTGCTTGTTTCTTTTGTTTTCTTCCTTGTATTTCGTTGAACTCGAATGCCTTGTTCCTTAAGTTCTCTAGCAGTTGCTCCACCTTTACAAGTCTTCACATTATGTCCAAATGCCTTAAATAACAAAAATAAGTTAGTAATGAATTGTTGCAAAACAAAAAATGTGATTTGAAAGAGTTCATACCTTGCATCTTCCACACCGCACTACGCGAGATCTTTTTTCCAGCGGGAGCTTCACCCTCTTGTCTTCTCCTCTTTTTTGGAGGTCTTCCAACTCCCCTTTTCATGTTTGGCGGGTTGAATCTTGGAAGATCAAATCTAGGTCATTGTTCTTCATTTGGAACGGGCCTATAATTCACAGAATATGTTGTCTTGTACATATTTGTGGAATACCAGTGAGAAACATAATGCTTTGGATGCCCCCTCAACTCGAGTATAACCCTCACTGCATGACGACAGGGGATCCCGCGAATTTGCCACTCACCACATCCACAAGTTCGGTTTGCAATGTTGACACCTAATGATGAACGACCATCTATAACTTCAAATTCTATGGATGATGCCTTCAAAATCTGAAAAACATATCAAAATTTGAAATGTTAGTACTTGAAGTTAATAAACAAGTATCGACACCTACGATTAATCATATTGCAGATTTGAAACATGCTGATAATCCAGATGAATGTACTGCAATCTCAGTAATATTTTATCTTCCATTCTACAAGAGAGAAACAAATATAAACCTGTCAACCAAAGTTACCAGATCATACATAATAACATACATGGTATACTGAATGAACTAATTTGGTGTCCTTGATAATACAAAAATCGCAATAATTCATTGAGAAACAGTACACAAGCATTCAAATAACATACCTTCACAACATCATTTTTGGCTATCACACCCACGTATTCGGATACACCAGATCACTCAAATAACATACCTTTAATCAATTTTTTTGGCTATCACTAAGTTTTGGCCATCACAAGCTGATTCGGATACATACATTCAAATACAGTATACTACATCCATGAGAAACATCTTTTGGCCATCACACACACATATTCAAAAGGCTTTTCCATGACATGTGTACTGTATACTAAATTCATGAGAAACAAGAGGCAAAAAAATAAGATTAATATTTGAATGAACTACATCAAGCAAAATCCCTAAAATCCTAAAACCCTAAATCCCCAAAGTTTACAATAACCCTAAATTTCTACCGTCATTGATATGAAAATACTTAAATCACCTTAAGCTTGGAAGGAAACTTTCAATCAGTCGCCGACGAGATCCACGCAATATCGGAGGCACCGGACGATGCGCCTCACTTGGTCGCCGACGAGCCGCACCGCCAAGCTGCCGCCGCCTTTGCCCGCAGTCGAAACTCTTGGAACGAACTCACCCGCAGTCGAAATTGATTGGAACGAATAGGGTATTCCCCCCCAGTCGAGAAGAGAGAACAAACACGATGATAAACAGGTGCCACTTTTCTTTTCTTTTGATTTTTCTTTTCTTTCGATTTTTGTTTTGTTTTGATTTTTTTTGATTAAAAGCAAACGGCCGTTTATAAACTTAACGATAGGGTATTTCGCGAAATAAAACCAAACCTCGGGGTTACCCAGTGAAATATGTAAAAAAGTGGGGTACCTCGCGAATTTAACGTTATCTCAGGGTTAACAGGTAAAAAACCGATATAAATAAAAAGCATAACTGCTACCAATAACTAGTACAACTTTTCGGCTTTTGATTTAACTTGTTATGGCATGCAGGTTAAGTCAACATCAACCCAACCAATTATTATTTGTTGCAAAAACCCATTTTATCAATCCTTATAATTAATCTTAAAATTTCATATCAAAGATAGCAATATTTCAAAAGATTATTATTAATTAATTTTAAACCAATATTATCAAATAGCAAAACTAATTGATGTTACACCCCTACTCAAATGGCTTTAAAATCACTACATTTACTTGGGTGTTTGCTTGACCAGCAAGCCTAATCTTGGATAATCAAAGGTTCCGTTTGCTTCAAGTTTGGGTGACAAATTCTTCGCGGTATTTGTGGAGCTGATCTTGGGTGTTATCTGAGTGTCCGGTCGTGGTCGTGGTCGTGTCTGTGTGTTGAATCGTAGTGTGTTAGACAGGGAACGGTGTGACTGTTCTCTGGGCAGCGGAATATAAAGATTCAAAGTAACAAGTAATTTCCCAAAAACAAATACTTGTATTATTAAGAATTGTACAATCTCACAAGTCTTATCTCCACCTATACCCTAGGTTAAAGACCTTGAGTGCAATCAACTCCTAACGATACAAGAACAAAACAAGACCTTTAGCAAGAACTACCTGTACCTTGCCTTAGACCTTCGATCTCAGTTCTCACAAGAGTTCCTTGGTATGCTTGATGGTTATAGCTGAGATGCCTTTCCTCAAGGCAAATCTCATCTATATATAGGGTCTAACAAAAATACTATTACCAAATATCTAACAATTCACATATATGGTAAAAACAAATAATTTCGTTACCAAATAAGTTTATCAAACTATAAACACATGGTTTCCTTATATAAACTTTTCTAAGACTCATTATCTTCTTCTTCTTCTCCAAGCAAAACTCGAAATCTCGTTTCCTTGTATAATTGAGTCTATCTGGGAACAGCTGGCACATATCTACGTTCCTCATCATTCCACAGATGTTGTTTCCATATATAGAGTTTTCCTTGTATAGGAACCACGCGTGTCAGATTTCCAATTTGCTTCTGCGTAACAGTTCCTTGTTTCCACAACGTTCCTTAGCTCTTCTTTGCTTTCTCTTCTTCATGCGTTTTTCATTGTTCCCTTATTCTTTCATAAGACCTGAAACTCATAGGAACAACAAGAAAACATAAAACCTAATGGTGTTTATCATCATCAAAACCAGAGGGAACGTCAAGGTTCCAACAATTTCCCCCTTTTTGGTGATGACAAACCCATTCAAAAATTGTTCGATCAAAACAGAGTAATAAGCAAGACAATATTAATCAACATGTATCTCAGTTTAAATGTATAAGCAAAATTTTATGTCAAATGAATAATTGTAATTCATACCTTCAAGTTGCATCATCGTTCTCCCTCAGCACTAGCATCGCCCAGAAATTCATAAAGAATTAGGAACAATGTAAACTGTTACCTCTCATAACTGAGTTATCGCACAATTTCCACACTTCCCCCTTTTGGCATCATTAAAGGATCAAAAGTAAACAGTGGAACAACATAACTAAGGCAGCAGGCAAAAACAAAAGAAAAGTTCATATATCAAGTAGGGAATTGATTACAAAATAGCAAAAACAACTTGACAAACAAACACAAAAAGATCAAAATGCAAACATTTAAACAAGATAACATATTAAAAATCGAAGAGAAGAAGGTAAGACGGGCTGGATAAGAGAAGGTGTCCACTCAAGACTCAGAATCCTCCTTCTGGGCCTTGTCCTTGTTGAGAAAATACTCAAGAAGCAGTGAAAGGAGGTTCTTGATTTCGCACAATTCAGTCAACATCTGGCTTTGCACAGAGGCACCTTTAGATGTTCCCTCTCCAGCTTCCCGCTTCAAAATATCAGATACATGCAGAGTTCCCTTGCTGTCTCCCTGAAACTTCATTTTGTTCACATTCACCATATCCAGTTCGATGACCAGGGGAACTTCGCCTTCTGCTTGCAGAATCAGCTTGATGACATTTGGGTAGGCAAGGGAATGAGTCTTGGCACTGCATTTTGCCATGTGTTGTAGAATGATCCAAGGAAGATCAATCTTTTCCATGTGCCAAAACCTGTCCAACAACAGCAGATCGGTGACAGTGATTGTGTTTCTCTTCTCCTGCCTAGGAACGACAACCTTCATAATGATGTGATGCGCTATTTGCTGAGACAAAGTAAGAGCAGACACATGAGTGGCTGAAATTTTGGATTTGAAAAGCCGCTCAACACTAGCCTCCTTGGCCATTTTCAAAGCATCTGTGTTCTTCTCACCAGAGATTTCGCAAAACCCTTCAGCAGAGATGGACAGCAGTCGAGCGACCTTGGACACAGTGAAGGACAGATCTTCATCGTTGATCGACGTTGTTCCCACCATAGTGGCGGTAGTGTTGAGTTGGAAGGAACGGTAGAACTCCCTGATTTGGTCAGGGTTGACCATGACACGGTTGGAGAGGAAGTGTTCCCAACCTTGAAATTTGAGTCATTCCAAGACATCTTCGAAGCCGTTGGCGACTAGGAACCCTGCTGGGATAAGGAGGTGGGGAATGATCTTTTTCCCATCAACAGATCTTTCTTCCAGCTTAGCCTTCTTCATGGGCTCAGTCTTGGCCTCGATCTTCTTTACAGATCGCAGACGTTCCTTTTGAGTACCTGGCGTAGTCTCACCGGCGGCAGACTTGGTCGGGGTGGAGAAGTCGGTGGAGGCTCGCTGTTCCCCTAAGTACTCAACATCTGGGCCCTCATCATCCTCAGAGTCAATCGTGTGTTTGCCCTTGCGACTGGGCTCCACAGATTCCAGAGGATGAAGACCTAGATCGACCTCTACAGCAGCCATGGCTTCCTCCTCTTCAGCTTCTTTTGATTTAGGAGGGGAGTTAACTTCGTCTTCTGGCTCAGTGACGGTCACCATCTCCTTGGAGGCATTAGTTTCTTAGACCTGTTCCACCGATGGCTGTTCCCCCTGAGGTTGTTCCTCATGAAGTTCAACGATTGAGGAGGTGGCCTCTTTGGCTATTTCCACCACAGCAGCAATGGAGGTGGTGTCCTTGGATTGCGGAGTCTTAGCAGCCTAGAGCACCTCAATTGAGTGCTTGAGAGCACTGAGTTGCTCCTCAGTGAAAGCAGAGATGTCAATGGCGGGGGTAGAAGAAGATGTGGGAGTAGACATGATGATGTGGTTGTGTTTGGAGAGAGGAGAGATGATGATTTAGGGTTTGAAAATGGCAAAGAGCAAAGAGAAGGAAATTTGGGTGATGGAGAGAGAGAATATGTGAAACAGTGGGTGAGTCGGGTTGTGGTGAGGGTTATGTTTTATAGAAGGCAAGAGATTTGGGAAGACAATAAGTAAGGAAAGGTGAGGATTGGCTTACCCGGAATCTCGCCATTGACATCTTTTAAAACGGCAACCAGATCTTTTCTCTCTCTACAGGTAACGACCATTTTCTTCTCGTTTCTCGCAATCACACTGTTCCTCGTTGCAGAGCTATCAAATCACCATTGAATGCAAGTGGCACAGAGAGCAACGTTCACCTGTAACTCTCAACGTTTAGCAAGCTGTTCCCATTCACTGTTCCTTTCGCAGTTCTCCCTTAGGCATAGCGCCATACAGATGACTCTGAGTTGCTTGAGTGGATAGAAAGGCTAGTTTGAATATTTTAATGGGTTCACACAAAATTGCAAAGATATATCCAAACAAAAATACATGTAGGGAACAATGACGATCCAGATAATGATTCCCAGTAAAATATGATAAATAAAGAGAAGTTCATAGGGAACGTTTACCTGGATCCAAGCTAGGGACGACAGTGCAACCAATTATCATTTTGGCTTGTAATGAGGGTGCAGATAATCAAATCGGTTGCTTTGGGCTTGAAAGAAGATGTTATCATGGAAAAATAAAGCACATATGATCAATAATAGAGTTTGCAAGAAGTTTTTGATGTAGTGTAACACAAAGCACATAGCAAGAATAATAAACAAGTCATTTGCAAATAACATGCGACAAAGCAGTTGTTCCCTTGTTTAAAAATGATCGATCTAGCCAATCACTGAGGGAATAGTGGAAGTGGAGTTCCTCAATTTAGAGAGATCATCCCAATGAGCATTCTCAAATACTCAAAGGGTTTTCTATCCAAAGCTTTGGTGAAGATATCTGCAACTTGTTCCTCTATCCTGCAATGATCCATTCTAATGAAAATTTTCTCAACATTATCACGAAGAAAATGGTGACGAATATCAATATGCTTAGTACGTGAGTGATGAACATGATTTTTGGAAATGTTGATAGCACTAGTATTATCACACATAATGGGAACGGTGCCAAGAGACATACCAAAATCCTCCAATTGTTGTTTGAGCCATAATACCTGGGCACAACAAGAAGCAGCATCGACGTACTCAGCTTCAGCGGTTGAAAGGGCAACAAAATTTTGTTTCTTTGATGCCCAAAAGACAAGACATGGGCCAAGGAACTGTGCCGTCCCGGATGTGCTTTTGCGATCCACAAGGTGACCAACAAAGTCAGCATCAGTGAAACCTACAAGTTCAAACCCATTGTTCCTTGGATACCAAAGACAGAGGTTGTCGTTCCCTTTCAAGTATCGCAAGATCCTCTTGACCTCAGTTAGGTGTGACTCCTTAGGATTTGCTTGAAACCTAGCACAAAGGCACACACTAAATATAATATATGGCCTACTTGCTGTTAGATAAAGTAAGGAACCAATCATGTCTCTATACATTGTAGCATCGACATCTTGGCCATTCAAGTCTGCATCAAGACGAGTGTTAGGATAAATAGGTGTATCAATATGTTTAGCTTTATCCATACCATACTTCTTCAACAGTTCCTTGATGTATTTTTGTTGATGTACTCTTGTTCCCTCAGAGGATTGAGAAACTTGTAATCCGAGGAAAAAGGAAAGTTCCCCAATCATGCTCATCTCAAATTCACTGCTCATGAGATTTTTGAACTTTTCTACAAGGGTAGGGTTAGTGGAACCAAAGATAATATCATCAACATAGACTTGAACTACGAGAATCTCACCTTTGTGTTCCAAGAGGAATAATGTCTCGTCAATTGCTCCACGTCTATATCCATTTGAGAGAAGGAACTGTGCCAGCCGATCATACCAAGCTCTGGGATCTTGCTTGAGCCCATACAGTGCCTTGTCCAGTACATACACATATTCAGGATGTTCCATGTCTTCAAAGCCTGGGGGTTGTTTCACATAAACTTCCTCTTGAAGATAACCATTGAGAAATGCTGTTTTGACATCCATGTGATATAACGTGAATCCTTTGAAAGCGGCATATGCGATGAGAAGTCGAATGGCTTCAATACGAGCTACTGGAGCATATGTCTCGTCATAATCGATCCCTTCTTGTTGGTTGTAGCCTTGAGCAACCAGTCTCGCCTTGTTCCTTGTCACAGTTCCAGAATCATCGAGCTTGTTCTTGAAAACCCATCGAGTGCCAATATCATGTTTGTGCTTTGGAAGGGGAACAAGTCTCCAAACTTTGTTCCTTTCGAATTGATGTAGCTCTTCTTGCATAGCAACTATCCAATCTGGATCTTTCAGTGCTTCTTTGATGTTCTTTGGTTATACAAAAGAGATAAAAGCATAGAAAGCACAAAAGTCATATAGTTGAGAGCGTGAACCTCTTTGTTCGTATGGTGTGAGAAGAGCATCAACTGGGTGATTCTTCTTAGTCCAGACGTTTTTGGATTCCGGCGGTGGAGGAATAGGAGGAAGGGCAATATTTGTTGTTGTAGTTGAGGATGAAGAGGGAGGAACGTCAGCAGCAATTGTAGTGGCTACCTCAGAGACTGTTCCTTCAACAACATCCACAAGTTCTTCCTCAATAATTGTTACCACATCACCACTCAATTGGCCATCTTGCACAAGTTGTGCATTCGAAGTATCACCACCAGAAGTTCCATTGGGAACAGTAGTAACATCAGCATCGATGACTGGAGTTGTTGTGGGAGCATCAAGTGATGGTGTGGAAGGTGTGTCATTGTCACTAGTTGTGGTAGCTCCAAGAGAACTAGTAGTGCTTCCGCCATCATTGGGGGCACTGTTCCCTGTACGTGGATTACCCTGGTGATTCCCATCTCCTTCATCATTTGAGTCTTCACGTTGCATGCGTGGAAAGTGATCATCAGGGAACTGTGAGTTTGCATCAAGACTCATAACTTTTGAGTGTTCATCTAAGACAACATGAATGCTCTCTTCAATCTTCCGGGTTCTCTTGTTGTAGACTCTATAAGCTTTACTTGAATTAGCATATCCCAGAAATATTCCTTCATCGCTCCTTGGATCAAATTTTCCCAAGTTGTCTTTTCCATTGTTGTGAATGAAGCACCTGCAACCAAAGTGTAGGATCGTGATTGTTAGATTAATAACAAGGGAACTGAGAATACAGATTCCAGTTCCCTTCACAGCGGAAATAAACAATCAAATAAATGAACAAGTTCCTTATAGTGGAAACCTTCGATTGACAACTAGCAATCTAGGATAAAAACCACTACCTTTCTTTCGAAAGGATTTCAAGGTCTACTTCTTGATTGCTTATCTCTTTGGTTACAGCTTATCCTAGGAACAAACACACAGTTTCTTTGCCTTACACACAGTTTGACAATCCTAGATAACTTAACACAAATTATAATCAATCCAAGAAGCAACCCTTAGCACCAAGGAACTAACTCACTTACAGTCACAGGAACTTAGCACACAGCTCTCCGATTCCTTGACTGGTTCCTCTTGATCTTATTCTGATTTGATGATCTTGTTTGAAGCTTCACACTTTGATATTTGCTATGGAGTGTGGTTCTATCTCAATGCTTTTAGATAACAGCGGAGCTTATCTTCCTTATATAGTGGATGCTCGAGGTTGGATCTGCTCTTGGTTCCCACAGAGCGAGCTTGCCCTAGGATGTGTGATGATCCTTGATTCACGCTATCTTTGACATGTAACAACAACCTAGGCAGCTCAGAATCCACATAGGTTGGTCAACTACTTCGGACAAGTCTGCCAAGTCGTTGTCCAACTCCTTTCGTCCGAGGTTCAACAAGCTCGGCACTTTGGAACTGTCCTCTGGATGGTGACATCTCTATGAGCTGTCGCTTTCAGTACCTTTGTCCGAGGTTCATCGTTCTAGGCATCTTGGAGTCTTGCTCTTGGATGGTGGCATGCTTTTGGAAGATTCGCTCAAGTCGCTTTCACCATCTTTTGTCCGAGGTTTGGTGTTCCCAGATTTCTCGGGAAACGCAAGATCACGTGTTGCATTTCTGGGCACACCTGGGTTCCTTTGGCTTGCTGCTTGGTTCTTTTGTCTTGTTTGGCTTCCAAGGTTTCGACAATTGTCTTGTGGTTCCTTAACACACATCTTTGAGATAAAACATTAGTATCAAAATATTTGTCATCTTCAAAAGTAGAGAAACTGAGGAAAGGAACTCTCAGGGGAACCGAAGTTCCAGAGTTCCGTTTCCTAACAATTTCTCCCTTTTTGATGATGACAAATATAAGGAACCTGACAACATAATAAGGACATGAAATTCATGAGAACAGTTGAGCTAAGAGATTTACAACTTTATAAAATAACGAGAGAACATTCAATAGTTGCAAATTCCCCCTTAGAAATAGAACGGGTTCAGAGTTCCTATGAGTCCAGTAGTTTCCAAAAGTTCAAGTTTCCTATCCATTCTTCCCCCTTTTGACATCATCGAAAAGATCAATTAACGTATCAAGTAAAGGATATCAACGGGAAATAAACAATTACTCTAAACCCATGACATAGACCATAATAGAAACTTAAGGCAGAGACAAAAAAATTGCATTAGAAACGTAGGCAAAAGAGTTCATTAGTCATTAAAGCATAATACATTGTCCAGACACATAGTAGAAAAAGACATAAAAAATCACAAATAAACTTGGAGATAGACAAAAGAGAGGATAGGAGAGGGGAGTAGGATCCTAGGGAACTACTAGCACACTGTGGCGTTATAGCACTGGGAACTAGGAGAGACGTTCCTATGGCATGTCAGTGGCCTCCTCTTCACCATCCTTCTTGTCGTCAGTTCCTTCATTCTGGCTTATGGCCTGATTTGCTCCAGTTGCATCCTCCCATGTTTTCTGAAGCACCTCCATCAGACTGGAAACCGCAGCTCTAGTTTTTCCCAGTTCATTTACTTGATCACAGAGGGCAACTGATATAGCATGGGAACCATCCGTGATAGCTTTTTCAATACGACCCAGAGAAGTTAGGATCGCAGAGGAGTCTTGAGTGGGGTAGAGCGGTGGCAGAGAGCTTGGGGAGGCTTGGGAACTGGCCTTTTCCTTAGGCGGATCAGCTTGAGTTTCAGAAGGAGCGGCCTGGTGATCTTTGGTTTTGAGTTTTCTTACTGTGGCGATGGTGAGGAACTTGTTGTAGGCGGTTTCAGGGAAGTCATCAGGATATTGGTTGAGCATGGAGAGAAGTTGTTTGATGAGGTGAGGGAAGGGCAGGGCATGGGATTCATGAGACTTACAGAACTGCATATGGGCCAACACTATCCTGGGGAGATCAACTTGGTCACCAGACAAAATCTTATCCATGAGAATTGCATCAGTGATGAGAACCGTGGCTCTGTGCTCCTGCCTGGGAACCAAATTTCTGATGAACCAGAAGTGCAATAGCTTGTTGGAGATGGAGAGTCCCTTAGTTTGCAGGCTCTTTGGAGTGTCGCCATCATAGAGCTTGGTTACCACCTCAGTCTTGGTTTTGTAGCCTTTGCCTTTGGGCCATGTCTTCTTTTGGTGTAAAATGTCAAAGCCTGACTTGTGCTCAATCCCTAGAGCGGAGGCAATGATGCTGGGGGACAGAGGAATGAGAAACAAAAAGGGAGCAATTGAGAGAGGGGGAGAGCTGGAGAGTAGCAAGGCATAGTGCTTGGTTCAATCAACAGGAGCCCTTTAATAATCGTTGAGTGCTGTTGGTGCCGTTGGAGAGATCGAGCCGTTGAGAGAAATACTGGGAAATCTGAAGCATTGAAACGGTTCCAAGGATTTGCAGCCCTTTTGAAATTGAACGGTCACAAATTCAAGGCTCAACTACTCAAAGATGGAAACTGTTCCCGGTTGAAAAGACATCTCTGACGCCTGAGAATTTGCCATAAATGCCGTCTTAGGAGGAGCAAATTTCTTACTAGCCGTTGAGAGGGTAGTCCATCCTAGTTCCTTTCTGGCGATTTTTTCAGTGTGTTAGAGGGATATATGGGAACTTTGATGTGGGTTTTAAAAGCATGGAACCTGAAAGTACGTTCCCATACAAGAAATCGGGGAAGGCCATTTATCGCATTACACAATAATTCCCAAAGAGGGTTAAGAAATGGATCATAGGGAATTGAATTGTGCAATGAGGCAAGGGAGGGTCATAGTACACAATCATCATTTCGGCTTGTATTGTTGGGTTAGAATATGATCAGATTGTGACTTTTGGGCCAACAAAGAAACTCGAACAATGATTGAGTTATAATGAACAATGAAGACTCAAGGACACGAACTAGAAGAATTTATCAAAGCCTTTTGAGTAACCATTATGGAGAGAGGGTCTATTGCAGAAGATATAACACAGAGATTCCAAGACTGAACAAGTAAAAGTTCTAAACTAGTCAATCAAGGGAACTGGAAAGAAACCTTTAAACTAAAGTCACTGCTAGGTTATAGGAATCATTCCCAGTTGTAATCTAAGGTTCTCGAAGGGAACTCTATTCAAGGCTTTGATGAATATATCTGCAACCTGATCTTCAGTTCTACAAAATTTCATAATGATGTTCCCTTTCTCAACATGATCTCTAAGAAAATGATGCATGATATCTATATGATTGGTCCTAGTATGATGCACAAGATTCTTAGAAATGTTTATAGCACTGGTTTTATCACAAAGAATGGTAAGAGGACCATAAGACATACCGAAATCCGCAAGTTGTTGCTTTAGCCATAAGAGTTGGGAACAGCAAGAAGCGGCTGCAATGTACTCGGATTCTGTGGTGGAGAGAGAGACTGAAACTTGTTTCTTTGAGCCCCATGACACAAGGCAAGGGCCTAGGAACTGTGCCATTCCAGAGGTGCTCTTCCTATCCACCAAGTATCCAGCATAATTAGCATCAGTGAAACCTATCAGCTCAAAGGGACATTCTTTGGGGTACCAAATGCAGATTGAATCAGTTCCCTTGAGATATCGGAGTATCCTCTTCACAACAGCTAAGTGTGTTTCTCTTGGACATGATTGTAACCTAGCACACAAGCAAACAACAAACACAATGTCTGGATGACTAGCTGTTAGATACATGAGAGAACCTATCATACCTCTATAGAGATTTTCTTCCACAAAAGAACTTGAGTGATCTTTGTCCAAATGGGCGATGGTAGAGATGGGAGTGGAGAGAGGCTTGCAGGACTCCATTTTGAACTTTTTCAACAGTTCCCTGACATACTTTTGTTGGTGAATTTGTATGCCATCTTTATTTTAGGATATTTGCAATCCGAGGAAGAAGGTGAGTTCCCCTATTAGACTCATTTCAAATTCACTGCTCATCAAGTATTTGAACTTATCTACAAGGGACGGGTTAGTGGAACCAAAAATGATATTATTAACATAGATTTGAACCACTAAGATGTTACCTTCTTCTTCTAGAATGAAGAGAGTCTTGTCAATGATGCCACGCCTGTAACCATTGGAGAGTAGGAACTGGGCAAGACGATCATACCAAGCTCTAGGGGCTTGCTTGAGACCATACAGTGCTTTGTCTAGGAAGTAGACATGGTCTGGATGATCATCATCTTCGAAACCAGGTGGTTGCTTGACATAGACTTCTTCTTGAAGAATACCATTGAGGAAGGCGGTTTTTACATCCATTTGGAATAGCTTGAACCCTTTGTGTGATGCGAAGGCAATCAACAATCTTATTGCTTCAATCCTTGCCACTGGAGCATAGGTTTCATCATAGTCGATGCCTTCTTGTTGATTGTATCCTTGAGCAACAAGTATTGCTTTGTTCCTTATCACAGCTCCTGAGTCATCTAGCTTGTTCTTGAAGACCCATCTGGTTCCTATGATATGCTTATCCTTGGAGCGGGAAACTAGATGCCATATTTTGTTCCTTTCAAACTGATGAAGTTCCTCTTGCATGGCTTGTATCCAGTCTACATCCTTTAGTGCCTCACCTATGTTCTTTGGTTCCACAATAGACAAAAAGGCATTGAAAGCAAAGAAGGTTAGATGTTCGAACCTGACTTGAGGCTTGATGGTTCTTCTTTCTCTATTGGGAGCTAGAACATTTGATGTGGAGACATTTTGATTTGAACACTCAGCTTCAACTTCTATGTTGGGATCACCTTCTCCATTGAAGAACATGTGAGAGGATGAGTCATTGATGTCTCCACAGATATTGTCTTCATGTTCATGGTTCCCAGAAATGGATTGTTGTTGAATTTCCATGGGAACTGCGGGAGGAGCTGGTGCAGCAGGGTAAGAACTGGGTGGTGTGATGTCTTCATCTGGATCTTCTTGAGGAGGTTTGGGAAATGGATCTTCAAAGGAACTGATGGTGTTCTGCACATTTCTACCAAGTGATTTTTCATTAAAAATAACATGAACACTTTCTTCTACCTTTTTGGTCCTTTTGTTGAAGATCTTGTAGGCCTTGCTGCTTGATGCATATCCAATGAAGATCCCTTCATCACTCCTTGGGTCAAATTTGCCAAGATTGTCCTTTCCATTGTTGTGCACAAAGCACTTGCATCCGAACACCCTAAGATGTGAAATGTTGGGAACCCTTCCTCTTAGAAGTTCATAGGGTGTCTTCTTTGTGATTGGGCGAAGCATAGCTCGATTGATGATGTAGCAGGCTGTGTTGATTGTCTCAGCCCAGAATGATTGAGATAGTCCACTTGAGATGAGCATCGTTCGAGCCATGTCTTCTAAGGTTCTGTTCTTCCTTTCCACTACTCCATTTTGTTGAGGAGTGTATGGTGCAAAAAAGTTGTGATCAATGCCATGCTCACTCCAAAAGGTTAGAAATTCTCCATTTTTGAACTCGGTACCATGGTCAGAACGGATAGAATTGATGGAACAGTCGAGAGACTTTTCTAACATGGGAACCAGATCCTTAAAACGTCCAATGACTTCACTTTTAGATTTTATGAATATTGTCCAAGTAAAACGAGAGAAGTCATCGATGAGAACAAAGATATACCTGTTTCCTCATAGGCTTTGAACTCTCATGGGTCCACAAAAGTCCATGTGAATGAGTTCAAGGCGCCTTGAGGAGCTTACCATATTTTTGGATTTAAAGGAACTCCGAGCTTGTTTCCCTCTTACACAGTCTGATCATGGTTCCTCAGATTTGCCACTTAACTTTGGGAGGCCCCTGACTAGCTCCTTTGAGTGTAGCTTTTGGATCAATTTGATGCTAGCATGACCAAGACGTTGATGCCACAAGTCCGTTTGATCATTCACAGTTGAGAGACAGAGTTTCTCCTTGGGAACGAAGGATGGGTCAACGACATACACATTGTTGAGCCTTTTACCTTTTAAGATGATTTGTCCCGAGGAGTCAAGGACAGTGCATTCATTTGATTTGAATCTGACTTCATTGCCTCCTTGATCACACAGCTGTGACACACTAATTAGATCAATGGCAAGATTATCAACAAGGTGGACTTTATTTACCTTAATGTGGTCATTGAGTTTCACAGTTCCTATTCCACAAATTTTCCCTTTGCTTTTGTCTCCAAAGGAGATGTTCCCTCCTTGGATGGGTTGAAGAGAGGTCATTTGATTTCTTATTCCGGTCATATGGCATGAGCAACCACTATCAATGTACCATAGTCGAGGTTGCCTCTCTTCTTTCTGCACACAAGGGAACTAAGACTTTTGAACCCAGTGAAGCTTGGCTTTACTGGGGGAATTAGCATTGCGAGTCTGTGAATGACCAGGGAACTGGTTCCTATCATGGTAATAATCTCTTTTTTCATTTTCAAAGATCCTTTTCTTAGGACAATCAGTGTTGTAATGACCATTCCTTCCACAATAGTAACACAAGCGATTGTAAGCAACATGTCCATATTTTCCCTTTTCGGGCCTAAAAGGTTTCTCAGTTTTTCTTTTGTTGAAATCAACATTGTTTCTAACCTTACCGTGAGCCATGTCCACTGATAACAGGTTTCTAGTCGTGTAAAAACTGCTATGCAAAATATCCAAACAAACTTTAAACCGTAGTCCTAGGTAAGTAAAAGTCGAATCCACAGGGAGGCGAATTCTATATAAATATGCAAGTTAGGAGCTCATCACCCAGGGCAGCGAATTTCTAGGCGAATTCTATCTAAACCCATCACCCAAGGCAGGGAATTGCACAGCACGAGTTGGTTGCTCCAAGTTAGGAGCTGTTAAAGACTCAAGTGTAACACGAGCTGCCATCCTGCGAGCTTGAAGAAAAGTTCTTTCGATTTCTGGATCAAAAGCTAGAGGTAGATTATTAGTAACACGGGTGTGAACCATAAGATAGGTTCACACCAAGATTGGCACACAAATCACACACACAAAATAGATTATTGCCTCCCCGGCAACGGCGCCAATTTGATAACAGGTTTCTAGTCGTGTAAAAACTGCTATGCAAAATATCCAAACAAACCTTAAACCGTAGTCCTAGGTAAGTAAAGGTCGAATCCACAGGGAGGCGAATTCTATCTAAATATGCAATTCGTATGTCAATCAAACGTAACCAAAGGGGGGTTTTGTGAGTTTTAGTAACCTAAGCATGCAAAAGTAAACAAAGTAAAATATGATGAAATCAGTGATGGGGAAAAACACTTAGTCAAACAACATCCACTATTCGTATGACAAGTTGATCATAGAAAATCATTCAAAATCTCATGCAATGAAAATTCCAATTCCTTTTCAGATATAACTAATAGCACAACCAGATACTATTAGCACTAACTAATTAAACAACCCTGAAACTATCAAGATTCAGTTTAACAGCAGCGTTACAGATAGGAAAATAGTTGGATACAATTCTAGCATAAAACAACCAGCTTTTATCCTAGAATGTAAATCAGTTCTCTTCTGCATAAGACTAGCACAACCAGATACTAGTACGATGCAGTTGCTACTCTGAAATAGATATGCTCAACCAGTAACAATCTAGATCTAGCAATAGACCAATAACAACAAACCCTAGATGATCAGACTAGAGATTATCAATATCAATCATAAGCAACTTAAGCAAGAGAAGAGATAAAAACCATGCAATAGATTAAGAACGAGAATCTCACAACTGAATCAAAATGAAAGCTTCAGCGTCTGACTAAGCCAGGGAGGCTTAGTTCTTCATAGCAAATACGTAAAGACTAATTAGGGTTCGAGAGAGAATCCAAGGTTTGCAAACAACCTTTTCTCAACCCTTAAATACTAAAGGAAAATAAAGCTAAGTTAACCTAAAACGAAATAATAAAAAGTAATAAAATAATGCAAAATAACATATAAGGAAAATCCGGCTCGGCGGTCTTCTGACACGGGCGGTGGCCGCTGCAACCTTCACGGCGGGCGCCGTAATTGCGGCGGTCGCCGTCTTTCCATGGCGGTCGCCGTGGACAAGTCGTAGCTACGGTCGCTGGAATGGAATTGGCGGCGGTCGCCGTAATTGCTTCTCCAGCTTCTTCTCTTCAGCTCCCAAAAGCATGTCTTCAGCACCTCCTCGCCAATACTTCATAACTCCTTGGCGTCTACTACTGGTGGCTTCCTCCTCAGTGTCTCATATGATCTCCAAAATAGCTCAAACACCTCCAAATACACCAACTTCGCCTCCAAACGCCATACACATGAATGTGTCTAAATCTACCCGAATGGCACCAATAAAACCTCTAATGACTCTTACATAAGCCCTACAAATTAGTGCTTATCATCCACATACCTTTTGTAACACCCCCGATTTATACCTCGGTGGTGCCACATGCCAATGACCTCAGACTTTTCCGTCCAAAGTCACCCCAGGCTTTTCCAGAACAATCAAACTTAAATACATGAACATATTAAATGAAATTAAACAGAGGAAGATTTTAAATTACACAGCGGAAGACTTTAGTACAAGAAACTCAACCCTTTTATTTAAAGATTTCTCTTCAAACGAGGATATGATTTTACAACAGAGTATTAATACAGCGGAAGACTTTAAAGAATCTTAAACTTAAAACACTAAACAACTTACAACACTAACACTTAAATCTTCGTCTGCAAGCCTCTTATCCTTCAACAGGTTACTTTAACTTCGGTATCAACCTCTGATGTGCCGAATCGAATGGATGACACCAGCCAACCATGCAGAGAACAATTACGGTTGGTTAGTCTAATAATTAGACTATGCAAGGGTACAAGCAGAGTGGTTCGAGTGATCGTCACCGTTTACTATCATTGTCCCTCGACTAATAACCGAAGGAACGATATATAAACCCGGTACTTTCACTGAAAGATTAACAATTAGATATGCACTGAAGAGAAGACTCCAAATGAAATGAGTCTTATAGGAAATTATGATGAATGTTTGGGAACGTTTAAAGTTTCACACAAGCTTTTAATTAAATCAAGACGAGCTTTTCTAGCTGCACTACAGCCTAGTTGCACTACTCGTCTGAAGGTATATTAATTATGTGCGACAACAGCACTTAACTTATTAACTTACAACACTCCTGGGTTATTAATTATGTGCTTAACTGCACTTATCTTATTAAATTATAACACACACTACTATTAAAACTTTTAATTATTAATAAGAGTAATTACGGAGCTTTAAACCACAGGGTGACACTTACCTTCACCCAAATTGCACTTGCAAGGTGCTTAAAACCTCCTACCTTACCTGGGTAGGAAGCGTTAGGTCAAGACCCTTAAATTAAATTATTCGGAAATTATCCCGATGAGTACCACGTTATAAAGAAACGGCTAATCCTTAACTGGATTAGCGTTCCTACGAACATTTGCTAATCTAGCATTAAAGATAACATAAAATTAACAACAAAACCATTACGGAAATAATAGCGCTGTATCTAGCAATATACATCCTATTATAGCAGCATTTCTTTAAATTACTATTTATCTGTTCCCAAACGAAAACCACAGATCATTCCAATTTAATAAACAATTGATAATTAATGAAACATGAAATGATTAAGCAAGAGTGAACCGCCACTTGCCTTAGATCCGCAGAAGCTTAAAGACGACGATGGGTTTCCGGGCTCGAAACAGGGACAAATCTGAATTCGCAGATTCCTTCGGATCGACCCATAAAGAAATCTTAAGTTAGATTCGACAATAGCTAGTACGAATTTAAAGAAAAATGAAGGAAATCGAAGGAACAAAAGTCCCAAACGAAATCACAAAGCCCAAGCCAAACCACACTCGCCCAGGCTCACCGCGGGTGCGGTATGGCCATGACTGCGGCTGCGGCAGGGCTCCAGGGGCGAGAACCTCGACAACAACTCACCGGAGAAGACCACGATGGGGGCTCGACTCGTGGTGGCTCCGACCTCCAACACCTTGGACTACTAACCACCACCTTGAAAGACACCTCCACCACCAAGAGCAGCTCCGGCAACACCTTGAAGAACTCCGGCGAACTTGTGAACTCCGGCGAACTTGTGAACTCCGGCGACAATGGAGCTTTGAGAGGAAGATAGATTTTGAGGGAGAAGGAGATATCTTGGGCAAGGCTTTCCTCCTCCTTATATAGGCCCAGCAAGAGCTTCATATGGCTGCCACCACACCCGCCACGCAGCAGCCCCGACCAAGCCACGTAGCTCGGTGAAATTCGACGTCGCGAAACATCATCATTACACCGCGGGGTGCGGCAAGGGTGCGTTGAAACCCTTGTCAGATGCTCTGAAACCCATGTTGACCGCGGGGTGCGGTGGGTACTGCCGCGGGTGCGGTCGTGACCAACAGAAAATCATCATGACTTCGATGGGGTCGTTCTCTCAGCTCCGAACTCCAAATGAGGTAATTCCAAATCGAGGAGTTATATCTGGAAGTCTATTTTAATCCTTCCAAATTTCACATTGCATGGATCATGGAATCAAAAGTTATGACGATTTTACCGAAAGGTCGTATTTGTATGCCTGGGGAAAGTATGGGCTCGAGTTTTATTTTTATTTTTTTAACCCCGATTTAAATATATTCGTACCCAAAAGAATATTCTAAACTCCAAAAATACGTCGAATGTATTTTATTCCACTCAGAGAGTTATTACAGAGATAAAGAAATTAACAAAAGGTGTAAATTCTTCTGAAAATAATTCGACTATCACACGAGTGTTTGGAACTTACCAAATTACTCTTTATTAAAATGAGAGTTATTACATCACCTCCCCCTTACAAAACGTTTCGACCCCGAAACTTGGTTAAACCCAAAAGAGAGATAAATCACTAACAATTCTTACTACTGGAGCTTAAAATCCTTAATCAAGACATCATTCCACAAGCCTTATTTCCATAAAGCATAACTTGTAATACTCTAGCTATATCCATAAGATCGTGACTACCTTAGAGTAAGATTTTCCCAAGATTATCACGATGACATTATGTATCTTCCATAGAAGAACACAATTTCTTATATCCTTATATGAAAATCCCGAGCTTACACATTAACTTCTTATAATCCGACGTAAAACCTTAATAACCTCAAATCTCACGACCTTAATTTCCTCAAGGATATCTCCACAATTTCATTACTCTTTATTAGAGGGTTTGGCCCTTATGCCAAATTCTAGTTCGGAATAACTTACCTATTCCCTCAATCACTTTATTACTTAAATCTTCAAGATTCCTCAATTTCACCACGTTCTATATTCCTCGAAACGGTTTACATGAGATTTTACTCTTAATTCCTTAAGATATCATTCTGAAAATGAATCATCCACATCAGTGCTTACAATACGAACTCCCTTATTAGAGATAGCTCTTAATCTCTTAGCACATTAATTCTACACATTCCTCCTATACTTTAAGAAATCTGGATGAACTCTGCGTAAGAGATAACGCTTACCACTATACTCCTTAGGCGTACAAAAACAATTCTCTTTACTGAATCTTTAATACATCGGGATCATTAACCTACCCTATCCTTAAACTGTAACCTTCTATTTAAGCGGTCACTTATTAACACAACAACTTTACAACTTAACCTTCTTCGAAGAGTTGCATCCTAGACCTTATAGGTGACGTACTCCAGATATGAAGAGGAATATTAGGAATGGATTCAGAAATCTTTTGAAACAAGAAAACACTTCTTTATCATTATTATATTAAAGTAACTGACAAAAGTCGAACAAACAAATTACGAAATTACGGGGATTATCGACACACATCGTTACCCCTTAATCTTAAGGAAAACTTTAATGAAATTACTACTACTTGATTAGGGTTCCTACTCGTTGACTTGACTCATTAAGAAGAGTCGTTGTCCTTGACCTGAAAACCCCATAGGCGCCTTGCCTTTATTACGAGCCATAGACTGATTAGCAGCAGATACCTCTAGCGTTGGGTTCTGCTCACTGCCAACTTTTGAGGCTTGATAAGACTGCACTGGTACTCGACCCTTCTGCCTACAGTATGTTTTCAGGTGGCCTTCCTTTCCACAGTTATAACATACTCGCTTATTCTTCTGGCAATTAAGACTTTTATGCCCAACTTCACCACAATTGTGGCACTGAATTACTCCACTACTCCAACCTGAGCTTCTGGCGGAGTCAGACTGTGTCGTCTCGGTCTTAGCACGACCAGACTTCTCAAATTTGGTAGGCGATGCCGGTCGTTTGAATGAACCAACATGGCGATCCTGTTGCCCACCCTTTCCCTTAATCTGCTTCTCCCGTTTTTGGGCGGATTCTTCCAGTGTGGCCTCTGTCTTGTAGGCTGCATTCACATATTGTTCTAACGTAGAACAACCGTGACGCAACATTAGAGGTTTGATCTCAGGATTCATCCATCCATGGAAGTACCAGATCTTTTGTTCTTCGCTTGACACCTCATGCCCATCGTATTACAATAAGTGATTGAACTTAGCTGCCATCTCAGTCACTTTTAACCCATCAGTCATAGGGTACATAAATTCCTTATGCTTCTCGTCCCTCATAGCACGGGAAAAGAAACGGTCAGTCATTTTTGTTTTAAACATGCTCCAATTCAGCTCGGGATGATCTGCTAGACCGGTGCTCTCCCACCATTCGCTAGCCACATCCTTGAGTTGAAGGGAGGCGATGTGCACTTTCTTAGCCTCAGTGCAATTAACGTTCCGGAGCAACCGTTCCATATGCGAGAACCAATATGTTACTCTGACTAGTTCTCCAGTACCGTCGTAGCTGTCAGGCCTCATTGAACTCACAGCTTTCAACGCTTGGCCGTAAGTTCCTTTATCCCTGACAACATTGATCCGAGGTACATGCTCCACTGACTCCTCAACTTCAGGAATAGCCTGAGGAACTGGACCACCTTGTGCTTGTGGTGCGACTGGTAGCATAATGTCGGTGAATGCTTGCATGACAATTCCCCGAATAGCTGCAACTGCCGCTGCATCGAAAACCACCGGAGCGTTGGCCTGAGCTTGGCCATTGCCTCCTGGGTTATTGTTAGAAGCAGCCTCACTCTCTTCCTCTTGATTAGCGGCGCTCCTCCGATTCAATCTTGGGTTGTTACTTGGCTCAGCACCAGCATGGGCTGTGTTTCTTGTGTTCACCATCTATTGGTGAATCATAACGTTACTTTAGAACTTTTATAACATAATCATGACACTTTAGTCAAATACGTTATGAAATAGATTATAAGGGTCCAAACTAATAACTTTATATTAGTCTGACTAACCCTTCACTGTTAGCTGCAGAAACGACCTTCTTCTGCTTTCTTAAGAATGGGTATTCTAGGAGAAATGTCAACCTTTAAATGACATTAATCCTTAGAAGAGTCAATATTCCTAAGAATGGGTCTAAGGAATAAGTAACACTTGAAGCTTGCAAAAGTTTGAAAACCACTTATTAATAACCTAACCTTCAAACTTCATGCCTTTAAACTTTAATTTAATTACTTATAACACAACACTTTTATAAACCAATGATAAATAGCTTTTGAAATTCAAAACGCTAAATCACTTAAATTAATTCACCGAGTTACTTATAACTCTTAGCATTGAAACTCTCAAAATTCCTTTTTAATACCAGATAGGTTTGAAAATAATTTCAAAATTAGTTTTCGAAAATTCTCAAACCTAATAATAGGCCAAAAAATTTAAAACCATTGCTCTGATACCAAATCTGTAACACCCCCGATTTATACCTCGGTGGTACCACATGCCAGTGACCTCAGACTTTTCCGTCCAAAGTCACCCCAGGCTTTTCCAGAATAATCAAACTTAAATACATGAACATATTAAATGAAATTAAACAGAGAAAGATTTTAAATTACACAGCGGAAGACTTTAGTACAAGAAACTCAACCCTTTTATTTAAAGATTTCTCTTCAAATGAGGAGATGATTTTACAACAGAGTATTAATACAGCGGAAGACTTTAAAGAATCTTAAACTTAAAACACTAAACAACTTAAAACACTGACACTTAAATCTTCGTCTGCAAGCCTCTTATCCTTCAACAGGTTACTTTAACTTCGGTATCAACCTCTGATGTGCCGAATCGAACGGATGACACCAGGCAACCATACAGAGAACAATTACGGTTGGTTAGTCTAATAATTAGACTATGCAAGGGTACAAGCAGAGTGGTTCGAGTGATCGTCACCGTTTACTATCATTGTCCCTCGACTAATAACCGAAGGAACGATATATAAACCCGGTACTTTCACTGAAAGATTAACAATTAGATATGCACTGAAGAGAAGACTCCAAATGAAATGAGTCTTATAGGAAATTATGATGAATGTTTGGGAACATTTAAAGTTTCACACAAGCTTTTAATTAAATCAAGACGAGCTTTTCTAGCTGCACTACAGCCTAGTTGCACTACTCGTCTGAAGGTATATTAATTATGTGCGACAACAGCACTTAACTTATTAACTTACAACACTCCTGGGTTATTAATTATGTGCTTAACTGCACTTATCTTATTAAATTATAACACACACTACTATTAAAACTTTTAATTATTAATAAGAGTAATTACGGAGCTTTAAACCACAGGGTGACACTTACCTTCACCCAAATTGCACTTGCAAGGTGCTTAAAACCTCCTACCTTACCTGGGTAGGAAGCGTTAGGTCAAGACCCTTAAATTAAATTATTCGGAAATTATCCCGATGAGTACCACGTTATAAAGAAACGGCTAATCCTTAACTGGATTAGCGTTCCTACGAACATTTGCTAATCTAGCATTAAAGATAACATTAAATTAACAACAAAACCATTACGGAAATAATAGCGCTATATCTAGCAATATACATCCTATTATAGCAGCATTTCATTAAATCACTATTTATAAAATCTATTCCCAAACGAAAACCACAGATCATTCCAATTTAATTAACAATTAAACAATTGATAATTAATGAAACATGAAATGATTAAGCAAGAGCGAACCGCCACTTGCCTTAGATCCGCAGAAGCTTAAAGATGACGATGGGTTTTCGGGCTCAAAACAGGGACATATCTGAATTCGCAGATTCCTTCGGATCGACACAAAAAGAAATCCTAAGTTAGATTCGACAATAGCTAGTACGAATCTAAAGAAAAACGAAGGAAATCGAAGGAACAAAAGTCCCAAACGAAATCACAAAGCCCAAGCCAAGCCAAACCACACTCGCCCAGGCTCACCGCGGGTGCGGTATGGCCATGACCGCGGGTGCGGCAGGGCTCCAAGGGCGAGAACCTCGACAACAACTCACCAGAGAAGACCACGATGGGGGCTCGACTCGTGGTGGCTCCGACCTCCAACACCTTGGACTACTAACCACCACCTTGAGGGACACCTCCACCACCAAGAGCAGCTCCGGCAACACCTTGAAGAACTCCGGCGAACTTGTGAACTCCGGCGACAATGGAGCTTTGAGAGGAAGAGAGATTTTGAGGGAGAAGGAGATATCTTGGGCAAGGCTTTCCTCCTCCAACCTCCTCCTTATATAGGCCCAGCAAGAGCTTCAGATGACTGCCACCACACCCGCCACGCAGCAGCCCCGACCAAGCCACGTAGCTCGGCGAAATCCGGCGTCGCAAAACATCATCATTACACCGCGGGGTGCGACAGGGTGCGGCAAGGGTGCGTTGAAACCCTTGTCGGATGCTCTAGAACCCATGTTGACCGCGGGGTGCGGTGGGTACTGCCGCGGGTGCGGTCGTGACCAACAGAAAATCATCATGACTTCGATGGGGTCGTTCTCTCAGCTCCGAACTCCAAATGAGGTGATTCCAAATCGAGGAGTTATATCTGGAAGTCTATTTTAATCCTTCCAAATTTCACATTGCATGGATCATGGAATCAAAAGTTATGACGATTTTACCGAAAGGTCGTATTTGTATGCCTGGGGAAAGTATGGGCTCGAGTTTTTTTTTAACCCCGATTTAAATATATTCATACCCAAACGAATATTCTAAACTCCAAAAATACGTCGAATATATTTTACTCCACTCAGAGAATTATTACAGAGATAAAGAAATTAACAAAAGGTGTAAATTCTTCTGAAAATAATTTGACTATCACACGAGTGTTTGGAACTTACCAAATTACTCTTTATTAAAATGAGGGTTATTACACCTTTTGTGAGCAAAGAAATTAGTGAACCACTTGTCTTCAGGGAAAGCTTTCTCCTTTCCCTTAGGTTCCCTAATTGGACTTTGAGAACTTTCTTTGAGACGCTTGGCAACCTCAGCCTTGTTCTCAAGAACCATGATCTTCTCTAATAGGAATTGATTCCTATCTCGAGAAGTGGCAAGAGTAGTACTGAGGTTCTCATTCATCTCAACAAGTCTCGTCTAGCCTTTTCATCTTCAGCATCATTATTCGTCTTGTTATCAATATATCCAATTCCATGACGTTGTCTCACAAAGACAGTTTGATTAATAGTTTTTTCATTTATAGAGTCAGTGACAATGTCTAACCTATCAATTATAGATTGAAGCATATCATTTCCAGGTAGGTTATCATGCATAGGAACTTTAGCTGAGTCTATGCTAGTTTCATCACAAGATTTGCAGATTTTAAGGTGACTAGCATGCATATTTCTAATATCAATAAGTTTGGAGTGGGTTTCAGCTAGATCTTTCTCAGTTTCATCAAGTTTCTTACTCCACACAGAATTCTCAACAGTCAAGCAAGCAATTTCATCTTCACAATCATCAAGTTTTTGTTGAAGGGAACTGGTTTCCTTTCCTAATTTCTTTATGATCTTTAGAAGTTATTTCTTATCACAATCAACTAGAGTTTTTAGGAAGTCTTCAGAAGTTACCTCAAGGTCTTCTGAGTCGCTTGAATCTCCTTTTGCCATGAGACATCTTCTTCCAGAGAAACCACTCAGATCTAGTTCCTCATCTGAGTCTTCTCCCCATGAGGCCACAAGAGCCTTCTTCCTCTGAGGTCTTTCATCTTCTTTGGAGTCTTCCTTGTTGGGACAATCCTTAGCGTAGTGTCCCTTTTCTTTGCACTCATAACAGGAGACTTCTTTGAGATCTCTCCTTGGTCCATTGTGAGAGGAACTGCCCTTTTGGAACCTTCCTTTCACAAAGAATTTTTTGATATTCTTTGTGAAAAGAGTTGTAAGTTCATCCTCTTCTTCTTCTAGGTCTAAGTTCTCCTGCTCCATCTCAAGCCTTGAGAAGGCTTTGGAGATCTTGAGGGCAATTCCTTTCTCCAGTTTCTTGTCGGCATTGGCTTTGTTGTGTTCTCCTTCTTCAGCCTCCAGTTTCCCTATGACTTGAGTCAAGGGAAGAGATTGGATGCCTGGAGTATTCTTCATGATTCCCTTGATGAGGGTGAACTTAGAGTTGAGTCCATTGATAACCACCAGTGACTTGGAGACTTCATCGAGGTTGACTCCAGCCGCTGTTAGCTTTCCAATTAGCCTGTTGAACCGAGAGTAGTATTCTGAGATGGTTTCAGTTTCCATCATTTTAAAGGTGTGGTATTCTCCTTCCAAAGCAAACTTCCTGCTTTGCTTTAGCTCATCACTTCCTTCATGTATATCTTTGAGTGCTCTCCACATCTCCTTTGCCGTCTTGATTCATATGACTTTGTCCATGTCTTCTCTGTCCAGTCCATTGAGAATGAACTGTCTAGCCTTGGCATTCTTTTCCATGATGACATAGTGCTCAGGTTTCCAGTCTTCTTCCTTCTGATTTAGATCGACATAGCCATCTCCATTTTCGACTATCCTCCAGCATTGGTAGTCGTTGGTCTTTATGTGGCTTTCCATGCACTTTTCCCACCATGTTTCTTCTCCCTTCTTTTGGATATGTGGCTTGTTGGTGGAGATTCTAAGCTCAAACTTGCTTGGTTGAGGCATGATCTGCAAACTTGATAGGTGCCATTTCAGGCACCTTAATTGGTGATTATTGACATGTTTTAGACGGAGTTTTGGAATAGATTTAGGCTAAGTCTGTAATCTAGAAGAATAGTTGAGAAGTGAAGATATCATAGGATTTACAGCTTAGTGGAGATGATGGAAGATGGAGGAGAAGATCTGCTCAGAATTCATGGAGGAAGGCTACCACACTTGGTAGTACAGGAGAGCAGATGAAGACAATTGAAGAAGCTGGCCATTACCGCCCCGTGCCACAAGCCACCGCGGCCCGGCGGTGAATCGCAGAGAAGGGCATCACAGCGAAGCCACCTCCCATCGGTGGAACTCACCGCCCCGCGGTGGAGGACGACGACTCGCGGCCAGCGTTGAATTATTTCCTTTTTAGTATTTTCGACTTTATAATTGTTATTATTTACTTTCCTTATTTGCTAGGTTAGTTTTCTAAAACCTATTTAAGAACCTTTTCTAGTTTTTGTAAGGAGTTCGGTCCTCTCTATTATTCGTTCCACTTCTAGGGTTTGAACGAATGGAGAGCTAAACACCTTTGTTTCGCTAGACAATTGAAGCACTACAATGAATTGGTTGTGAGATTTCTATTCCTTGTTCTATATCTTATAAAGTTGGTTTAATTCTCTTGAGCATATTATCTATTGGTTTATGTTGATTCTTCTAGCGTAGCTAACTAGGTTTTTCGACATCTATCATAGTGCTAGGATTTGCATATAGGGGTTCCGAGTGCATATCTAGTGGCAAACACGATTGTTGCGTATAGGGGTTCCGAGCGCGCAATCGTGAGTGAGAATTATTTGCATGCTAAGTGGTAGGATGTCCTTCTATTTGCATGTATCTTATATCCTTGTGTGCATTGCTATTGCTGTGTTAGTGGTAAAGTTCGCCGACAACTGTGAGAATCGGTGGTATTTTCCCATTGATAGGGTAATAAGTCTATAGACAACTGTGAGAATCGATAGTACTTAAGATCAGGGTGGGAACAACTATAAGATTGTAAAAAGAACTTGGAACAATAGTTTTCAGTGATCAACCTATTTCATCTGTTGTATGGATATTTGTCTAGTGGAATACTTTTCCTCATCATATTTCATCTTCTGTTAGATCTTGCGTCTTTGTTATTTTGCAATTACTCTAAAACCCCTGTTACTTGTTAGTCACACGTTATTGCATACAGATAACTGACTCCCTGTGGGATCGACCCTGACTTGCTTGCTATACTCTGTAGTAGGTGAATTAGGATTTCTTTGACAGGAAAACGACACCGGTTTCTGGCCTTGTCAAATTTGGCGCCGTTGCCGGGGACTCAAATACTCTGTTTGTGATTATTTGTGATTGAATGCGGTGTGGATCTATCTTACGGTCCGTACCTTTGCTACTGATTCGCCACTTGTTGAAGTTGATATAGAGACAGATACGAATGGCTCAGACACTCCGACAGTTGACTGTACCAGATCTGATACAGCAACCATTGGCTGTAATTATTCCACCCCTTGCTGATGGTGTGACATTTGAGCTCAGAACAGGAGTGATACGGTTGCTCCTGAGATATTATGGACAAAGTGGAGAAGACCCTATTCTTCATTTGGGTAAATTCCACATCGTCATTATGAGCATCAAACCAGCCGACGTCACTGAGGATCGGATTAAAATGAGAGCCTTCGGGTTCACTCTGAAGGACGACGCTGAGGACTGGTATTATCATCTGTCTGGCGGAAGAATAGATTCATGGGCTAAGCTACATAAGGCTTTCCTCGCACGTTATTTCCCAACCAAGATGGCGAATGCCTTGAAACAAGCGATTGCCAGTATTGAACAGGGAGAGGAGGAGACCCTCTATAACTATTGTGAGCGGTTTGAACGACTCTGTTCTAGTTGCCCGTTCCATGGTTTTGACAAGAAAGCTCTGGTACTCTATGTTTACAACGGGCTGATGGATGATGAAAGAAGAATTATAGATGCTACTTGTGGTGGTAGTATCCTGAATATGACTCCTGATGCAGCCATGACTAAACTTCATGATATGGCTGAGGGTACAAGGGATTTTGATGAAGCTCCAAGAACCAAAGGAGTTGCTGCTGTCATCTCCAATGATTCACATTTATCACAGGAGATTGCTTCATTGAAGGAGGTTATTGTGAAGATGAGTAAAACAGAAGCCCCTCAACAGCAAAATGTCTGTGGAATTTGCGTTGACCCATTTCACAACAACAGTGCTTGTCCCCAACTTCAGGACGTCACCACTGCTGAGGTGTATGCTGCTGGAGGCTACGGGCCTATTAGACCTCGACTCGATCAACATCAGTTACAACCACCGTCACAATCTCACTGTGGTGAGCCATCAGCGGCTCCCCAAACTAGTAGTTCCCCTTCGACTGACGACATACTCAAGGCCCTAACAAAGCACTTCGCAACTCATGTGCAAACAACTGTGGCCAACATTGCGAGCATGAGGGACCAAATGGGTCAGTTGACAGATGTGGTAACTAGGTTAGACAAAAGGGTCGCAGAAGAAAGTGTAAATGCGGTTACCCTCCGAAGTGGCAAGAAGTTGTAAGTCGCCCCTACTGATAAGAAGGACGACAGGATTGGAATTGACGATGGGCACATTCCACCGCCCCGCGGCGGTGAACACCGCGACCCGGCGAAACCTCCCAGTTATGTTGAGCCAATACCGCCGCCCCGCGACCAAGAGCACCGCCCCGCGGTGAAGACCCAGAGATCGATCATGATGAAGAAGAGGACACCTATGTTCGTCCTAATTTCCCTCCTCTTGGATCTGAAAAGCCCCCTGCCCTTTTTCCGGAGGCACTAAAGGAAAGGAGAGTGATTGACGACAAGGATCTCTTCGACACTTTCAGCAAATGTGAGGTGAACATCCCACTCCTCAAGCTTGTCAAGAGTGTACCGAGGTACGCTAAGTTTCTAAAGGAGCTATGCACCATCAAAAGAAACCAGAAGCTGAAGGGCAAGAAAAAAGTCAAGGTTAGCGAACGCGTATCCGTTATATTCCAGAGGCGTATGCCAAAGAAGTGCGACGATCCAGGTATGTGGAGCATTCCTTGTATTATTGGTGACACTAAGTTTGAAAGAGCTATGCTTGATCTTGGTGCCTCCATTAATGTTTTGCCCTATTCTCTCTATGAATCTCTTGGACTTGGACCTCTGCAAGAAACAGGAATTGTAATTCAATTAGCTGATAGGTCTAGTGTCTACCCTAGAGGAGTAGTAGAGGACGTTCTTGTTATGGTTGATAAATTGATTTTCCCTGCAGATTTTTATGTCTTAGATATGGAAACAGATACAAAGGCAACCCCTTTACTGTTAGGTAGGCCATTTTTGAAAACTGCTAAGACTAAACTTGATTTGCAAAGTGGGACACTTTCCATGGAATTTGATGGGGAGAAGGTGGAATATAACATATATGAAGCTATGAAACAACCCAATGAAGACCATTCTTTATGCTCAATTGATGTGATTGACTCTATCGCACAAGATGTATTTGATATTTCTGGTCCTGATGAGCTGCAATCCATTGTTGAGAATAATTTGGATTTGTCCCATGAGGAATACTCTTTGCCATCTAACATGCAGGAAGTCATAGCTCAGCTGGATGCATATGGTAAGTATCCTTTAGATCCTTTGGGCATTGGCCCCACTTTACTAAATCCGAGCGAGAAGCTTGTTCCCTCTGTTGAACAGGCCCCCGAGATTGAATTGAAGCCGTTGCCGGATCATCTCAAGTATGCCTTTCTTGGAGCCAACGACACTCTGCCAGGCATTGTGTCTAGTAAGCTATCTGCAGACCGAGAAATGAAGCTTTTAGGCGTGCTCAGGGAGTACAAGACTGCGATAGGATGGACCATTGTAGACATAAAAGGGATAAGTCCCTCAACTTGTATGCATAGGATCCTACTCGAAGATGGAGCAAAACCATCCAGGCAGCCACAGAGAAGGCTCAACCCTCCAATGATGGAAGTGGTCAAGAAGGAAGTACTGAAACTCCTCAAAGCTGATATGATCTTCCCTATTTCAGATAGCCAATGGGTAAGCCCAACCCAGGTTGTTCCTAAGAAAGGAGGTATCACTATAGTGGAGAATCAACAAGGAGAATTAGTTCCCACAAGGACCACCACAGGATGGAGGGTGTGCATTGACTACCGTAAGCTGAATGCGGTAACTCGAAAAGACCATTTTCCCCTGCCCTTTATTGATCAAATGCTAGAACGCCTTGCTGGGCGCCCCTATTACTGCTTTCTCGACGGGTATTCAGGATATTTTCAGGTAGCCATTGCGCCAGAAGACCAAGAGAAAACCACTTTTACATGTCCCTTTGGCACCTTTGCATACCGCAGAATGCCATTTGGATTGTGTAACGCACCCGATACATTTCAACGATGTATGGTTAGTATCTTCTCTGAATATGTTGAGAAATTTATTGAGGTATTCATGGATGACTTTACAGTGCATGGGACTAGCTTTGATTCTTGTTTAAACCATTTGGCACTCGTACTTAAAAGATGTGTTGAAACCAATTTGGTTTTGAATTTTGAAAAGTGTCATTTTATGGTAGAACAAGGTATAGTACTTGGTCATATCGTCTCTGCTAGGGGTATTGAGGTCGATAAGGCGAAGATTGATGTAATTCAGTCTTTGCCTTATCCTACTAATGTGCGTGAAGTGCGTTCCTTTTTAGGTCATGTAGGTTTTTATCGAAGATTTATCAAGGACTTCTCTAAGATCTCTTCACCCCTATGCGAGCTACTGAAGAAGGAGGTGACCTATGCGTTCACTGATGAGTGTAAGAAGGCGTTTGATTGCTTGAGAGAATGCCTGACAAGTGCACCTATCATTCAGGCACATGACTGGTCTCGCCCATTTGAGATCATGTGCGACGCCAGTGACTATGCAGTTAGAGCAGTTCTAGGACAGAAAGTGGGATGTGCCTCCCACGTAATTCATTATGCTTCCATGACGCTGAATGGAGCCCAGAGGAACTACTCCACCACCGAGAAGGAAATGTTGGCAGTTGTTTTTGCCTTGGAGAAGTTTAGGCAATATCTTTTGGGAGTCAAGGTGATTATCTATACAGATCATGCTGCTCTTCGTTACCTGCTGACGAAGAAAGAAGCAAAGCCAAGATTAATCCAATGGGTTCTCCTTCTCACTGAATTTGATGTGGAGATCCGTGATAAGAAGGGAGCGGAGAACCTAGTAGCTGATCACCTGAGTAGGCTCGTACATGAGGAAGATAAGCCCGGAGAACAGAGCCCCATTCATGGAACCTTCCCAGATGACACACTCTTTATGATCAAGGGAAGTTCAGCAAGTGCCCACCACCCCGCGGTCCCTACTACCACGATCCGGCGAACTGTTACGAGTGAGAAGCTAGAGGATCCACCGCCCCGCGGTAACATCTCTGGTGTCACACTTTACTCGGTAGACACTTCTGACTCCTCTCCTCACATAGCCGAGGACGTCTTCGGAATCCGTTCTTTTAGACCATGGTACGCAGATATCGTAAACTATTTGGTCCGAGAGGAACTACCCCCGGATTACACCAGAGCTCAAAAGGCGAAGGTACGAAGAGAAGCCCGTTATTATGTGTGGGATGATCCCTACCTATGGAAGCATTGTGTCGATCAGGTAGTGCGTCGATGCCTTATAGACAATGAGGTACAATCTGTCCTTAACTTTTGTCATTCTGAAGCATGTGGGGGTCATTTTGGAGTAAATAGGACTGCTAGAAAAGTATTGGAGGCAGGATTCTATTGGCCACACATCTTTCGGGATGCGTACGCCTTTTGCAAATCCTGTGATCGATGCCAAAGGGTTGGAAATATCACCAGAAGGAATGAAATGCCACAATCATCATTAATCTTTTGTGAGGTCTTTGATGTTTGGGGTATGGACTTTATGGGACCCTTTCCTAGCTCTCATGGGAATCTTTATATATTGCTTGCGGTGGACTACGTTTCCAAGTGGGTGGAAGCAAAGGCCACCAGGACTGATGATTCTAAAGTGGTGGAAGGTTTTCTTAAGGAGAACATTTTCTCAAGATTTGGGATACCCAAAGTTTTAATTAGTGACAGGGGAACCCATTTCTGCAACAAGACAGTGACTGCCCAACTGAAGAAGTATCACGTTACCCAGAGAATCTCCACGGCCTATCATCCTCAAACTAATGGGCATGCCGAGAACTCCAACAGAGTGATTAAATCTATACTGGAGAAAAAGTGGCAGCTAATCGGAGGGATTGGAGTACCAAACTCAATGATGCGCTGTGGGCATATCGCACAGCTTTCAAGACTCCGATAGGAATGTCTCCTTTCCGGTTGGTATTTGGAAAAGCTTGCCACCTTCCTGTAGAGCTTGAGCATAAAGCGTGGTGGGAAATAAAGAAATGCAACATGCAACTGGACGAAGTAGGAGATTTCCGAAAGCTACAGCTGCAAGAACTAGAGGAGTTGCGCCTTGAGGCTTATGAGAACTCTGTGAGCTATAAGGCGAAAACCAAGCAGTGGCATGACAAGCAAATTCTGAGAAAGGATTTTAAGCCAGGGGATAAGGTCCTCCTTTTTCAATCTCGGCTTAAGCTCTTCGCTAGGAAGCTGAGATCCAAGTGGACGGGTCCTTATGAAATTGCTGAAGTACACCCCCATGGCGCCATTGGACTGATTAACCCCAAGACATACAACATTTTCAAAGTGAATGGCCACAGGTTGAAACCTTATTATGAAGGCTTTAACCCGAACCATGTTGATGCGGTAAGTTTTGAGGCCCCTGAAGCTGAAACCCGATAGGCCATAACCTGCGTCGAGCCAACGACGTTAACCAAGGCGCTGCTCGGGAGGCAACCCGAGGTTTTTTTTTATTTTTATCTTTATTTTTTCTTTCTTTTCCCTTTTTCTTTTCTTTTGATTTCTTCTTCCCTTAGACCTTTTTTTTCGTAGTTTCTTTTGCTTTGTTTCATTCTCCTGTTGCTAACGTTTCAGTTACGAAAGTAAATGGAGGCGAGGTCACCTCCTCAGGAACCTCACGACCGCCCCGCGACAAACTTTACCGCACCGCGGTGAGTCCCACCGCCCCGCGATGAAGCCTGGGTAATTTCACTCAATCCCGATTTGAAAAAAAATAAAAAATGTTTTGTTTTCAGAAATATTTTCCAAGTTGGATACGAAGGATTTGACGGTGTCAGTTGGATCGCCCCGCGGTCCGATACCTGGTACTTACGTCCATTGCCCATTAAACACTCCCGCCAGACCCTAATCCCCTCATTCTTTTTCCTCCATTCTCTCTCCCTCTGCCGCACTCTCCTTTTCCCCCTCAAACCCCCAACTCTCCCTTGTTCTAAGCCTCGGTAGTGGAAGATACTTGAACCCAATTTCAAATCCCCATTCCCATACCACCACACTACACCTGTTCGTCCACCCCATGGTGTTATTTAGTAGAAGGGAGGCGTCTTGCAGTTTTGGAGGTGTGCTTGGAGGAAGTTGAGTGTTGTTTAGGCTCATCGGAGGGTGAAAGAGGAGCGATCGAACAGTGGCCGCCTCGTGTTGCAATAGTGCCGCCTCGCGCGAGTCGTGGTTTTTGATTTGTAGAAGAAGGTGAATAGCACCGCCCCGCGGCCACCCCACCGCGACCCGGCGATACCTTTCAGTGGAAGTACCTGGCCTTCATCTCCGCCCCGCGGTGATTTATACCGCCCCGCGGTGACTCGTTGGTGACCCCGTCTTTGGTATGTGAATCCTCTTTGCCTAGCTCTTTGACCCCAACGCATTTCACTTACTTTCATTATGCCGAGAGCTAGGAAGGTTGGCATGACTATAGAGGAGAATGAGGCGTTTGATGCGGTTACGGCGAGACCTGTGCACCCGCCTCGCTTCTTTGATAGAGGAGCTTTGGCTGCGTTGGGTTTGTTAGAGATAGTCCAACTGTGCTTGGATAGGATGGGATTTGGTGGTTTTCTGGACAAGTGTGTGCCTGCATTCCCTGAGCTTTGTTACCAATTCATCGCCACCTTGTCCAGATATACTGAGAGGCGCACTATTAATGGTGAAGTGCGCAAGGTGCTAACGTGCATCATGTTTAAGTATGAGGGACGGGCTTACGAAATGCCAGTGGAAGAAATCAGGGAGTTGTTGGGTGTGTCGAGACCACCTACTGCTGGGTGGAAACAGGGTCCCAATGAGGCTGACATTAGAGAATTCTGGACTACCGCTACGGGAATGTCCACTTATCAAAAGGGGAAGGAGACCAGTAACAAGCTCGTGCACCCTTGTCTCCGCTTAGTTTATACAGTGCTGATGCGGTCCTTTTGTGGAAATGTGGAGGATATGAAGACCTCTCTGAAGCGCCTTGATGTGCTCTCTCCGATGATCGACCCTTTGGATGAGGAGACTCCTGGTTGGGTTATGATATGGCTGCACGAGCTGAAGAGGATTCGGGAGGGTGCGGCACGAGATATTGTTCAGGGAGGTCTGATCACCTTGGTTGTTGCGGCCAGGATTCAGACATGTACTATTCCTCAGCCGATCATGCATGTTTGCTACGACATCCCTTGTCTGCGACGGTGTGGTATGCTGAACAACTCCTCTGATCAGTTCCTCTGGTGCTCTTATGGAGGACACGTACTACGCCTTCCTCGCCAATTTACCTATCCGCGGGATTTCACGCAGTGGTTCATCCCGTCAGACGCTGAGGTTGTTTCTTCTGAGTTTGAGGATAGTCCCCGTGCCGCGGTCCCTATGGATACTGATCCACCACCGTCTGCTGCTGTGTCGATGGACGTCGAGCCCTTCTCCTATGATGCTGCCTCCTCTGCTTCGGCATTTGAGACCCCTTGGGATGAGGTGTTCGCTCATTTTGAGGCCTTCTCTCTGCGTCAGCACGCTGAGAATGTGGGTATGCTGACTCGCCTGCAGATCTTGCAGACCGATATTGAGAGCAACATCACGAGCAGGTTGAATTCCGCTGAGGCATACATGCAGGAGCAATACTTTGGTCGGTATCCACCTCCGTCGAGCTATCCATCGTATCCACCTTTTCAGTGAGTTTATTTTCTTTCCCCCCTATTCAGTTTTGTCTTCGTCTCTACATTGAGGACAATGTGTGTTTCAAGTGTGGGGAGGGATTTAGACTTACTGCATTTCATAGTTAGTGTACAGATTATACTTTTGCATTTCATTTTAGATTCGAGCAATTCTATTCTAAAAAAAGGCAAAAATACTTGAAAAAGGCAACCGAAATCCTGGGATGAGCTGAAAACCCGAAAGGGCGGTTCAGGTAAAAAGCAGGTAGTCCGACTGGTATAGACCGGTGCAAAAATGGACTAGAGTGATGTGAGAACATGTGAGATGTCTAGTAAAATGAAATGAGTGGCTAGGTGAAAACCCGAAAGGGCACCTAGGCAAGATGAGCGTAAACAAAAAATGAGTGATTTTAGGATCATTCTGAAGGTTGGCGTCATAAGAAGGGGAGTCATAAGGAGGACTCGGGTAGGCCACTCTAGAGCAATAAGGAGCTAGACAGGAGTTAGGAATAGATTTATCTCGCGTCACTTATTTTGGTTGTTTGGAGCTGAATGTTGAGTTGTTGTAGTCACTGGTATCATGTGTGCGCACACTTCCTGAGGCCTTGGTGTTTGATGAGTGGAGTATGATTAGTTCTGATTTACTCGGGACGAGTAAAGGTCTAAGTGTGGGGATATTTGATAGGTGTCATTGCAGGCACCTTAACTTGTGATTATTGACATGTTTTAGACGGAGTTTTGGATTAGATTTAGGCTAAGTCTGTAATCCAGAAGAATAGTTGAAAAGTGAAGATATCATAGGATTTACAGCTTAGTGGAGATGATGGAAGATGGAGGAGAAGATCTGCTCAGAATTCATGGAGGAAGGCTACCATTACTTGGTAGTACAGGAGAGCAGATGAAGACAATTGAAGAAGCTGGCCATTACCGCACCGCGCCACAAGCCACCGCGGCCCGGCGGTGAATCGTAGAGAAGGGCATCACAGCGAAGCCACCGCCCAGCGGTGGAACTCACCGCCCCGCGGTGGAGGACGACGCCTCACGGCCAGCGTTGAATTATTTCCTTTTTAGTATTTTCGACTTTATAATTGTTATTATTTACTTTCCTTATTTGCTAGGTTAGTTTTCTAAAACCTATTTAAGAACATTTTCTAGTTTTTGTAAGGAGTTCGGTCCTCTCTATTATTTGTTCCACTTCTAGGGTTTGAACGAATGGAGAGCTAAACACCTTTGTTTCGCTAGACAATTGAAGCACTGCAATGAATTGGTTGTGAGATTTCTATTCCTTGTTCTATATCTTATAAAGTTGGTTTAGTTCTCTTGAGCATATTATCTATTGGTTTATGTTGATTCTTCTAGCGTAGCTAACTAGGTTTTTCGACATCTATCATAGTGCTAGGATTTGCATATAGGGGTTCCGAGTGCATATCTAGTGGCAAACACGATTGTTGCGTATAGGGGTTCCGAGCGCGCAATCGTGAGTGAGAATTATTTGCATGCTAAGTGGTAGGATGTCCTTCTATTTGCATGTATCTTATATCCTTGTGTGCATTGCTATTGCTGTGTTAGTGGTAAAGTTCGCCGACAACTGTGAGAATCGGTGGTATTTTCCCATTGATAGGGTAATAAGTCTATCGACAACTGTGAGAATCGATAGTACTTAAGATCAGGGTGGGAACAACTATAAGATTGTAAAAAGAACTTGGAACAATAGTTTTCAGTGATCAACCTATTTCATCTGCTGTGTGGATATTTGTCTAGTGGAATACTTTTCCTCATCATATTTCATCTTCTGTTAGATCTTGCGTCTTTGTTATTTTGCAATTACTCTAAAACCCCCCTGTTACTTGTTAGTCACACGTTAATGCATACAGATAACTGACTCCCTGTGGGATTGACCCTGACTTGCTTGCTATACTCTGTAGTAGGTGAATTAGGATTTCTTTGACAAGAAAACGACACCGGTTTCCGGCCTTTGCAAAACTTAACAAAGATCTAGAGTTTTTCCTGCTCTGATACCAATTGTAGGATTGTGATTGTTAGATTAATAACAAGGGAACTGAGAATATAGATTCCAGTTCCCTTCGCAGCGGAAATAAACAATCAAATAAATGAACAAGTTCCTTATAGTGGAAACCTTCGATTGCCAACTAGCAATCTAGGATAAAAACCACTACCTTTCTTTCGAAATGATTTCAAGGTCTACTTCTTGATTTCTTATCTCTTTGGTTACAGCTTATCCTAGGAACAAACACACAGTTTCTTTGCCTTACACACAGTTAGACAATCCTAGATAACTTAACACAAATTATAATCAATCCAAGAAGCAGCCCTTAGCACCAAGGAACTAACTCACTTACAGTCACAGGAACTTAGCACACAGCTCTCCGATTCCTTGACTGGTTCCTCTTGATCTTGTTCTGATTTGATGATCTTGTTTGAAGCTTCACACTTTGATATTTGCTATGGAGTGTGATTTTATCTCAATGCTTTTAGATAACAGCGGAGCTTATCTTCCTTATATAGTGGATGCTCGAGGTTGGATCTGCTCGAGGTTGGATCTGCTCTTGGTTCCCACAAAGCGAGCTTGTCCTGGGATGTGTGGTGATCCTTGATTCACGCTATCTTTGACATGTAACAATAACCTAGGCAGCTCAGAATCCACATAGGTTGGTCAACTACTTCGGACAAGTCTGCCAAGTCATTGTCCAACTCTTTTCGTCCGAGGTTCAACAAGCTCGGCACTTTGGAACTGTCCTCTGGATGGTGACATCTCTATGAGCTGTCGCTTTCAGTACCTTTGTCTGAGGTTCATCGTTCTAGGCATCTTGGAGTCTTGCTCTTGGATGGTGGCAGGCTTTTGGAAGCTTCGCTCAAGTCACTTTCACCGTCTTTTGTTCGAGGTTTGGTGTTCCCAGATTTCTCGGGAAACGCAAGATCACGTGTTGCATTTCTGGGCACACCTGGGTTCCTTTGGCTTGCTGCTTGGTTCTTTTGTCTTATTTGGGTTCCAAGGTTTCGACAATTGTCTTGTGGTTCCTTAACACACATCTTTGAGATAAAACATTAGTATCAAAATATTTGTCATCTTTAAAAGTAGAGAAACTGAGGAAAGGAACTCTCAGGGGAACCGAAGTTCCAGAGTTTCGTTTCCTAACAATTTCCCCCTTTTTGATGATGACAAATATAAGGAACCTGGCAACATAATAAGGACATGAAATTCATGAGAACAGTTGAGCTAAGAGATTTACAACTTTATAAAATAATGAGAGAACATTCAATAGTTGCAAATTGTTCCGATTAAAGCCTAGGGTGACTTTGGATATTAACGTCTGAGGTCACTGACGTGTGGCACTACCGACATAAGTCGGGGGTGTTACAAAAGGAGAGTCATCACAATTAATCCATATGTTGTCTTCATCAACGAACACATTATCTGACGTAATAATTAATATCATAACGAGGCATAATAATCTCCACATAAATAATATTAAACTCACTCCTCTGTCGTTCGTATTAGTGAATGGAGAACGTTGAAGGCCTTTTGCGGAATCTCCACGCCTACGAAGAGAAGCAACGACAAACTTGACCAACTCTTTCACAAGTTCTTTGGCCATTTCTTTTCCCAATGTTGCAGCAACTTCACTCAATTTAGACTTGAGAATATCGGCTATGGTCTTCTTCAGGAGAAAATCGGTGCCTTTAGGGACTTCATCAGACTTCGCTACTGTATCGACGGCTCTATCCTTAGATGTTATTTGTTATCTTTAGTTTTATGTTTTGGCTAGGATTTATAACCTAGTTAGCTAGCAGCCTTTTCATTATCTCAGTTTACATCAGTTTTTTCCTTTGAGTTTTACGTTTCAAGACTATGAAGAACTAAGTAACTTTTGCTCAGTTCGACGATTGAAGCCTTCATTTGTATTTGGTTGTGAGGTTATAATTCTATTCATTTTTCTTTGAATGTACTGATTCTCTTGTGCTTCATTCCATTGATTCTTGCTGATTTGACTGGTCTGATCATCTAGTTGATATTAGTAATTGTCTATTGTTAGGGTTTGGTAATTACTGTTTGAGTTACCTAATTCAGAGTAGCAACTACGATATTCTAAGAACTGTTTGGACTGGTTTATTGTAGAGAGAATTAATTGCATGTAATTGTAAGATTGTTGGCTACACTTGCATGTATCTATTGGAATTCTTGTGCTCATTGCTGCTGTTGAATTGAATCTGGAGGTTTTCCTGGTTATTTGATAGTTAGTATTCTCAGGGTCTGTTTGTCTTGTTTATAACTTAAGAAAAGGAGTAGAACATTCCTAGGAAGGAATAGAGATAATCTAGGATCAACCAAACAAATGAATGGTGGATATTTGTCTGGCTAAGTACTTTTCCCCAATTGATTACCACCTTTGCTTTACTTTATTTAGCTTAATTGCAAACAAACCAAAAACCCCCCTTGTTACCTTTGACATACATTTGTGCACTTAGAAAGATTACTTCTTCCCTGTGGGATTTGACCATTGCTTGCCTACTTTACTTGGTTAGGTTTTTAAGGATTTATTTTGATTAGGCATCACGACTTTAGCCTCTATCAATAAGCTACCAGCTCATTTAGAAGCTCTTTAACCACCTCTTTTCCCACACAAACAGCCTCTTTTCGACACTTGTCACAATCTGCTAATCTAGTACATGAGCATATTCTAGAAATAGATCCTTCTAGACTAGTAATGACTTAGTAGGGATAAAACCTTCTAGATTTGTAATGACTCAGTAGATGATGTAATGACTATGTGTTATTATTGTGTCTCAGGTGTGATATAGTGCAGTGCACTCTGGTGGTGAATGTAACACCCCCAAATATATATCCTTGAAAGGTATTACCGCTAGTGACCTCGGATTTCACATCCGAAGCCACCCCAGGCTTAACCCGTTTATATAAATCATAAAACAACAGTTATAATACAAAATATCATAACTTTTGATTAAACCAAATGTTTCGGAATTACATCCATGATTCAAAATACATAATCAAATATATTACAGCGGAAGTCTTAATACATAAAGTACACAAGGGTCTTGAACTAAACGATCACCCGCCAAGGAATCTCAACCTGGTAAAACTCTTCAAAATTCCAACTGTCATCATTGTCGTTTCTAGCCTTCATCGGAACTGTAGTTTTTTTGATGTGCTGTATGAGACGGATGACACCAGCCAACCATTCAAGGGAATATAACCGGTTGGTTAGTCTAATGAAAGACTATGCAAGGGTAAAACAGAAAGGTTCTAAGTAGTCGTATTAGGTTAGACTCATTGCTTCTCGAATAAAAGTCGGTGACGATAGTCAACCACCATACTCCTACTGAAATATACGAAAAGGCATGATCAAGAGAAAAGACTCTGAAAGAATGAGTCTTACGGAAACACATGAAGAGAAGACTCCAAAAGGTTGAGTCTTATCGGAAAGTATGACACGTGCTTGGGAACATCAATTTCACACAAGCGTTTTAAAACTGACTTGGTGTTTCGGTTCACGACCAACCTCACCGCACAATGCGAATTCAGATTGGAAAGAGAACTTTACTTTGACCAAAGTCTAGACTACTTTCCTAGCTGCACTACTTTCTTAGCTGCACTACTCGTCTGAGGGTATATTAATTATGTGCACTAAAACACTTATCTTATTTAATTCCAAAACATATATTTTACGTTATAAGCTTTTAAGATCTCTTCACAAGAGATATCGGATCTCCTCACAAGAGATATCAAAGGGAATACATCCCAAATGGCGGCACCAGCTGTGTGCACATACCTTGAGTAAGGGTAAGGTCATGACCGAAGATACTAGGGAAAATCCTCCTAGCACCATTATCAAGAAACCACTAAACCTCACAAGGTACATAATGTTCCTACGAATACTCGTTCTAACTAAACAGTTAAAACATAAGAGCAATAATTCACATCAAAGCCATCGAGGCCAATAACAGATATAATAGCGTTGTTTCTATCAATATATACAACCTATTATAATATCTATATTTCAATCATATATATATATATAATAGCGTTGTTTCTAGCACTATATATAACCTATTATAATATCTCTTTTTAAATCACATACAGTTATCAACACTGTTCCCAGACGAAAACAATATTCATCCTAAATTAATTAACAATTAAACAATTGATAATCAATATAAATATGGAATGATAAGCAAGGGCAAACCGCCACTTGCCTTAGATTTAGACGAAGCTCAACGAAGCTCGAGACGACAGGTTTTCGGGTCCGAAACGAGAAAGAACTCAAATTATGATTTCCTACGGAACGACCCAAAACGAAACCCTAAGTTAGATTCGACAATAAATAGTACGAATCTAAAGAAAAATGAACGAAATCGAAGGAACGAAAGTCCCAAACGAGATCACAAAGCCCAAGCCACAACCACACACGCCCAGGCCCACCGCGGGTGCGGCAAGGCTACAGAGGTGAGACGACGACAACTCACTGGGGAAGATGATGGGGGCTCGACTCGTAGTGGCTCCGACTTCTGGATTCCCTGACCACCCAAGCACCACCTTGAGAGCACCTCCTCCTCCTTTGGTAGCTCCGGCGACGACCTTGAAGAACTCCGGTGAAAGCTTGCAACTCCGACGACAATGGAACGAGAGAGAGAGAGAGAGAGAGAGAGAGAGAGAGAGAGAGAGAGAGAGAGAGAGAGAGAGAGAGAGAGAGAGAGAGAGAGAGAGAGAGAGAGAGAGAGAGAGAGAGAGAGATTGGAGCTGTCTTCCTCCTCCAAGCCTCCTCCTTTTATAGGCCAAGCAAGGAGCCCATCTGGCACCTCCCCCACCGCCTCAAAGCCGACCGAAACGGCAAGCAGCTCAGGCGACGTTCGGCGAAGCAGAAAAGGAATCATGACGGCGCGGGTGCGGTGGGTCTTACCGCGGGGTGCGGTGGGTATGACCGTGGGTGCGGTCAAGGCAATTTTTGTGCCTTTTGCCCATTCTTTGACCGAGAAGCCCACTTTTGACCAGGAAGAATTATGGTATGGGTTTTAACCCCGGGTTAAATATATTTGTACCCGAACAATTATTCTAAACCCCAAAAATACGTCGAATGTATTTTATTCCACTCAAGGAATTATTACGGAGATCAAGTATTTAACAAAAAGTCTGAACTTCTCTGAAAATAATTTGACTACAATACGAGTGTTTGGAAAACTTACCAAAATACTCTTTACTAAAATGAGGGGTATTACAGTGAACTTCGTGCCCTGAGTAACTGGAGTCATCACATCAGATCATAGGATCGTAAGATCCTATCGAATCAATGAATAATAGCAATTCTAATTTAAGTATGTCATATATTACTCAAATGTAAGGTTATATAAAGAAAAAACATTCTCATTAACCATCAACTATCGCATATTATCATCCATAACCGATAAGTTTGTAACACCCCCAAATCTTAACCCATTTGGAAAGGTATTACCGCCAGTGACCCCAGTGTTCCTTACCGAGATCACCCAAGGCTTTACCGGTTTAAATACAATTCATGGAATACAATTGATACATAATGATCAAAGTATTCAAATCAAAACATCAATCAAATGAAACATGAGTTATAGGATTACATCCCAATCCCGAATAGGACAAATACATAGTTTAAACAAAGTACATCAGAAGTCTTAAACAAAGATATTACAAAAAGGGTTGTGATCGTAATGATCACCTGCCCAAGGATCTCAACCTGATTAAAAGAAATTATTAAAACATCCAAAAACAACCATCGCCTTCATAGTCAATCTAGTCTCCTCATATCTTCGCTCTATCTGATGTGCCGAATCGAACGGATGACACCAGCCCACATGCATAGAACAATGTTTGTGGGTTAGTCTACTTGAATAGACTAACAAGGGTAAAAAGTAGAGTGGTTCGAGTGATCGTAACCGTTTACTATCATTGTCCCTCGAATAATAACCGAAGGAACGATACATAACCCGGCACTTTCACGGAATAACAACAAGAGGTATGCACAAGAGAAGATTCTGGAAGACTTAATCTTCACAGAAATCGACTCGAAAGAAGACTCCAAAGGAAATGAGTCTTTAAGGAAATATGACAAATCTGGAATGTTTACAGAATCAAACAACAGCGATTAAAAGCTGACTGAGATGCTTCGGCTCACAACCAACCTCACCGCTTACAGCGAATCTAGATCGGAAGGAGAACGTACTACATTCAAGTCTGGATCTTACAGACCACATAACGATGATTTAAAAACTGACTAAGATGTTTCGGTTCACGACCAACCTCATCGCTTACAGCGAATCCAGATTGGAAAGAGAACGTACTCTGATCAAAAGTCAAGACGAGCTTTCCTAGCTGCACTATTTACTTAGCTGCACTACTCGCCAAAGGTATATTAATTAAGTGCTCTCGGGCACCTTATCTTATTTAATTCCAAAACGATTAACACGTTGTAAGCTTTTAATATATGTCCCTGTCACGCAGGACCCATATCTAAGGAATGAACCTCACCGAGTCCAAACCTCTGAATCTACATCGAAAGAATGAACCTCACAGAGTCCAAACTTCTACTATTGCAGGGTCTTGCTCGCCCTTTAAAAGAATGAACCTCACTGAGTTCAAACTTCAACAATCGTTGGGTCTTCATCGCCCTTACAGTTATAAAGGAACGCGCATGGAACTCTCAGGATCCAGGCGTTCCTACAAATACTCATGCTAACTTACAGTTACAACACAACCACAGTACAGGATAAATCCACATAAATGCCCGAAAGGCGATCACAGATAATAGCATCGTTCTAACAGATATACAACCTATTATATTATTTTCCAAAATAGTTTATAAAACCAATTCCAGACAAACACAGTAATCATTCCAAATTAATTACTCAGATAAACAACTGATAATTAATGTAAATATGGAACGATGAGCAAGAGCGAACCGCCACTTGCCTGAATCCGCAGAGATTGAACGAAGTCTAACGATGGGATTCCGGGCTCGACGCAGAGACGAATCTGACAACTCCGGTACCTTCGGATCGACCCATACAGAAACCCTAAGTTAGATTCGACAAACAACAATACCGAAACTACGAAAGGACGAAAGGAATCGACGGAAACGAAACCCGAACGAAGGCTACGGAAGCCAACACCAACAACCACAGCCACCAACACTTCACGGCGGGCGCCACAACAATCACGGCGGGCGCCGCTTAATTCATGGCGGGCGCCGCCTAATTCACGGCGGGCGCCGCCTCAAGCACGGCGGGCGCCGCCCAACTACGGCGGGCGCCGCTCCTTGGCCCTTCTTCACGGCGGCTGGCCACAACATCACGGCGGGCGCCGGGATCTTCACGGCGGGCGCCGTCTCATGCCGGCGGTCTCCGTGTTCCTCACGACGGGCGCCGTCTCATGCCGGCGGTCGCCGCCTTCGAGCCGGTGGTCGCCGTGATCCTCGCGGCGGTCGCCGTCGCGAACGAAAACAGAAATACGAGAGGAGGAAACTCACCCTCGACGATCGATTTGGCTCGTCTTTCGCCTTGCTTGGCTTCTAGGCGTCCGAGAGCCTCCAATGCTCCTCTTGGCCACCGGAAACGACACTAAACGAGCTCCGACGATCCACTAGAGCCTTCCCGAGAGAGAGCGTTTTGAGAGCGTTTTTGAGAGACGAGAGCTTGACAGCGCTTCCGCGTTTTTCAGCCCCTTTCACTCTCACCCAATGCTCTCTATTTATAGGCAAATCCAAGGAGGAGGAGGAAGGTGGTAGGAAGCTTCCTTCTCGTCCCTTGGGTAATAAACTTGCACTTTGCCTCTTGGATAATAGCTCTTGGACAATAACATTTGGATAAAGAATCTTGTACTATTACCCATTAGATAACAACTCTTGGGCAATAAACTTGTACCAATCTTAATCCGTGTTAACAAAAGTCGTACACGAACAAGTACGAACTTCCAAAACATCTCGACTGTATAATTCTTCACTAAGAAAAATATTACAGATACAGAGCACATTACAGAATGTCTCAAACCTTCAGAATTAAATCCGACGTACCAAACTGACGCTCGGGGTATCACAAAGTTTATCCATATTTACATCATAACAACTTCAAAACCGAGTAAAAATTAGTTATTTTAGAATGATTACATTTTAAAACAATAAGGTTATGTAGGAAAGGAGAGTCATCACAATTAATCCATATGTTGTCTTCACCAACAAACACATCATCTAACGTAATATTAATATCATATTCATTTATGCCCTCATTTTCATTGGATTCAACACTTCATCTCTTGATTAATAAAATATGAAATCTTAGGCTTGATAAATTAATAAAAAAAAATAGTATTAGTTGAAAGATCTAACATCAAAAATTATCCATTATAGAGAATGTCCAAACACTTAGTAAGATATATTTCACATAAAAGCTAAAGGACTACTAACTCATTAAGATATACTATCAATTGAATAGTATAAATAAGTAATTAATATTCATAATTAACTATGTGATGTAAGATTATTATTAGAAACTATGTGATGTTTTGACAAATAAAAACTATGTGATGTAAGATTACTCGAAAAACTATGTAATATAAGATTACTTAAAATATCATTGAAGCAAAACTTAAATAGTTTATGGATTAAAAATAATTAAAAAGAGTATATTACGTATCATCCTCATCATTTACTCCCTTCCAAAAACATTGAAAAATAACTATGCATAAGGCACACACCATTGCAAACGCACAATCCACCCATTAAGGATAAGAGGTGTTTAAGCACCTTGCTAGTACAATTAGGATGGACGTAATGTCGCCCTGTGTTGTTCTCATATTATTCGAGATTGTGTTAAAAGCTTAAAGAATAATTGTGGTGTGGTGAAATTAAATAAGATAAGTGTTGCGAGCACATAATTAATAAACTTCGAGCGAGGAGTACAACTTTGAAACCGCTCGTGCTCCAGCTTAAGCGGGTCGTCTTTCCAATCTGGATTCGCATTATGCGGTGAGGTTCGTCAGACCCAATTATTCAAAGGGGTTTTATATATGTTGTGTGTAATTTAAAAACGTTCCCAAATAAATCATATCTTCTTCCCATAATATCCACATTCATTTCGGGTATTCTCTTGGTGCATATCTCTTTTGTCCATCATTCGTTTCAGTGAAAGTATTTTAGTTATATATCGTCTATCGACTTTTACTTGAGAGACAATGATAGTAACTTAATACAACCACAAGAACCATTTTGTTTATACCCTTGCGTAGTCATTCATTAGACTAATCAACCACTATTTTTCTTTGCATGGTTGGTTGTGTCATCCGTCCTATACGACACATCAGTTGAATTGCCTCAGGTTGTTTAGGAATAACGAGATGGAGAAGAAGGCTTGCGGTTGAAGTTTAGTTTTTGAAGAACTTTCGAGTTTGTTTTAAATATAAGATTTACTTTTCTAATTAATGTAATTGGTATAAGTGTTAGATAACCTAGTCACGTAATTGGAATTTATTTAGAGTCTTTCGATGTTATTTCAGTGTCATTTGTAAAACTGATCTCCTCAATTTACGAGGGAATATTAATAGAGATTAGATATTTATTTCAAACGTCTTCCGCTATTTACTCTTTATTATGATTGTCTTTAAGTATAATTGTTCATATTAAAGCCTAGGGTGATTTTGGACTTAAAGTCTGAGGTCACTGGCGTGTGGCACTACCGACGTAAGTCGGGGGTGTTACAAATATGATATCTGAGCAATGGTTTTAAGATTCTTGGCCTATTGTTAGGTTTGAGAATTTTTAAAATTATTTTATTTTAAATTTATACAATTATTTATATTATTTTATATAAAAAACTTGAGCACTTATATTGTTAAGTATTTAATCCAAATATTTTGAAATGGTTTATAGTATAGAAAATAATAGAATTAGCTATTAAGAAACTAATTAATATTGGTTATATAGATTGTTTTATATAACAATAATAGTTTAAAAGGTTGAATTTCTAATTCATACAAGGATTTAAAAGTATGGTTTATAAAGTTTTGATGAGTCAATAAAATAAAGAGATTGGTTTTTATGATCTTAGTAATGTCCTAAGGAGTTGGGATTAATAGTAATCTATAGGGTTTGAAGGTATGATTTATAAGATTTAACTATATGTGGTTTTGAAACTTCTGTAAGCTTCGACCCGGTTACCTATTCTGTACACTCATTCATAGGAATAATTGTAATCTTGGAATTAATGTCATATGGGTTATTGACATTTTTATTTCTATATTATTCGCACGTAAAAGCATATTATTATTCTTCTTGGAAAATAGTTGTGCCTGGGTCAGTCAAATTAATATGAATTATTAATTTGAGCCCATATGTTTTCATGTCTCGATGGTGCTGGATGCTACCATCATAGGACAAATAGTGAGGCACGTTGTGGAAGTAATGGCAACCCAAGGAGCACCGCAAGCTCAAGCGGCTCCTGCTCCTCAAGCTGTAATTAATTTTGGTAGGCATGATAACATTGTACTTCTGATTCATCCTTTGGGAAATGGAGGGAACTACAATAGAGCCCTAAAGACGATCAACTCAATGCACCCGGATAGCTATGATGGAACCGGGGAACCAGTCAAGGTTTCCTATTGGTTTTCTCACATGGAGCGACTATTTTGAAATGTTACATGCACCGAGGTTGAAAAGGTGCACATAGCTTCGTTGAATTTAAAAGATGGAGCTAGTGAGTGGTGGGAAGGTACTGGCCTAGTTGACCACCCAAATCTGAATTGGGTGATGTTCAAAACAAAGCTCACCAATCGGTTCTTTTCTTGTGCTATGAGAGAAGAAAAGTTGAAAGAGTTTTTGTACCCTGAGACTAAGGGTTTAAAAGTGACTGAACTAGTTGCAAAGTTCAATCAATTGTTGCATTATGCTAGTTCTGAGGTGTACACTGAAGAACAAAAGATTCGGTACTTCCGTGAATGGATGAGCCTAGAAATAAAACCTTTAATGGTGCGTCGTGGTTGCTCTACCTTGGAGCAGTATGTGGATGCATCATACAAAGTAGAGCTTACCCTGAAGAATCTGCTAGGAAGCTTGAGGAGAAGAATAAGGCAAAAGGTGGGCAACATGGTCGAAAGTTCAATGGGTTTAAACGACCAACATCCCCTACCAAGTTTGAAAAGTCTGATCGTGCTAAGACCGAGACGACTCAGTCCGGCTCCACCCAACGCTCTGGAATTTCAGCGAAATGATTGTTGTGGATGTGGATGATCGAATGGTTGATGAAGATGGACGAACAAGTGAAGCAACAAGTGGATACGACTCACCACTTAGAGAAGAAAGAAATGATCTTCTACGAAGGGATGTGACTCACCCTAGGCAAAGGATCAAGGTGTTTGATCGATATGACTCACGATCAAGGATAAATGTTCGATACTACGCACGAACAAGGTGAAGATGAAAGAGTTCTTGATCAGAAAAGCTCTTAATTTGATATATTTCAACGTGTCTACAATCTGAAAGGGAAATGCCTTATATAGGCTGTTGAACTACGTTTGCCGCCGATTCTTGCACTCCACCATTAACAACGCTCCAATTCTCCTTAGAGCGAAGAAAATTTTCCATTAACATACTCCAATGATCGTAGTGACCATCAAAGCGTGGAATAGAGACTTGCACGTAATTGGATTCGGCAACCATTGGATGAGAAGAACTGTAATCTGGTTTTGTGAATCTCTCACTTTTATGATGAGAGTCGACCCCACGATCCGAAAGGACCAGGCCCCAGGCCGTAAATCACATGGACCCGTGGGTTGTCAACCCCCGACTAGCCCAGGCGGGGTCACCCCTGGCATAGCCGGCGGGCCTAGCCCACACTCAACAGGCCTGCAGGCCACACACCCCAACCCATTCCCAGGGTGTTAGCCTGTAGGTTGTTGGAGGTGGGACTCGAACCCAGGACCTCCCTTTAACAAGTGGGAATATCACCACTTGTTAACCAATTGGGTTGCAGCTCAATTGGTTAACAAGTGGTGATATTCCCACTTGTTAAAGGGAGGTCCTGGGTTCGAGTCCCACCTCCAACAACCTACAGACTAACACCCTGAGAATGGGTTGGGGTGTGTGGCCTACAGGCCTGTTGAGTGTGGGCTAGGCCCGCCGGCTATGCCAGGGGTGACCCCGCCTGGGCTAGTCGGGGGTTGACAGCCCACAGGTCCATGTGGTTTACGGCCTGGGGCCTGGTCCTTTCGGATCGTAGGGTCCACTCTCATCATAACGTGATAACTCCAAGGATCTGAAGGAAACACAGTGCAAGGCAAGCCCCTTGATGGCTCCTAAGTTGGTGGCGCTGAGATGGTTTCTGGCCTGGCTTCAGAGGGGTCGTTCTCCCTCTTCCGTGATCGGAATGGGGTGATTCCAACTCCCAGAGGTAGATCTTGAGGTCTAGTTTCAACCTTCAAAATTTGAGGGTGATCTAAGCTGGGAATCAGAAGATAAGACACTTTTACTGAAAGGTCGTTGAGAGATCCGGAAAGGATTTCAACGAGGATAGTGTTTTCCAAGGTGGCGGTTATGAGTTGGATGGTGGCGGTTATGGCCGAAAGTGAGATGGAAATGGAGGTGATGGATATGGCTTCTTCTTTGATGGATATTACACACCAACAAGGTAGAAGTCTAGGTTGAAATCTTCAAGATATGACACACTCAAAGCTTTCAACAATGATGTCTTGATACAACACACAAGACTTGGAAAAGGGACGCTCAAAGAGATGAGAAATTCTTCTTCTTAATCTGATTAAACGTGCCTCCAATTTGGTTACAATCAGCCTTTTATATGGCAAGGCTTTTTTAGGAAATTAAAGAAAAGAGAATGAAAATGGCTAAGACTAAAAGGCCCTTAGTGAATTGGCCCTTCCTAGCAAACTAAACAAATAACACACTTAGAGTTTTAATAGCAATGTCATGAAATGAAATAGATAACCGAATGTGACTCTAGGAGAGTCAAGGTTGATCCATAGGAAGTAATCCTGAGACCTCCAAAGGATGTGATGGCCTCCATGCATAGCAATCCCTTCTTGAGCTCCTCTTGAAGTTGCCTAGCTCGAGCTCTAGTGATGGCTCCAAGTGGTTGGTCTTGTGGCTCGGGCTCTTGAGCTTCACTAAGCTCTTCTTCACTTGCTTCACCCTCATGGCTAGAGTCGTCTTGAGTGTTCGGGCTCCCTTGAGTCTCTTGATGGGACGTGGTCACATCAAGAAGAATAAGGCAAAAGGTGGGCAACATGGTCGAAAGTTCAATGGGTTTAAACGACCAACATTCCCTACCAAGTTTGAAAAGTCTGATCGTGCTAAGACCAAGACGACTCAGTCCGGCTCCACCCAACGCTCTGGATGGAGTGGTGGTGGTGTCTAATGCCACAACTGTGGTGAACCCGACCATAAAAAAAATTAATTGTCGCAAAGAGAAGCGAGTATGCTATGCTTGTGGGAAGAAATGACACATGCAAACTTACTGCCAACAGAAAGGTCAAGGGCTGACACAATCACACCAGGCATCTATTGCAGGTAATAGGCAAAACCCAATTCCAGAGGTGTCCGCTAATTTGTTTTTTGTGTACACTAATTCTTCGTGTAGTAGTTATGGAGAGTAACGACGGTTGTCCGCGAGTCAGATCTGCGAGGCGGCCAGATCTGTAGCAGTGCGGTGATCCGACGGTGTTAGGGATGTGCGAGGTGGAGGCGTGCTAGGGTTGTGGTGAATGTGCTAGGGTTGTGCGGCGTGACTGCGGTGGTCCGGCGATGCCTGGTCGGAGGGATGCGGTGGTCTCGTGGTGAAGGTGCGGTGTTTAGACTCTAATAAGAAGGAGGAAGAATGAGACTAAATGTTAATTGAGGGTTCTCTTATTTTTTGTGAATGAGTAAATGTAAAAAAATGGTATTTTAGTCTAATTATAGTCGAAATGAGTTATTAATTCTCTAACTTTATCATGAGGTATATTTTTGGAACTCTTTATTAAAATATGTACACTTAAATTTTATTGCCTAACAACTATTTAGTAAAAAATAGGGTTTTTCATTACGAGAAATAGATAAAGTAAAGTTAATTAATTTATTGTCATCCACTTTGAGTCTGTTTGAATTCTCTCGTAGAATACATTAAATTACATTATCTTGTATTGAATTATCAATTTAATACAAGATAATACAATTTAATTTAATATATTAAATTTACTATCCGAACGCACCATTTGTGTTATGTATTGACAACTTGTCATTTGGAAGACATCCTGTTCTTAGATTAGGCGAATTAATATATTTTGCAATTAATCTCCAACGCAAGATAAATAGCATTTTTGGGATTAATGTTTTTTTAATTTTCTTTTGAAAGGCGTAAAGCCCACGGAATTCTCTCAAGGTCGGCATAATTTTGATACTTATAGCGTGAGAAGCCTGGATCAACAGTCTTTATATTCCTTGATACCCAGAATTGTCATCTCCCACTCTAAATCTACGGATCAGAAGCGTGAAGCGTAGCGTTCCACTCGTCGCGGAATTTTGGCCTCCTGTGATCTTAGGTTTTCCGGTTCTCATTGATCGGTCGCTCCGTCGATCGATTGATCGCCGTACGCTTGTCGCTCTGTTAGGGTAACGTGTTGCGATGACGCTCTTCTGTACTTCTGTTTCATGTTATTGTTGTTATCATATCTCTGATCGAGGGATAAATCATCTGGTTGAATTCTTGCGAGGCTTGATTGTAGTTTCTAGGTTTTGAGTGTTTATGCTTTTCCGACTGTTGCATGTTGTTTCCGCCCCCTTCGTTGCTGTGGATTTCGTTGATTTTGAAAAAACAGACGTTTGGTTGTTGTTGCTGTTAGTGTGTTGGTATTTGCTCTGCGCTTCTGTTGGTTCGACAAGTTACCTGTTTTTTCATTTATCTTCTGAACGTTTGACGCTTTGTTTGTTCTCTTGCGTAACCTTTCTCTTTCCTTCGTGTTTGGCTTTTGATCAAATATTAATGTTTATATATTTAATTTTGAAAGTACTTCTTACTTCTGGAGTTGTTAGGCTATGGATTTTGTGTGGAGCCAGTTGTTGCTGTCATTTGGGGTATGGTGAATTTGGTTTGTGCTAAATGTGGTGTATTGCTGATGGCTAAAAAAGTCTCTACAAAGTAGAAATATATTTGGATTACTGGGCATCTGCAGATGAATTGAAATTGCTTTGTAAATTGTAAGCAAGTGATTCTACTTTAGATTTTGATTCTAACGGTTAATCATCTGATTAAAATAGCAAGCATTCTGTGTCAACTCTGGCTTTATGATGATATTCTGCTTGTGACTTTGTTGGGCTACTGTATTGTAATTCTGGAGGCTTTATTCTGACAGTTTAATCAACTGAAAAGTCGTAAAACATAAGGATTGGTGTCTTAGTTTCATTTCTCAAGAATAATTGGATAGTCTAATAGGTTGGATGTTTCTGATTAATGCTAAATGAGGTGTGCTCACGTCAGTCAAGGGTGGGGAATAATTATACTCCTGTCTCTTATCTCAGTGCATTTTTGCACTGTCCTATGAATTTGTTATCTTTTTTGGATTTGAATTTGCATGTGTCCTTGTGCTTGACATTGTTTATTGTAGTTTCTTTCTCTAAGCACATATAATTTTGCCTTTTGGTCTGTCGACCTTCTAAGTTCCTATATCCTTGCGCGGTTTAGTTCTCGTTACAGTCTGACGAGTCCTTTTTTCTTGTAAACCAACATTCTTAACTGAAATGGATAATAGTAAACTTGATGAGACAACATTATTTTACTTCTAATGTTAGTATGGCTGTACCTTTGTGCAGTTATTTATCTGCTTGAGGAATCACTTGATCTGCTACAATGTCTGATCACGACACTGACAAGAACATTGAGATGTGGAAAATCAAGAAGTTGATCAAAGCCTTGGATGCAGCTAAAGGAAATGGAACCAGTATGATCTCTCTTATTATCCCTCCTCGTGATCAAGTATCTCGTATCGCAAAAATGCTTGGAGATGAATATGGCACTGCTTCCAACATCAAGAGTAGGGTCAATCGCCAGTCTGTGCTTGGCGCAATAACCTCAGCTCAGCAGAGGCTGAAGCTTTACAACAAGGTGCCTCCTAATGGGCTTCTTCTGTACACTGGAACCATTGTTACTGATGATGGAAAGGAAAAGAAGGTTACTATTGACTTTGAACCATTCAAGCCCATTAATGCATCTTTGTACCTCTGTGACAACAAGTTCCACACTGAACCTTTGAATGAGCTTCTGGAATCTGATGATAAATTTGGCTTCATTGTGATGGATGGTAATGGAACCTTGTTTGGTACTCTCAGCGGGAATACGAGAGAGGTGCTTCATAAGTTCTCTGTTGACCTTCCAAAGAAGCATGGTAGAGGAGGGCAGTCAGCTCTGCGTTTTGCTCGTCTTCGAATGGAAAAGCGTCATAACTATGTGAGGAAGACAGCTGAACTCGCCACACAATTCTACATCAATCCTGCTACGAGCCAGCCTAATGTTTCAGGACTTGTACTTGCTGGATCAGCTGACTTCAAGACTGAACTCAGTCAATCAGACATGTTTGATCCTCGTCTTCAGGCGAAGATACTAAATGTGGTAGATGTTTCTTATGGTGGTGAAAATGGCTTTAATCAGGCTATTGAGCTCTCTGCTGAGATCCTTTCCAATGTGAAGTTTATCCAGGAGAAGAAGTTGATTGGAAAGTACTTTGAGGAGATAAGTCAGGACACAGGCAAGTACGTTTTTGGAGTAGACGACACACTGAAGGCTCTGGAGATGGGTGCTGTAGAAACCCTTATTGTGTGGGAAAACTTGGACATCAACAGGTATGAGCTGAAAAATAGTGTTACTAGTGAGGTTTTAGTAAAACACCTGAACAAAGATCAAGAAGCCGATAAGAAGAATTTCCAGGACCCAGACTCGAATGGTGATCTGGAGGTTCAGGAACAGACGTCCCTGCTGGAGTGGTTTGCAAATAACTATAGGAAGTTTGGTTGCACTCTTGAGTTTGTAACCAACAAATCACAGGAGGGTTCACAGTTCTGTAGGGGGTTTGGTGGAATCGGTGGCATACTCCGCTACCAGCTTGATATGAGGACTTTTGATGATTACTCTGATGAGGAAGTGTATGAATCTGAATAGCAATCAATCAACCCTACCCAGTTGCTGGTGCAGGAGATGGGCAAACTAGCCTGCACTAGCAAACAAGCGGCGCTCGGCGCCACACCTGCTGTTGTTTCTAATGCCCCAAACTCCCATGCTGTTTCAAATGCCATGAAACCTATATCCAGGTCAGTTCTCCTCAAATTACTTTATCGCACTTTCGCAAGTGTTTCTTGGTTGTTTTCCTTGACCTCATTTTGAGTCCGATTTGTGTTCATGATAGATGCAATATTGAGGTGACAACTTTGGCTCGTGGACGACTTTGTTCAGCTTGTTCTTCGTCCATTCTTTCACAAGCTCCGCAGCAGGTTGCACCGAATTCCTTCACAAGCTCCGCAGCAGGATGCACCCAGTCCTTCATAAGCTCCATATGATGCACCTGCAATTCCATAACGTAATGGCTGATAACATTCTACTCTCAGAATATGGATATGATATGGTAAAACTACTACCCTAGTTTGATGTTATGATTTCAGTGCTTGTTGAATGCTTGAATAAGTAGGCATTTTGTTGAAGTGCCTGGTACTTCGAAACCTCTTTATGCTTTTGTTGATGTTTGGAATTTATCCCCATGTTGTTTGGGCATGCTTGGATGGATTTATTAGTTTGAAATTTGAATGGAAGTTTTAAAGACCATATGTTTATGTTGGCTTGTGACTGGTTATGTTTTGCAAGCCTTCTATATAGTTTTTTTATGGAAGCAATTGCAAGCAGTGAGTGGCTTAAACTTTCGTTCTCAATTATCTATATACAGTCTTCGTGAATTTATTTATAAAATTTTCATTACTCTTCGGTGGATTTCCTCTTTTGTATTTTCCACATGCTTTTTCGTGTCTGGTAATAAAACTAGCATGTGTTTTCGTGTCTTGTACAGGGTATGATTATATATTTTAAGAATGAATTTAAATTTGTTTATAGTAGGTAAAATATAAAAGAGAATTATATAGGAACATGATGTATCGAAAAGATAATTCTTGTTGGTGTCCCTGAGTTTAAGGTTATTCATGTTGGTGTCTCACGATTAAGTTTTTTCTTGTTGGTGCCCCTAAGGTTTGGGTTTGTTTGTTTTGTAATCAAATTTTTTCATGTTTGTAACAATCCAGTTCAAATTGATTAAATCCAAGTCTACCATTGTGTTCCTCATCCTCAAATTAGTAAGATTTGACTCCTAAAACACCAAAATTCATGTCCGAATCATGTCGATTTGAATTTCGAAGCAACAACACGTTTTCAACCTTAAGAATTCAAATCGGAATGGTTCGAGTATGGATTTGATTGTTTTAGGAGTCGAATCCTACTAAGTTGAGGTCAATAAACATAATGATGAACTTCGATTTGACCAATTCGAACCGAAATGATATGGATATGAAAAAATTTGGTTATAAAGCGAACAAACCAATACCTTAGGGGTACCAACTGAAAAAAACTTAATCGTGGGACACCAACAGGAATAACCTTAAACTCAGAGATATCAACAGGAATTTCCCAATAATTTATAAGGTGTATTTTATGATGAAAATTAAAGATAGATGTGTGATAATAATATTTACGGACTATTAACGTATATATTATATTATGGACACTTAATTAGATAATAATATTTTTGATAAGTGTAGAATTATCATGTAATTTTGGGATAATAATTTAGAAAATTTATATAAACAAAAGATAAAATACATGGTAAACAGAATAATATTGATGTAGCAAGTAGAACAATGAAATGACTTAAAACCCGAAAATGAGCTTCCCATGTTGAGAACAAGGCAAAAAAAATAGAAAAAGTTGTTCAAGCCTTCAACTTGAGAAAAGCCTCGTTCAAGAAGCTTAAAATGTCGGACACATGTACCGTAACATAATGCAAAACTTAAGAAAATCAAACTTAGAAAATTGAATTGGCTATTCAAGAAGTCCACGTTAAAGCCTCCTAAAAAAATTATAGCAAGATCCAACTTCAACTTACCAAAATCCCCAAATTCGTAAAAAACCTAAATTTCTAAATCCCTAAATCTCTACAATTCTTAACGCATCTTAAAACCCTTATGGAATACCCCATGAATAAATCTCTATTGTCCACAATTTCCTTACACTAGTAAACTTCAATCTACAAACAATCCAAACTCAATTCAAAAATTGGGGCAATAAATTAAAACAAAGATTCTCACAGAACAAATACTCCAAATAAGAAAACCCCCACACTCCACTTGTATCATTCGGAAAATCTGTGAATAACCAAAAATCGGCGACCCCGTTTCAAATATATTAGCCCATCACCCAACATCCTGAAATCAACAAAATTAGGGTTGAGAAAATAAATTAAAGGTGAGGGACTGCTTTAATCCAACCCTTCAAGTTCAACCCCGTATAATACAAAATCAACAACCCGGCCAACTCGCGCTTATGGGAGAAAGGAAAACAACTCAAGCACCACCGAACCAGATTATCGACCACTAATAGCTAAGCTTCGTCGTCAGTCGTCACAATCACCAGACTTGTCTCAATCCTTCGGGCATTTTGATCGAGGCGCCATCTCGCGCTTCGTCAAATCCTCAACCCCAAAAAATCAACCATATCTAAACTAAACTCGAACCTTACCCAAGCCGAATTGGTGCCATCATACTCCACAAAATCCGAGCGGTCTCTTAATTAGTCAGTTCATCCTTAATAATTAATACATGAAGAAAATAACACCAAATGCATCTTCTCCCCTAACGGACCACCTCCTGTCTAGTCCATCACCATCTTCGTCATACTTCCGACCCATTTCCGTTGGTGCTTTTTTGCACGTTTGAAGAACCACCAAATTTGTAAAATGTTTTAAATAAAAGATGTAAAATTTCTTCTACAACTTGCAGAAGAACAGATGCTTTCAAACCATACATTGAAAAGAAAAGTCAAAAAGTGAAATATAGATAAAGGAAAAAAGAAATGAATACCTACCTTTTTCCTTTTCCTTTATTTTTTTTTTAAATTCTTGTTGGGTTATTTTTATTAGTGTTTCATGATTAAATTTTTTCTGGTTGGTGTCCCTAATGTTTTGTGTTTGTTTGCTTTGGAATCAAGTTTTTTCATATTCGTATGCTTCTGGTTTGAATTGATCAAATCCAAGCCAACCATTGTGTTCCTCGACTACAAACTAATATGATTAAACTCTTGAAACACTCAAATCCATACCCGAACCATCTTGATCTGAATTCCTAAGGTCAAAAATGGGTTGTTGCTTTGAAATTTAAACCAAGATGATTCAGATATGGATTTAAGTGTTTTAGGAGTCAAATCCTACTAAATTGAGGGTGAGGAACACAATGGTGGAATTAGATTTGATCAATTTGCACCGGAAGAGTACGAATATGTGAAAACTTGGTTACGAAGTAAACAAACATAAAACCTTAAGGGTATCAACCGAACAAATAATAATCATGAAACACTAACAAGAATAATATATGTAACACCCCCGACTTATTGTCGGAAATGCCACACGCCAGTGACCTCAGACGTTGCTGTCCGATGTCACCCAAGGCTTTAATCGGAACAATTAATCTTAAATAAACATAATAAACAACGAAAGGTTAAACAGCGGAAGACATTTTTAAATGAAACTCAACCATTCTTATTAGAAGATCTCTCATCAAACGAGAGTAGTGTTTTTACAACATAGTGAAATTACAACGAAAGACTTTAAATTACATAGCGGAAGACTTTAAGAATAAACCTATTACATGACTAGGTTATAAAAATACATTTTAGAGTAATACTTAACGACCTTGAAATACCGACACTTAAATCTGCAACTGCAAGCCTCTTCTTCAATTGGTTACTTCGAGTCTTCGGGGACCAACCACTGATGTGCCGTATAGGACGGATGACACCAGCCAACCATGCAAGGAATAAAACCCGGTTGGTTAGTCTAATGAAAGACTATGCACTGAAAAGGAGACTCTAAAGGAAATGAGCCTTATGGAAAACGTATGAAGAGAACACTCCAAAAGATTGAGTCTTACGGGAAAGTCTGACAAATATTTGGGAACGTTATAATTTCACACAAGCGTTTAAAAAGACTTGACCATTTGGGTCCACGACCAACCTCACCGCGTAATGCGAATTCAGATTTGGAAGGAGGACTTACTCTAATCGAAGTCCGGGCGGTTTCCACGTTGTACTCCTTGCCCGAGGGTATATTAATCATGTGCATAATCGCACTTATCTTGTTTAATTCCAAAACGTATATTCACATTAAAGCTTTTATCATATAAATATATCATCTCGATACGAGAGATATCTTGGGAATATTTCCCGAATGTTTGGCACCAGCTGTGTGCACCTCCCCTATACTCGGATAAGGGACAGTCATGACCAGGGAAGGGTGTTAGGGCTTGGACATCATATCCACCACGGTTATAAAGAAACGACTAGACCTCGTAAGGTACATAGCGTTCATACGAATACTCGTTCTAACTACATTTTAAGTTCACACACACAAAATCCACACCAATACCATCATGGTAATAACAGATATAATAGCGTTGTTTCTAGCAATATATACAACCTATTATAATATCATGTTTTAATCGTATCATTTATAAAATCTGTTTCCCAAACGAAAGCAATAGTTCATCCCAATTTAATTAACAATTAAAAACAATTGATAATTAATGGAAACATGGAATGATAAGCAAGAGCGAACCGCCACTTGCCTTAGTCTAGACAAACGATTGAGTGACAATGGGTTTCTGGGTTCGGAACGGGAACGAAAATCGGATTACAGATTCCTACGACAACGACCTATAACGAAACCCTAGGTTAGATTCGACAATTAATAATACGAATCTAAGGAAAAACGAACGAAACCGAAAGAACGAGGGTCCCGTCCGAGACCGGTTCGTCCAAGGCCACGATCGCGTTTGCTAAGGCAAACCACGGTCGTGGCCCGCAGTCGCGGACGACTGGACAGCGTCCGCGGTTGCGGCAGTTCATGTCCGGCGACGACACGAGGGGGCTCGATTCGAGGGGGCTTCGACTCCAATCCTCCTTGCACCTCCAATGCACCACCCCACGGCCACTATAACCTCCGGCGAGAGCTCCGGCGACACCACGAATTTCCGGCGAGGGTACGAACTCCGGCGAGGATGGAAAACGAGAGAGAGAGAGGGAGAGAATCTGATTTTGGGTGCCAATAATCCTACAATCCGACCTCCATTTATAGCCAAAGGAAGGAGCAGCTCCCCGACCAGATCGACGGCCGCTCAGACGATCAACGGTGACGCGATCGACGAGGTTCGGCGGAAGACGAAGCATCGCACGCCTGCATTTTTCCGCGGTCGCGGAAAATTCCAATGCCCAGCTCCTCGGAGAGCTATTATTCCGCGGTCGCGGAAATGCCTCCGCGGTCGCGGAAAAGGCATTTTCGCGTCTGTTTGCCCGGGGAAGAGTTTGGCATGGGTTTAAATCCCGGAAATTATATATTTATACCCAAACAAATATTCTAAGCCCCGAAAAATACGTCGAATGTATTTTATATTACTCAGGGAATTATTGCAGAGATCAAACACGATACAGAAAATCCGAACTTCTCCAAAAGCGACACAATTACAGAACGAGGGTTGGGAAAATTACCCAAATGCCCTTACTAAAAATAAGGGGTATTATATCACTACCCCCTTAAAAGAAGTTTCGACCCCGAAACTTGGCTGGTAACAACTCGGAGATGCGACCCTATTCTAAGATACCCAACTGTATAAGTTTAACCATGCCTAACCCATTTCACACTTTGTAAATTGGTTCAGGCATTTCTAAGTTAAAATTTATAAGTTGGTTCAAATTACAGTTAACATAAGGTTAACCATAATTTAGACCATTCACAACCTAAGAGAATTCTATAACTTGTTTTCACCAGACATACCTTCTATCACCTGACCTCTATGATAATATGAGGATTATTACACCATAAACTCAGGGCACCAACATAAACTTCCGTTATTTTTTTCATACTTACTCTACAAGTTTGGAAAAAATGAAAATGAGAAAAAGAAAAAAAATTGGGTTTTTTTATGGCGTATTAGCAAAAATACCAGATTTGCTTTTGCCAGTTGCAGAAATCCAAGATTTTCAACGGAATTGCAAAAGTATTAGAATTCTGTACGAATTCTGGCATTCTTGCTATTGTGGAGTGTGGAATTTAGCTTTTGTTTTAAATAGAAAATAGGTAAAAGCTGGCTAATATTATGTCTAAAAAATATAAAAGAAATGGTTAATCTCTCTTAATGAGGTTGAAGCCGCCGGTGGACAGAGGCATCACATCAGTGTGAAAAAATTTCAGCAAAGTGGACTTCGAATTGGCGGGCAAGTTTCCCTCCAAAAAATCTGGCCTCCCTCAACCTTTAATCCCTCCAGCTAACCTCCCCTGAAAAAATCCCTGAATATTCCTGGAGAACTTAAAAGCAGCCTGACCAGTTATTACACGTGAGATATTTCGCACCTGATATTTAACACCTGACACTTGCAAATACAACTTGAATGGGTAAGTAAATTCTCCTGAAAAACAATCAATTTTCCCCCTCTGTTCTATATACGTGAAGTTCAAAAACCTTATTTATTTGTAGGTTCGAAACTAGTGTATGTGACGTTCATCAGTGGTGGAGAATGGAAAGAACAAGGGAAAAGGTGATTGTATGAGGGTGATAGAATAGTGAAAGCCATGTTGCTTTCCCCTGACATGGACTTGGCTACACTACGTAACAAATGGACTGAGAAGAACCCATTTGATGAAGAAAAATTGATTGTGCAATACGCTTATGAAAATAAACCAGAACTTACACCCATCTTTATAAATGATGACGACGATCTTGCTGCGTTCAAGTTCTTGAACATTGCGTTGTACACCAACCTTTTAAAGAAGGAAGAGATTCGAAGTGAAAGGGTTGAACATCGTACTCTTCCTTCAACAGCTCCACCACGAACTCAGAGCCAGAGCCAAGATAATAAAGACTTTTTCAGGTCATTTTTTAAACAAGACAGAGCACCTCACACAGATGTCAGGTCGATTGATGAAATTATTGAAGATGACAACGATGCAGAGTTAAGGAGATTAAAAAGGGATGAAGTGAGGGGGAAAATACAAGAGAAATTGTCCCTTGATAGTGGAAGACATTATATCATTGAGCAGCGATGATGAGGACATTGAAGGTGCTACATCCAGAAACAAAGGGAAGCAAGCTATGACTGATTATGCCAACAATGGAGTTTCTTTGGAGGATGAAATAGAAGATGGCTTTGACTATGAGGGCTATTATGAATCAGGTGATGATGATTGTGTTGATGGTGTGGAAGGGTTAGGGTATGCTTCAAGGGATGATGTGAATACAGTTGGTCTAGATGATGTGTGGGAAGAAATTAATGGCTTTGAGGGAACACAGAACGAGGAGCAAATAGAGGATGATAAAGAAGAAGAGGTTGATGTTGATGAAGACATGCTTAGAGTGCTTCAAAAGAGGTACTATCCAGCGGAGATGGAAATGTTAGTTGAAGATGAGGAAACAAGTGCAAACAAGTCCTCATATCCAACAATGAAGGTTGGTCAACTCTTCAATTGTAAGGAAGAGTTCAAAGCTGCACTCTTCTCCCTGGCAATGGAAAACTTCTATGAGATGCGTGTGAAGAGGTCCGATAAGTCCAATTATGAAGTTGCGTGCATTGACGACAAATGCAGGTTTTTTTGTCGTGGCTCATTGTATCGAAAAACGTCGTTGTTTATGGTGCGACAATATGTTGCGGATCATACCTGTGGCATGAGAGTAAACCACAATCACCACAAAGGAGCAACTTCTCGGCTGATTGCCGATAAAGTACTTCACAAGTATGGTTTTCTTGCATTTGAATATATTTTTGTGATCAAAGGCCAATATGAATGCATGTATTGATTCACTTCGTTACATCTCAGGTTTTTAAACAGCCGTAAAGGCCTACTTGCTTCAGAAATTCAGGATTTCATGTTACAGCAAGGGATAAGGACAAGCTACTACAAAGCCAATCGAGCGCGGCTCTTTGCCCAGGTCATGGCACATGGTACAGCTGCGGATAGCTACAAGGCAATGTACTCTTACATGCACATGTTACAGAAATCTAATCCGGGAACATACACGAGAATAGTCAGAGATGCTGAGCAACACTTCAAGTACGTCTTCTGGACTTTAGGTCCATGGATAAGGGCAGCGCCATATCTGAAAAAGGTCAGTATTCAGTCGTGATGTTGTTACGTCAGGAGATATAGTTACTTTGTCAGGTAAATCTACTATATGACTGAATATGTGACAAACAGAAAATAGTTCTGCGTGTGTCAGGGCAACATCTGAGAAATAGTCAATTTGTCATTTTGTCAGGCTATATACCGTAGTTTCAAAGCTTATAACTCTGTTGTCAGGGCAACATCTGAGAAAATAGTTCTGCGTGTGTAGGTAATATCAGTTGATGGCACTCACCTCTCAGCCAAGTTCAAGGGGATACTTCTGTTGGCAACGACACAAGATGGAAACGGCCAAATATATCCCCTTGCTGTTGCCGTTGTTAATAGTGAGAACGATGATGCATGGTCATTTTTCTTCAGTGAATTGAGGCTTGTTGTTCCTGATCATCCCGAGTTGTATTTCGTGTCTGATCGTCATCTTAGCATTGGGAAGGGTCTGAGAAATAGCTATCGTTTTGCCAAGCATGGATATTGCATATATCACATATACCAAAACTTCAAGAGGAAGTTTGGTAGGTAAGACCTCTTCGGCATATTCAAAAAAGTTGCTCATGCTTACACAGTAGTTGAGTTCAATCATCAGTTTGCTCAAATAACAACTGCATCTCCAAAGATTGGTCAATATCTAAAAGAAGCTGGAGTTGAAAACTGGGCGAGAGCGCATTTTCATGGGAACAGGTTTAACATCATGACAAGCAACAACGCCGAGTGTCTCAATGGCTTGTGGAAAACACAACGTCAGTGGCCTATTCTTGCTCTGTTTGATGCGATTGTTGAGACCATTTCTAAATGTTTTTTTCAAAGAAGGGAAGCGGCCTCAAACTGGGACCAATACTTGTCACCCTCTGTGTACACGCTGGTAGAGGTGAACTACAAAAGGGCAGCAAAGATGAGTGTTTGAAGACTAAGCCAGTTTGAAGCGGAGGTCATGGTAGGAACTTGTAGATACTCGGTGAACCTTAATGCTCGTACATGTGATTGTAACATGTTCCAGATTGATAAAGTTCCTTGTGCTCATGCCATAGCGGTTGCAAGTGATAGGGGAGTGCGACTCACTGATCTCGTCCATCCCATGTTCAAGAACGAGTGCGTGAGAGAAGTGTACAAGGAAACTGTGCATCTTGTTCCTCCCACAGGCCGATGGTCAATTCCTAAAGCCGTGTCATCCATTCCATGCTGTCCACCAAATGTAAAACGTCCTCCTGGAAGGCCACGAATTAACCGATACAGGGCGACGTGGGAGGGGAACTATACTAGGAGGAGGCGGTGTTCGTATTGCGGCAACCAAGGCCACAACAAGCAGTACTGTAGGAGGAGAAGGACTGATGATGGACAATCATAGGAAGAGAATGGGTTAGTTTTTTTTGGGTTTACAATTGTCACCATGTTGTTGTTTTTGGGTGTTTATGCTAGTAAATGTTGTTGTTGGGTGTTTCATGGAAAAGATGTATGGTTTAAGTCTATATAGGCGTAAACCACACCTCTTTTTTGTGGGGGCTTCCTTTTGGATGATATACAAAGTACATAAATTAAATATTTTGCTTAAGATTTACTTGTCATCTTGAACCTTCATAAGAACCCTAGAATCAGGTGCGAAGTTGTACTGACAAAGTTCTTAGGTTCTCTGCAAACGTTGCATTTTGTCCTGTCATCATCTTTGCTTAATAGTTGATGACTTGTCAGCATGAGTCAGTGGTAAACTCCTCACAAGGAGAACCCATAAGACTGTAGAACACCCTGTAAAACAACGTATATGTCCTGACATAATCATTTGCTCGAGGAAAACCTAAAACATGCAAAACGACCTGTAACGCCACAATACGTCTTGTAAAACCCTAACATGGTCTGACAAAGGTATTTAAAAAACCGAATGAATAAACACAATCATGGTGCAAAGTTGTACTGACAAAGTTCTTAGGTTCTCTGCAAACGTTGCATTTTGTCCTGTCATCATCTTTGGGTTAAGAGTTGATGACTTCTCAGCATGAGTCAGTGTTAAACCCTATAAATGATAACCCATAAGACTGTAGAACACCGTGTAAAACAATGCTTATGTCCTCACATACTCATTTGCTCGAGGAAAACGTTATACATACAAAACGACCTGTAAAGCCACAATACGTCCTGTAAACGCCTAACATGGTCTGACAAAGGAATCTACAAAACCTAGTGAATAAACACAATCATCTGCGAACCCATTTCAGTTGCGAAGTCTATAAATGAACCTTCATAAGAACCCTAGAATCAGGTGCGAAGTTGTACTGACAAACGTAATACATAAATACGACCTGTAAATTCACAATACGTCTTGTAAAACTCCAACATGGTCTGAACCTTATAAACAGAAGCATTATATTACGTTGTTCAACTTTAAACAAAATGTGCCCTTCACATGGCATTCTCACACACAAAAGAATAAAAAAACTAGCATTGCAAAGTTCATACATTAAAAACACTTATGCACACATACTCAGAAACTACACTGTTATGAAAACATTATCCCATCAAGATAGATATCGGGACTTCAGCTTTCCCTCCAGCGACTGAGCATGGTCCAACACCCTTTTTATGTTGAGCTCAGTGAAGGTGGTGTCCCATTCAGTGTGCAGAAACACAAATTAAGCATCGTAGGCACGGCCCTTGCACATAGGAAGAAAATATACAACAAAAGCCTTACTAGTCTAAGCTTTAGCTTGATCCGGGCCTTTTCTTCTTCGGTCTGAGCCCCTTTCGGACTCACAGCAGTAAGCTCCTGCCCGAGGCGGCGCAAATCCTTAATTAAACTTACCAACTCCAAATCTCTGGCCACAATGTTGCGATTGTACTCCTGGAATTCGGCCTCGGTCATCTTCCGGCCTCCAACATGATCCTTCACTTCACGGGCAGATTGAAGCAGTTCATTTACGTATAAGTATGTCCCAGTCACAATGTGATGTTCTCCCGCCATGAATTTAGAGTATAGAGAGGGATTATTTGAAGAACGTGGGAGTGGGACTATTTGGGAAAGTGGGAGTGTTTGGAGATCTTTGGTAGAGAACTTTGGTAATGGACCGGTGAGTATTTGAAGAGACTTGGTAGAAAAGATTTGGGCAAGTAAGGGTGTACTTTTAGTGAAATTTTTAAGGGGTCAAATCGGAATGAAAAATTTCAAACTTACCCTCTTATTTCAAAGTGACCTGACAAACCTGAATACGTATTGTAACAATTTGTATAATGCCTGAGAAACCCGAAAAGGTAAAAACTATGTACGATGTTACATATCTCAAAAACAGAACAAGCATTAATCGTCAGTCGACATATGGTTGTTTGCAAGGCTTATAACTACGTTGTCAGGGCAAATTTTGAGTATGTAGAGAAGGAAGTGTGAGCATCGAAGTATTTTTAAGAACCTTGCTTGAGAGCCTGGGAAAAGCATTAAGACCTCGTTTGGTACGATTTTCATGTCAATCTAAAAACTTAAGATTTATTTCACTCCTTGTGTAATGGGCCATTCCAAGCTGAAGGAACATTTTCATTCCATCTTAAAACCCAACGTTTCATCCATTCCAGCAAAATTGATCTACTTATTTTTTTCATAATCGCTCCTCTTAATCGAAAATTGCTAATGCGCCTCATAATTACTAAATAATTGACTAATATTAATTATTTATATGCAATAATATTAATTATTTTCATTGAAAAAACTTGATTATTTTTACTGATAATAAAATCTATTAAATAAAATTGGCCCCGTTATATTATTTTACCTATTCAAAATAACTCATTGCAAATACAACATTAAGTGACAACCTGAAAACTTACCCTAGAAGAGTTAAGTGGAAAGGATAAGGATGACGTCAACTGAATATTTATTCAAAAGCCGATGTTGTGTACTTATTATGGCCTGACAAAGCAGCAAACGTTTTGTACGACTTTAATACTGCCTGACTGCGTCAAATCGTTGCCGCCGTAGTTGCAAATAATAGAGAGTATCTTATCCCTCTTGAAATAGTTTAAAAACCCAATTAAATTTTCATTTTAGGGTCCCTTTAATTTTGAAAAACTGTAAATGTGGAAGTTTTTGTACAGTTTAAAAACCCATTTCATACTCTTTTGGTTTAAGGTGGAAGCTTGTACACAGTTTTTTAAGTATTTGTAAACGGTGTCAACAACGCTTGAATTTTTTGGACTGCACTCTGCATATAAGAAAAAGATGTTGACCTGACACACATCACATCAGGCATTGAACTTTCATTTCATTTCTCTTTCTTTAATAAAAACAAGAAAAACAAAGTATGGGCACAAGGAATATCCTCTTCTGGAGAGGGCACGAAAGAGGAACACCGTCATCATCGAGAATTGGCACAGAAGGAAAAACAAAGAACAGCGCAGAGTCGAAAGAGGAACACCGTCTTCGAAAAGTTGCCCGACATTGTAGGATGACAAACGGCTGGACACAAGGAAGATCATCTGCCAATTCAAATTCGTGGAGGAGAGGGCACGTAGCTGGTGAATCATCAACTAAAAAATGCTTCCATGGCTTCCCTGCAACAATACAAACATGCAAACACACTCAAAATTCGGGAAAACAGTTCTATGAGTGTCCATTATGGAAGGTATTGTTGAATGTCAAATTTCGTGCGACATATGCTTTTAAATTGGGATTTCATTTAGAATTAAATTAGTTGATTGGTTGAATTTTGTATTAAACCTTAGGCAGGGCACGATTGCAAATACTTCAAATGGGTGGATGGTCAAGCTTATAATAACCCCGCCAATGAGTCCATTCAAAGCGTAAGAGTTGTTGAAGAACACGGGGCAACCACTCGGCAAAATCTTATCTACCAACAACCGACTTCAATGAATGACATTATGAATATCAAAACAGAAAATTTCGTTTTGAAAGTTGTACTTGGTGTGGTGGTACTTGTGGTGTTACTTGTTGTCTTCGTTGTCCAATTTGTAACCTTGTTGGTTAAATTATGATAACTACCCATAACCGTATGTTTACCAAGACAATGTATTATGGTTCCTTGTTTATAAAACGAGGGTTTTCTGCAGGTAAAACATGAATATTTCTTGAATTAATCACCAATTTCCTTGAAAACATCCTTGAATTGTCATCACAATTTCAAATACAATTACCACATGTTGTTAGTACTCTGCCATTAGACGCGGGTTCTCCTGAATATATTTCATTTGTCATAAATATTCATGTACACATATTCGATGTTATTGCTCTGAAATTTTACTCTTTTTGCCCTGAACAATAGTACGTTTAGTATGACCATGATACGTTTTGTCCTGAAATAAAAATAGTCAAAAGTAGTAAATGCGAGATTACGGGCAACCATAACAAACATAAACGTTTAGGATCTTCATTACAAAACAACCATAACAAACATAAACGTTTTGTCCTGAAATGCTAGCATTACATCCCTAAACAACCATACCAAACACCATAAAAAACAGCAAAAAAAATTACAAAACATCCCCACGGCCAACACCACGGCCATCATCACTGGGCCAGAGAAAGATCTGGAGTGTCCAGCACCACATACACCTTGACGCCGGCGACCCTCTCGCCGAGGCGGGCAAGGTCGTCATAGTCGGACTGTGTCTGCAGCGGTTGAAGAAACCGATGGCCGGCTGATGGGACCTGTTCAAAAACTAAGGATTTTGAACCGGGAGAGAGCATGCTTATCTGACCATGGACGTACCAGATGTCCATCTTGTTGGCTGGAACTTTGAGGAGTTGGGTTCTCCTTCCCCTGTACTCGTGCGTAGTCAATAGGGCCATCACCCCGGTCGATGGCAATAGTTTCCCATCCCAGTAAACTTGCAGGAAAACGTTCGAGTCGGCCATGTTGCAAGAGATTTTTTTCGAAATGAGAGAGGAGTGCGAGGAGTTTGAGACAGGAAATGTGAGGGGTTGGGACAAGGCAAGAACGCTATTTATACACAAGGATGAGTGGATAACGGAGTTAATGACGGGTAGTTGAGGGATCACACGATATTTAATTAAAAATTAAGAGGGGTCAAATCGGGTATGCATTGGAAAGGATGACTTTGAATAAAATTTCTTCATCATGACCTGACAAAAGATATTACATACTGTAAGAGAGTAGAAGAACCTGACAAAGCTTATTGCCGAAGCTTTGGTTTTATTCGAAAACTAGTTAACCCCATCTTTAAAATAGCTTATTGCCAAAGCTTCGGTTTGATAACCATTTAAAAACGTTGTCTTTTCCTACGGTTATTTACCATTGTGATGTTTCTTCGAGTTCCGCCATAAGTCGTGGGATGACTTGGAATAAGATTTATACAAATTGACCTGACAAATATCAATATGTACTGTAAATATCTATTGTGGACTGACTTATTTAACAATTAGAATAAAGCTTTGGTCTGAAGAACTAACCCCGCGGTTATAAACTGTTTTAACTGTTTTTAACCGTTTTTAACTGTTTTTGTACAGGTTCTGTTGTTTTATTTTTCGAATTTTTTAATCACCCTCATGAATGTAACCCTAACCGCCACCAACCCAAACAACTATTTATATACCCCCTCATCCACATTCTTCCTCATCCACAATCCGCTATAAAAACTTTTCGAATTTCCTCATCCAAAAACATCTTCGAATCACCCTAACAACTCTAATTTCCGTTCTCGTGCTTCTTTTGTTTCCATGGCTTATGAGCCTGACAACCATGAATGGGACCTTAATGATCACTTCGTTTACACAACTGTCCACACCGGAGGGAGACTCATCCCTTCAAGGGGACAAGATGCCATGATTTCCACCCATGTCTACCAAGGCGGACGGAGGCAAAACTGGAGGGCCCATGCTGAAAGGGTACGGGAAATCCATGGGTTACTGAACCAACTATTTTATTTTAACGATTCCGATCTAGGCGCCTCTTACTTCTTCGAAGTAGTTCCCCCCCATGGCGGGCCTCGTACCTTGAGGGCCTTACAGCGCCGCGGAGACGCTGTCGCCCTTGCCGCCCAAGGTAGAACCGTTGCTCTCATCAACATATTTATCACCCAAGATGTTGTTGATGAACTTCCGCAGCGTGACGGCCCGGAATCATCTGTCTTCTCCGCACATAATTAGTATCTGATGAAGGAATCTAGTTTAGTGACAATGTAATACATTGTAGTATTTAGGAGGTTCTGTTGTTTTATGATACGTATGTCAAGTAGGAAGATGATAATGGCATATAGTGTATATATAGTCAGTAGGTTATGAGATAGTATATTTGGTATGGTATGTTAATGTCGCATGAATTAATATTTCATGTCAAGTGGGAAGACGATAATGTCATTGGATGACTTTGAATAAGATTTTCCTACGGTTAATTACCATTGGATGACTTTGAATAAGATTTCTACATATGACCTGACTAACATCAATAAGCACTGTAATTCGCTTTTGTGGACTGACGTAAATCCGTAGTCTCGCCTGACAAATAAGAATATGCATTGGAAAGGGTGACTTTGAATAAGATTTCCTACGGTTAATTACCATTAAATGACTTCGAATAAGATGTCTACAAAATGACCTGACAAAGCTAAATACGTACTGTAAGTCAATATTGTTGACTGACGTAAGTAAAAAAACCAAAATTAATATGGTCGCAAGAACTAACGCCGCGGTGAAAACCGATTTTAACTGTTTTTTAGCGTTTTTATCCGGTTTCGTACCTTTTTTTCCCGGTTTCATAACCGTTGACATGTAGCACAAATTTAGGTTAGTGTGTACTTTAACCCCCCTCTTTTTCAAGGCTATTTTCAAATAATAAACCCTGTAACCTTTTTTAACTGTTTTTGTACCATGTTTTTATTCGGTTTCATAACCATTTATATGTAGAACAAAGCTTCGGTTTCAAAACCACTTAAAAACGTTGTCTTTTCCTACGGTTATTTACCATTGTGATGTTTCTTCCAGTTCCGCCATAAGTCATGGGATGACCTAGAATAAGATTTCTAAAAAATGACCTGACAAAGCTAAATATGTACTGTAAATTTATAATGTGTACTTTACCCCCCCCCCCCCCCCCTTTTACAGGCTATTTTTCGATTTCCAAACCCTTTAAATGTAGGAAATATTAGGTTTCAATGTGGGAGTTTTTGTACGATGATTTGCAATAACTGAAAAGGATGAATTTGAAATAGATATATCAAAACAACCTGACAAATGTGAATATGTACTGTAAATCCGTAATTTGGCCTGACTTAAGTCACAATCTTCCCCCCTCTTTGGTTTTATTCGAAATCTAACCCCACCAAATGTTTCCCAACAACACAATGCAATCACCACATTACATCAAAAGTCCTTAAAGACCATCCCAACAACATCTAAAAATACTATGAGCCATTTGACTTCTATGTACATCTATGAATTTGTCCGACGACAGATCCAAGTTTGACATGCCGAGAATCAATAACTCAATGTACTTCAAGGTGTAGACCCCACAATCTCCTCTGCACGATGTACAAAACACGTTAGAATGTATATCAATTGCAGTTTGATAAGGATTTATTTGGGCATAAATACATGTATACTTACCCGCGCTTGTTCTGCTTAAGGTTATGACGACGGGACACCGACATTGGATTGTCCAATAACGGTTCACATCTCTTTGCCAATGGCTCGTACATCTAGACATATCTTGGAACAGTCTCAACGATGGGGCGGATCATATCGAAAATTTCCTTGTCTTTGTACAGATCCACATTGCAGTCATAAACCGTCACACACCAGTCGCATAGATCAATTTCTAAGGCAAATCAGTGCTTCCTTTCGATATTGAAGCACGCGTATATGCGTTCCGCATCATCCCATCTCTTCCCATACTCTCCCGGACATGAACCCATCATGTATGACAACATTTCATCCTTACCCTTACGTGGAGAATTTATCTGGAAGCACTCGAATTCCCGTTGCACATAGTTCTGCCAATATGGGTCAAGCACAGCCACCTTCGAAAACCGTTGTGGATCCTCTGAAATCCTTTGACGATAAAGGAACATCATTTGCTCCATATGCTGTAATGGTGCAACAATGTTAATCTATCAACTCGAAACTATTTTACACATACATACTATTTTCAAATAATGCATTGGAATATTACCAAACCGCCCAACCAGTTCTTTGGGGCAAACAATATCTCAAAGAACTCCTTGTCCAATGATTGCCCGGCCGGTCCAGTTCGGGGTTCAATACTGCATGATGGTACATATTCATTTGAATATTAAACAAGGATATATATATATATATTAGTACATATACAGGCTATATATAAGTTAGTCAGTCCACAAAGAATCAATTTCCGGTCAGAATTCTAGAAGTCAGGCCAGAAAAGTTTTTGACATTCATTTCATCAATTCCTTATTGAGTAGAGTGGATAAGTCACTAACCTCTCACTCTGCATCCACTTTACCAGCTCTGTCATCCCTTTCACCTTGCTATTTTTGGTAATCTTTTTTGCCAATTTCTGCTCATCCACATTGCAGTAGGGTGATTTTGCCTTGGCGGAAACTTCGCGAGTGCGAGTTGGATATGTCTTATTCGGAACTTGGCTACCCTTCCTTGGTCTGTCCTTCCTCGGCACTTTGGACTCATTGGTCTCCCCTTCATCACCCCCCACGTCATCAAAATCAGCCTGTGATACCTTCTCACCTTGTATTTCAGTCCGCGCCTCAACACCTAGCTCATCAAGCTTCGTCCCTCCCTCCACAACATCTCCCGTTGATTCCTCCATAACTCCTTCATTAACAGTGTTTTGTCCCTCGACATCTCCCTTCGGTTCCTCCACAACTTGGTCATCAACCTTGGTCCTTCCCTCCACATCAGCTCCCTTTGCTACCTCCTCAACATCAACACCTCCGTCATCAACCTTGCTTCCTCCCTTCACAACAGCTTCCTTTACTTCCTCCACAACTCCGTCATGCACACCCTCATCAGACACTGCTTTTGTTGCCACCTCAACTTGTGTTGCCACCACAGTCCCATCATTAACCAACTCGTCATTAACCAACTCATTGATGAGTCCCTCCACATCTTGCAGTGTTGCCTCATTAACCAGCTTCTCATCTGCATGTAGTATTGTACAAGTTTGGACAAGAACTGACAGTGGATCTATTGCATCCCCTTGCTCTTCTTCCTCATCTACTATTGCGACATCTTCACCCGCCTCTTTCTGACCACCTACATTACCTGCACCATACACAACTATTTCACCAGCATTTGGCTCTCCATCCATTGTCTCCTGAAACGATGATATAAGGTCTGAAATAAGCAAATATTTTTCGAATTGTGCTCAAATTGACTGAAATGTGCATATATGGACTGAACTTTTTACTGAAACGATGATATATGGTCTGAAATGGGCACAAATGGACTGAAATATGTACATCTGGACTGAACTGTATATATAATAACTGAAAGTTTTGGGCATACATACCTCATCAGTCTCAGTCTCTTCGTGTAATATCCCACAATTTATAAGAATATTTTGGAATTTTTCTAACTCTCGAATTACTAGACGGATTAATTTCTGAAGAGTTTTGGACCTTCTGTAAGAGGTTTGAACTCTGTAGATTTTTTCGAGTATTATAAAACACAGTTGAAGTGTATTTGGGGTTAATTTGACGTTAGTGTACGAATATATTTAACCCGGAGTTAAGAAAATTAAACGAAATCGAGTTCGGACAAGAGTTAACGGATTTGGCCTTCACCGCACCTGGCGGCAGGAGCTGGCGCACCCGCGGCAAGAGCCAAATCCCTGAGCAGTGTCGTCTTCCTCAAGGGCGGTTACTGTAGCTCTGTTTTTCCTCTGTTTTGGGCAGTCAAGTGGCTCGTTCCAGCTGGCTTTGACTTGTCCCCTTGTCCCCAGCGTGTTTCCCATGAGGAGGCCCAGATTCAAGCTATAAAAGGGGGGTCGAACCGATTGGAAAAGCCTTCGTCTTCTTCCCCTGAGCTCTCTCTTTTTCCTCTGTTTTTGCCCACTGATTTCTCCCTTTTCGGGGCTGTTCGAGCTTGATTCGAGTGATCTCGCGAGTTGGAAGAGGTTGCCCATGTGTTAGGTGAAGCTTAGAAGTGTTTTGTGATTAATTCGAATGCAAAACAAAGCCTTCACGCATTGGGTAAAATTTCTGTCCGCCATGGCTGTTCTTGAAGCTTGCTCTGCTGTGTCCACCGCACCCAGCGGCACGGTCTTACCGCACCCGCGGCAGGCCTTGTTCGTGAGGTTGTGTTTGGATTTTGGCTTTGAGCAAGGCTTCAATCCTTTGATTTCTTTTCATATTCTTTTAGATTCATATGTAAGTGTATGGAATCTAACTTAGGGTCTCGTTTTGGATCGTTCCATTGGGATTTTTATCCAGGTTTCATTCCAGATTCAAGATTCAGGACCCGTTCTTAAGAGTTATCTTAGTACTCGTCTTTTCTAAGGCAAGTGGCGGTTCGCTCTTGCTCATCATTCCATATTGCAATTATTTATCAATCGTTTAGTTGTTAAATAATTTGGGATGATTCTGAAATATGTTGGGAACTGTTTGTTAGTAATATAATTAAAATCTGATATTATTATTAGGTTGTATATTCTGCTAGAACCGACGCTAGTATAATTATATATATATTGTGCAGGTTGGGCCGTGATGGCTTGTGTGATGTGTTTGTGTGTTAGACTAATAGTTAGCACGAGTATTCGTAGGGGCGATGGGCTCTAGATTGCGGCTCAGTCGTTTCTTTATAACAAGTGGTGAAGGGGCATGCTATAAGTCCCCGACACCTTGTGTTGTGGTTGTTGTGGATAAGGTCGTGGACTCTATATGTGGTCACGTCTCTTATGATCGTGTTGTGGATAATTAAAAGCTTATAACGTGTTGTGGTTTGTTGTGGAATTAAAACAAGATATAGTGCCTTAAGTGCACATAATTAATATTTTGGCGAGTAGTGCAGCTAGGAAAAACTCGTCTTAGTTTAAATCGCTTGTATGCGAAGCTGTTTGTGTGTTTTCTTGAGTTCCCCAACATTTGTCATATTTTCCTATAAGGCTCAATTCTTTGGAGTCTTCTTATGGGATTGATTGCTGTGAGACTCGGTCTCCAGAATCTTCTCTTGTTCATGCTGCTTCATTTATTCTTGTAGGAGTATGATGGTTGACTAGCGTACTCGGTTATTATTCGAGGAACGATGAGTCTAACCTAATACGACTGCTTCGAACCACTCTGCTTTGTACCCTTGCGTAGTCTTTCATTAGACTGACCAACCGTTATTTTCCTTGCATGGTTGGCTGGTGTCATCCGTCCGATTCGGCACATCAGATAAATTAAGGATTCGAGAAGGCTAGAAGCGACTAGAAGAATGAACGATGTTTGATAAACTGTTTTGTTTAAGACTTTCGCTGTGTATTATTGTATTTTGTTAAAGTTTCCGCTGTAAACTTTGTTATATTGTATTTTGTTGTATTTGGGAATGGTTGTATTCCCTATACGTTGACTTTGTTAAAGTTGTAATATATGGCGTAATAGCCGTGATTTGATTTTTATATCAATTGTAAAAGCCTAGGGTGACTTCGTGATGTGGAATCCGAGGTCATCGGCGGTAATACTTTCAAGTGATATTTGGGGGTGTTACAGATTTGGTATCAGAGCCAAAATATTTTCCAAGAGCTCTGAATTTTTTTTCAAATAAAAAGCCGTTTATAGTCGTGCCTTTTCTAGAAGTCTGATATGGAAGTTGCTTCTGTATCTAGAAAGACTAATTCTTTCTTGTTGTCCCAAAGGATGGGAGCGTGTTTGTCCTTGATTAGAGAGCTGGATGAGGCCAAGATAGCTTCGCCGTCTCTTGAGAGGCCGAACTTTCCGACTCCTCCGAGGTGTTTTGAGGTCGGAGAGTCCAGCAGTCCACCCGAGGAGGTGAAGTATGTGTTGCCTGAGTCAGTAGTGCTGAGAGCCAATGCTGAGGTAGCACCAGCTGTAGCGCCAGTAGAGCCGTCGAGGTACGCTCTGGGCCACTACAGCAACGACTATTCGATGGGAGTGATCCCTGAGGAGGGGGGAAGTGATGAAGATGAGGAATCACCTGACCATTATATCGGATACAACCTCGAGACTGAATGGGCTCTTGGGATGGATTCCGAGGAGGATCCAGAAGAAGACCTTGTAGAGGATGAGGTACAGGAACAAGAGCCAGACAGATTGAGGCACTTGTTGGTGGAAAGTGAGGACCCGGGGATGCAGTTTATCTACCCGCGTTCGCCACCTAGGCCAGTATGCCCACCGATGACAGACGTTGAGTGGGAAGCAATCTTTGTTGAGTTTCGCAGCAGAGAGGGAGGCGACCCTCAGTCTGATATTGTCCAGAGAAGGAGGAGGTCGAGCCTAGAAGTATCCGAGATCTTTCATCAGGACCGAGAAGTCTCTTTTGAAGAGCACCGGTTGATGAACGAGATAGATTAGGTTCGGAACAGGGCAAGGCCGAGCACTCTTGAGCAAAGGGACGAGCCGTGCGTTCCAGGACCGAGTAGGGTTAGGAGTCCGCCTCCGGATTCCGACGACCAACCCCGCTCGAAGAGACAGTGTCTAGGAAGTTTGCCCTACAGAAAGCGTTTTCAAGACGCCAAGTAGAGGGCCGACGTTGACAATAGTAGTTTCTTTCTTTTGTGTATGTTTTGTTGTATATACGGCACAGTGCAGAAATCTCCATGCAATTTTGTTAGGAAGCTCGGGAGATCTTTCTTGTATAATATGTAGTTCTGTTAGAAGTTCACCTTATATATATAAATTATCCAGTTGATCTATTCCAAGTGACTTTATCATATTAAGTATTTTTAAGAGATATTAATGAATAAATACTTGGGATTTGATCGGTAAACAGATGGTGAATACAAGGAATACTATTCGCGCTGGTACTGGGCCGAGCAATGCTCCGAGGCCAATCATAAGGGACGACCTGGACCGTGTGGAGGAACACGAGTCTATGTCACAAAACAACCCTAGGGGCAATGACCATCCTGAGGTCCAAGCTCCAGTAGTTTTCGATGCTGCGGCTGTTGCAGCTATTCGAGGAATCTTTATGCAAGCATTCGCTGATGTGATGCGACCTGTCGCACCGCAAGCACCTGAAGTACCAGTTCTGCCAGTTGCATAGAGGGTTGAAGAACCTAATGTTCATATACACCGTGATGAACCGGTCAGGAATAGGGATAATTATGGTCGAGCTTTGAAGACCATTAACTCCATGAGGCCGGATAGTTATGACGGTAAAGGAGAGCCGGTCAGGGTAGCTCATTGGTTTTCCCATATGGAGCGATTGTTCCGTAACATTGTATGCACTGAGGCTGAGAAGGTGCACATAGCTTCTCTGCAGCTGAAAGGAGATGCTAGTGAATGGTGGGAGAACACGGGGCTAGCTGATAGGGCTGATCTAACTTGGGGGATGTTTAAGACGAAGATGAATGATCGTTTCTTTTCCCAAGCTATGCGGGATGAGAAGCTCAAGGAATTTCTCTACCCCAAGAACGATGGATTAAAGGTGACTGAACTGGCAGCTAAGTTCAATCACTTATTACAGTACGCTGGGTCTATAGTGTCCAGTGAAAAGCAGAAGATTTGGCACTTCCATGAGTGGATGAGCCCAGACATCAAACCGATGATGTTGCGTCACGGATGCTCTACCTTGGAGCAATACGTTGATGCAACATACAAGTTAGAGGTGACTTTGGAAGAATCGACCAAGCGAAGGAATCGCCAGAGATCGATGCAGGGTCAATCTCAGGCCAGTGGTTTCAAGCGTCCTGCGCCGCCATCCAACTTTGACAAGTCTGGTAAAGCGAGGACAGAGATGACTCGAGGTGGGTCCACACAACAGTCGGGTCAGAGCAAAAGCGGGATCCAATGTTTTAATTGTGGTACCTATGGGCACAGGAACACTGAGTGTATGAAGGAAAAGAAGCTATGTTTTAGCTGTGGAAGAGGAGGGCATGTGCAGAAGTTCTGTCGTCAGGGAAAGCAGACAGGGACAGAGTCGCAGCAGGGGTCAGTTAATCAGAATACTCGACCTAGGTTCAAACCAGCAGAGACTCCCAGTCCTTCGATGCAGACTACCGCTCAGAACAAGGGCAAAGCCCCAACAGCTTCAGGAGGTCAAGGTCAACGCTTATACGAGATGCGTGAGGCTGATGGACCTAACGCTCCAGTTGCTCAAGGTACTCTATACCTCCATTCTACTTCTGTGTGCATTCTATTTGATTCGGGTGCTACCATTCATTTATTTCGGAGAATTGCGTTAGTAAGTTAGGATTAGTGTGCAATGAGGTTTGTGAACCCTTCGTTGTTAATCTTCCTAATGATGGCCGTTTAGTGGGCACCAAGAGTTTGTCAGAGTTTCCAGTTACCATTCAGGGTAAGGAGTTTGAAGCAGATTTGATCTGCATTGCTATGGCTCCATACGATATTATTCTCGATATGGATTGGTTGACACGTCATGGGGCTGTGATTGATTTTAGCTCGAGGACGATAACGGTGTCATCTGGGGGCCAGTTTGTGTGCAAGTTCAAGGGTCGGAATGACGCTGATAACGGTAAGCTTATCAATGCGATGGCTACGTTTAAGCTGCTTCGACAAGGTTGTGTCGGGTACCTTTGCTACTTGGATTCGCCCGAGAAAGATGGACCTACAATTCTTGAGATTCCTGTGGTCAGGGAGTTTTCTGATGTTTTTCCAGAAGAAATTCCTGGTTTACCCCCGAAGCGTGACGTGGAATTTTCTATTGATCTCGAGCCTGGTACTGCGCCGATTTCAAAAGCTCCGTATCGGATGGCTCCTGCTGAGATGCAAGAATTGAAGAATCAACTTGAAGATCTTCTTGACAAGGGATACATAAGGCCGAGTGCATCGCCTTGGGGTGCTCCGGTATTGTTCGTCAAAAAGAAAGACGGGTCGTTTCGACTTTGTATCGACTACCGCGAGTTGAATAGAGTTACGATCAAAAACAAATACCCTTTGCCAAGGATAGATGATTTGTTGGATCAGCTGCAAGGAGCAAAAGTCTTTTCCAAAATCGATCTGAGATCTGGCTATCATCAGCTCAGGATTCGTGAGGAGGATATTCCGAGGACTGTATTCCGGACGAGATATGGTCACTACGAGTTCGTAGTCATGCCATTTGGACTTACGAATGCTCCAGCTGTTTTCATGGACCTGATGAACCGATGTTTTCACCAGTACTTGGACAAGTTCGTGGTGGTCTTCATCGATGACATTTTGATTTACTCTTCGAGCACGGAAGCTCATGAGGATCACTTGCAGATTATTTTGTCAGTCCTTAGACAGAATCAACTTTACGCCAAGTTGTCTAAGTGTGACTTTTAGATCAAGGAAGTGGCTTTCTTAGGCCACATAATCAATGAGGATGGGGTGATGGTTGATCCCCAGAAGATTGAAGCCGTAGCTAAATGGAAACAGCCTCAGAATGTGAAAGAGGTGCGTAGTTTCCTAGGACTTACAGGATACTATAGACGGTTTATGGAGGGATTTTTGAAGATCGCTCTACCGATGACCGGTTTGCTCCGCAAGGTTCACAAGAAGTTTATCTGGAGTGACAAGTGCGAGGCCAGTTTTCAAAAGCTGAAGCAATGTCTGACCTCAGCACCAGTTTTGACGCTGCCAGAAGGAAATGAAGATTATGCGGTTTACAGTGATGCTTCGAAAAATGGGTTAGGATGTGTGTTGATGCAAAGAGGCAAGGTGATTGCTTATGCATCGAGACAACTAAAGACCTATGAAGAAAATTATCCGACGCATGATCTGGAATTAGCAGCAGTAGTGTTTGCGTTGAAGATTTGGAGGCACTATCTTTATGGTGTGAGATGTCAAGTCTTCACGGATCACAAGAGTCTCAAGTACATATTTACTCAGAAGGAGCTGAATATGAGACAACGTCGTTGGTTAGAGCTACTCAAAGACTACGATATCAAGTTGCTGTATCATCCAGGCAAGGCTAATGTAGTAGCAGATGCATTGAGCCAGAAGACGCCGCACGAGACTCTTTGCTTGTTGCTCAGACCAAGCTGAACCAAGAATTGTGCGAGACCAAAGTTTTGTACGATCAACGTCATAGATGCCTGAGTATGCTTGAGATACAAGCTACGCTTCTTAATCAGATTAGGGAGAAGCAGGTCGATGATGTGATCTTGGTAAAGCTATGCAGCGAAGTGATGAACGGGAAAGCTCCCGGCTTCGTAATTCAAGATGATGGATCGCTTTGGTTTCGAGACCGGATTTGTGTGCCTGACATAGATGGTCTTCGCCAGTTGGTGATGAGAGAGGCCCATTCGTCAGCCTATTCTGTACATCCAGGCTCTAGCAAGATGTACAAGGACCTCAGAATGAAGTTCTGGTGGCCCAATATGAAGTGGGATGTGGAAGATTTCGTGGCCAGATGCTTGACTTGTCAGAAGGTCAAGATAGAACACCGAAGACCCGGTGGAGAATTGTTACCTCTTCCAATTCCTGAGTGGAAGTGGGAAGACATTGCAATGGATTTCGTCACAGGGCTACCCAAGACGCGAAGTCAGAAAGATGCTATATGGATTATCGTTGATAGACTCACAAAGAGTGCTCATTTCGTGGCTATCAAGATAACATGGGGGATCCAGAAGCTATCGGAAGTGTTTTTACACGAGATTATCCGTTTGCATGGTGCTCCAAAAACCATTGTGTCAGATCGCGATGGCAGATTTATGTCCAGATTCTGGAAGGAGTTGCATAAGGCGATGGGGACCGAGCTAAGGTTCAGTACTGCGTTTCATCCTCAAACCGATGGACAGTCTGAAAGGACCATCCAGACCCTGGAGGATATGCTGAGAGCATGTGTGCTTGATCGTCCGACTAGCTGGGAAGACAGCTTGAGTCTGATTGAGTTCACTTACAACAATAGCTGGCATGCTACTATCACGATGGCTCCATTCGAGGCTTTATATGGTCGCAAGTGCAGATCTCCGATTTGTTGGGATGAGAATGCCGACAAGATTCTGATCGGACCAGAGCTAGTCGAAAGGACTGCCTCAGATATTGCGCTAATCAGACAAAGAATGTTGACAGCTCAGAGTCGACAAAAGTCTTACGCTGATCCGAAGCGTAGGAATGTGGAGTTTGAGGTTGGCGACAAAGTGTTTGTCAAAGTATCGCCGACCAAGGGCGTGTTCAGATTTGGTAAGCGTGGGAAGCTTAACCCTCGCTACGTGGGACCTTTTGAGATTTTGGATAGAGTGGGATCTCTAGCGTACCGTTTGGCATTGCCGCCATCGGCACATCCAGTGCATAACGTGTTCCACGTATCTTTGTTAAGAAAGTATGTGCCAGACGAATCTCATGTGCTGAGTTATGAAGACATTGAGATCCAGGCGAATGGTACTTACGAGGAGATACCTGTGCGTATTCTTGAGCGCCGAGAGAAGCAGTTGCGCAACAAGGTTGTACCTTTGGTACGGATTTTGTGGTCCAAGTCAGGTGCCGAAGAGGTTACCTGGGAGACTTGGGAGACTAAAGAGGATATGCGTAGACGCTTCCCCGATTTGTTTTCGGCCTAGGATAGTCAAGTTTCGGGGTCGAAACTTATTTTAAGGGGGAGGTAATGTAATATCCCACAATTTATAAGAATATTTTGGAATTTTTCTAACTCTCGAATTACTAGACAGATTAATTTCTGAAGAGTTTTGGACCTTCTGTAAGAGGTTTGAACTCTGTAGATTTTTTCGAGTATTATAAAACACAGTTGAAGTGTATTTGGGGTTAATTTGACGTTAGTGTACGAATATATTTAACCCGGAGTTAAGAAAATTAAACGAAATCGAGTTCGGACAAGAGTTAACGGATTTGGCCTTCACCGCACCCGGCGGCAGGAGCTGGCGCACCCGCGGCAAGAGCCAAATCCCTGAGCAGTGTCGTCTTCCTCAAGGGCGGTTACTGTAGCTCTGTTTTTCCTCTGTTTTGGGCAGTCAAGTGGCTCGTTCCAGGTGGCTTTGACTTGTCCCCTTGTCCCCAGCGTGTTTCCCATGAGGAGGCCCAGATTCGAGCTATAAAAGGGGGGTCGAACCGATTGGAAAAGCCTTCGTCTTCTTCCCCTGAGCTCTCTCTTTTTCCTCTATTTTTGCCCACTGATTTCTCCCTTTTCGGTGCTGTTCGAGCTTGATTCGAGTGATCTCGCGAGTTGGAAGAGGTTGCCCAGGTGTTAGGTGAAGCTTAGAAGTGTTTTGTGATTAATTCGAATGCAAAACAAAGCATTCACGCATTGGGTAAAATTTCTGTCCGCCATGGCTGTTCTTGAAGCTTGCTCTGCTGTGTCCACCGCACCCAGCGGCACGGTCTTACCGCACCCGCGGCAGGCCTTGTTCGTGAGGTTGTGTTTGGATTTTGGCTTTGAGCAAGGCTTCAATCCTTTGATTTCTTTTCATATTCTTTTAGATTCATATGTAAGTGTATGGAATCTAACTTAGGGTCTCGTTTTGGATCGTTCCATTGGGATTTTTATCCAGGTTTCGTTCCAGATTCAAGATTCAGGACCCGTTCTTAAGAGTTATCTTAGTACTCGTCTTTTCTAAGGCAAGTGGCGGTTCGCTCTTGCTCATCATTCCATATTGCAATTATTTATCAATCGTTTAGTTGTTAAATAATTTGGGATGATTCTGAAATATGTTGGGAACTGCTTGTTAGTAATATAATTAAAATCTGATATTATTATTAGGTTGTATATTCTGCTAGAACCGACGCTAGTATAATTATATATATATTGTGCAGGTTGGGCCGTGATGGCTTGTGTGATGTGTTTGTGTGTTAGACTAATAGTTAGCACGAGTATTCGTAGGGGCGATGGGCTCTAGATTACGGCTCAGTCGTTTCTTTATAACAAGTGGTGAAGGGGCATGCTATAAGTCCCCGACACCTTGTGTTGTGGTTGTTGTGGATAAAGTCGTGGACTCTATATGTGGTCCCGTCTCTTCTGATCGTGTTGTGGATAATTAAAAGCTTATAACGTGTTATGGTTTGTTGTGGAATTAAAACAAGATATAGTGCCTTAAGTGCACATAATTAATATTTTGGCGAGTAGTGCAGCTAAGAAAAACTCGTCTTAGTTTAAATCGCTTGTATGCGAAGCTGTTTGTGTGTTTGCTTGAGTTCCCCAACATTTGTCATATTTTCCTATAAGGCTCAATTCTTTGGAGTCTTCTTATGGGATTGATTGATGTGAGACTCGGTCTCCAGAATCTTCTCTTGTTCATGCTGCTTCATTTATTCTTGTAGGAGTATGATGGTTGACTAGCGTACTCGGTTATTATTCGAGGAACGATGAGTCTAACCTAATACGACTGCTTCGAACCACTCTGCTTTGTACCCTTGCGTAGTCTTTCATTAGACTGACCAACCGTTATTTTCCTTGCATGGTTGGCTTGTGTCATCCGTCCGATTCGACACATCAGATAAATTAAGGATTCGAGAAGGCTAGAAGCGACTAGAAGAATGAACGATGTTTGATAAATTGTTTTGTTTAAGACTTTCGCTGTGTATTATTGTATTTTGTTAAAGTTTCCGCTGTAAACTTTGTTATATTGTATTTTGTTGTATTTGGGAATGGTTGTATTCCCTATACGTTGACTTTGTTAAAGTTGTAATATATGGCGTAATAGCCGTGATTTGATTTTTATATCAATTGTAAAAGCCTGGGGTGACTTCGTGATGTGGAATCCGAGGTCATCGGCGGTAATACTTTCAAGTGATATTTGGGGGTGTTACACTTCGGACTCTCCCTCTTTGGAGTCATTGTCTTCGTCATCTTCAGACTCCATCTTTTCCTCTTCATCATTTGCCTCAGACTCCGTCTTTGCCTCCCTCATGCTCTGCTGGTGTTGGGGGATGTTGGGTTCATTATCACTGTTAACCTCCCTAGAGAGCTCCTGGTGTGTACTGATGTCTTGATCACTAGATGAAGATGCCCCTGTTCTAGGAGCTTTGGCTCTTATGAACTTGTTTAACTCAATAAATTCCTCCCTTAGAGCATGCATCATTTCATGCAATTCATTCAAACAACACATAATTTGCCTTGGGTCGAAACCCTCAATGTTTCCAACTTGCCCTCCCTTACCAACTCCCTTAGCCTTTTTACCAGCATTTTTCCTTCTGGGCTTCAAGTGCTTAACAATCTCATCCAAGGATTTGTGTCCTTCCTCCTCCGGGAAATAATAGCTTTCTCCCAAGTCCTCTCCGTCCTCCTCAACAAGGATCTGTTTAGTAGGGAAATTCCCCTCTAGGGCATCAGAAATCGCATCCAAGCTTGGCCTACTCGATTTAAGCCACCTCACACCTCGGGGCTGCACAACTTTAGTAAGCTTTTGGGCAAATGTTCTGCCAATATGGGGCACTGCCTCATACAACCATATCTGAAACAAACAGAATTGGAATTAATCCACAATTATGAACAGAGGCATTAACCTTTCTCAGTTTTACATACTCAACTACTAACACATTACCTGAAACACCATCGGGAAACCCCGTATGGTGTATCCTGCTCTGGCATTGTCTGAAACTGCAAGTGCAGCCTGAACTGTCTCCATTCTTGTGTCCAAAGCAGAAGCCAGACTTTGATGGAGGTCAAGATATGCACTCCTACCCCATGGGAAATTATTGAAACGATCTAAGTCTTCCGTCAGTTTGACATGAAAGGGTCTGACCTTCCTCTTCTTATCACCCCCAAGTACAACACCCTCAAGAATTAACAACAAGGCCATCTTCATCTTATATACATTGTCCTCCCGATAGGATAAGAACTTGTTTAAAAGGTTAGCAATAGTAATACTCCCCACCCCAAAAAATTCAAACACTGCATTCTTATCCTGCATACTGTCCTCCTCATCGGGCATCCCACAATTCAGTCCTGTTATTAGCCTAAACTCCGCTATTGAAAACCTACATGGTTGTCCACCAAGATCATACCATGTCTCAAACTGCTTTTTTGTGTCCAGTTGCCTAAACAAGACATGGTGAATCAGTTGTGCAGACAGTTTCATGTTTTTCATTATTTTGATTATTGGGCCAAAGGGCCCCTGCATAACTGTCTACCAGTCTGTTCGAGTTAGTGTGTTCTCGATAAGAGAAAGATACTGAAGCCGTGAGTTCTGATTTATCCGACCGAAAAACAACTCCTCAGAATGCCACTTGTAACTTATCTGTAATGAATTACATTCACATATACATGACAGGTAAGAATGACTTTCATATTCACATAAAAGAGAGGCACCATCTTACTTTGTCAGGTAAAGATATATGTTTTCAGGATACAAAATAACTTGTCAGACTACATTGCGGTTTGCCAGGACAAATGGAAGTTGTTGAGGATAAGTCTTTACCCTATAGTATAACTTACACCTTTGTATCAACATGAATCAGGATACTATGACATTCTAACATTCTAACCACAAAACAAATACATGACATTCATATTCACATAAACCCTAAAACTTACTTTGTCAGGTAAGATAATTCGTTTCGTCAGACAATAATTTCGCTTGTCAGGCCATATGGATGTAACAGTTTAGGCTACTATAAATTTTGCACATCTCTCCGTGCTCTGTTTATCACAGAGAAAATCATGTTCTCATTTTCACATAAGCCTAATTTTAGCATGCATCAGACAAAATTTGTTTTTTTTTTCAAGAAAATTAAGAGTTAGAGAAGATCACTAACCCCGCCAACCGACTTCGATGGCTCCTTCCTCGACCTCTTGGCTTTTGTTTCTTCAGCCATTCTTGGTTTCTTCTTCTGCATCGAAACGACTGGACTTGGTGATTCTTCTTCCTCTGACGAACTGTAGGCTCTCTTCTTTCGGCCCCTCGCCACTGGAGCCGCCTTCGCATTCGCGCTCTCCTCAACCCTTCTCTTCGACTCTGTAGAACCATTCGGCTTCTGCTTCTTCACTCTGTCGTTCACAGACTGCAAACCTCTGGTCCTCACCATTGTCGATCTAGGGCTTCAGAAAGGGCTTAACAAAGGGCTGAACAAAGGGAGAAAGGGCTTCTCACCTTTGGGGATTTTGGATTTGCTGTGAGGAATACGCTTCAAGAGTTCAGGGATGAAAGGAAAAAAGTTGTTCAGCGGAGAACATTAATTGGGGAAGATGAGATGTGCTACCGGTTGAACATGTATATAATTAGGCTTACTCATATACCCATTTAACACTTAACTGCATCTTAGGCCGTTTTACTTATTTTGATTTTACCTTTTTGGTTTTCAAAAGTGTTGCAGCTTTATGGCATATTTGCAATACTTTCTAAAACATGATATTTCTGCAAACGGCGTTTCAGAATCTGGTAGTTTTTGCTAATACTTCTTTTTTTATTGTGCTGAAAAACCCAATTTCTAAACAAATATCAACAACAATTAAATTAATAAAATTAATAGATATTTAATATCTTTGTGCATGCGGACTTATTGGCTCAAGCCGATGTGTGCATATTTTTTTGTGATTGTGGAGCTAATCTTGAGTGTATATCGAGCTATTTTGATCGAGATTGTAATTGTGTTCGAGGCTCCTAAAAATTCTTCATTTAGATGGGTGCAAGGGGTCTATTTTCACTTCCCCGAATAATCTCTATGTGATGCTTGTTTGACATGCGTTCGAATGACATTTCTTCTCAGTGTGCTTTGCTCACTTCTGCTCTCATCATCGCTTAGGCTCTTCGTTCATTTCGTTGTATTCTATTTGACTTGTTTTTATTGTTTCATTTTCACGTTAGTTTATCCGTTGCCGATTTCTTAAGCTACCAAATATGTTTGATACATCGAATTTTTTCCTTATTAAAAACAAAAATAAAAATTAATTGACCTTTCTTCATCAAACATTTATTTGGGATAGATTTTGAATTCGTGAGATATCGTAACTAAATAGGTATAAAATAGATAGTTTAAGTGAATTTCATTTAATCACCCTTTGTTCTACAAAATTTCATTAATAACCTTTTGTAGTCAACTTTACATAAAAAACAACCCTAATTCCTAATACATATTAAAATTACAAGAGAATTCGTGAGTACGAGATATAAAGATTTAAAAAGGTGTTATCACCATACGAACACAAGCAGTGAGCCAGCCCTAAAAAAGCTCCTTCTGGAGCCCGCCGCCACCATGGCAACCATCACCCCGCCGCCACCATGGCAACCTCTACCCCATGGCAACCACCACACTCGCCGCCACCATGGCCGCTCCGATCGAGCCCCCGCCGCCTCCGACCGCGCTCCGTTCGTGTAGCCCCGCTCCGCTCCAACCTCGCCGGATCCGTGTAGCTCTGTTTCGACCGCGCCGGATTGTGCCCTTTGAGCCGCCCATCAGAACCCGAACCCATACCCTCACTGGTCCGTACACGTCCCGCAACCACCAACCCACACCGAGCCACCCGACCTCGGAACCCTCCTTGCTGCGCACCCCGCTCCACACCACCGCTACACCGCCTCCGCGCTCCGCCTCCAGACACCGCTCCACCGCCACCGAGCTCCGCCCACATCACCGCTCCACCGCGCTCCGCTCCGACCGAGCCCATGATGCTACCTTCTCTGTTTTTTGTTTTATTTTAATTTTTTTTTGTTTTTTGATTTGTGTTCTTTTTGTTCTTTGATTCTCTTTTGTTCCCGGATCTGATTTTTATGCTTGTGTCAACCAGATCTTTTGTCTGTGGTCCTGACTTCATGTGATGAATTCTTTGGTGGAGGGAGCTTCCTAGACGGTGAATCGAGTTGTAGTTCCGAGCTTGACCAATGATGTTCATCCTTCCGACGGCGCAGTTTGTCTGTGCTTTACTCACCTCTCTTTTGGGTCCTTTAGCTTTCTTTTTCTTTTGTGTTTCTCTTGTTGTTGGTTTGTCTTTTGCCTGCTTGTTAGTGTTTTGTGTTTGTTTGTTCTTTGTCGACCTTTCGAATAGCCGTTATTTTCAGCCTCTCAAAGTTTGTAACTTTAAATTGTTACTTCATAAAAAATAAAAAAAAATAAAAAAGGTGTTGAATGAAAGTAAACGGGAACATGATTGATTTTTATTGTAAAATTGAATAAATAAAGAGGGATTAAGTGAAAATATTTAAAATAAGGGGTGCTCAGGTGCAGTTATACCTAATTTAATTATTATCTTTTTGTCAAGAGGATAAATCAAAGTATTTTAGGCTCCCACAAGGTGGTAGCCAAGCCAGGTAGGATCCATGGCGCGTGCAAGGTAGTGGAACTCCATTGGAGCCGTAAAGGTCAATTCTTTATCTGTCCCTTTCCACAGCATTTGTTTGTCAGAGGCTTCGCGTTTTCTTGCTTTTCTTCTGCGGTGGCGTGCTTGTAAATTGTAAGAGGCCATCTCAACCTAGGGTTTTCAAAATTTCACTGGGTAGATCCCTTCGAAGTTTTGCCACACACCAAGTTTCGTTGTTTTTCGAATTTCATCGTCCATCCGAACAGTCGATCGCCACAAATAATTGAAGAAATTACGTAGAAGAAGCAAGAAGAAACTGGGCTTTGGGAGGAGAGAGAAAGAGGCTCGAAAGATTGGTGCGCTGTTCGTCCACCTAATTCCTTCGAAGACGCTAGGTAGGCAAATCTCTGTTTGTTGCCATCAGCTGACCGTTTGATTTGGTAGAGCTCTCCGCTTTCAGCTGTTCTTCTGGTTCATCATACCTAATCCCTTACTATAGGCACGTAATCGGGTCTTTTTATTGGTCGAATTTAATACTGTTTTTATGTAGATTTGTGGGTTTTTCTGGATCCTGCTTGGCATTATGATCCTTGTTGCATAACCCTCAGCTGGATCTCTCTTTGTATCTCCCTTTCTTGCGGGTGCTTGTTGCATGTACTCCGTGCGGCTGAAGCATATGCTTGTGTATAATTTGGCGATCGTTTATTTTTGTCATTTTTAGCTCGAATTAGTGGGTTAGAAATGGGATCATGGTTTTGCAAGGTTAGATTGCTTTTGGCTAGTTGAATTCTCCAGTGTTGTCAATTTTGACCTATTTGCTGTCATGCAAGTTTTAGGATTCTTATTGCTAATATTCTTTTATCTTTCTGTAATTTTCGTTTGTCATGTAGTTGGGTGTTTTGGTATCAAGCTGTGCATCTGTGCAGGATATATTTGGCAATGCTTTTACAAATCAGTAAAAGATTCAAAAAATGTTACCCTTATATTATTGGTATGAAAAGATTACTTACCATGAATTGTGCTCTTATGTCATTATATTGAGCAGGGCCTTTTGGGTTAGGTCTCAAAAAGGGAGTTTTAATTTCAGCTGCACGATAAGGAGGCTAGTTTTTTTTCTGCGCTTGCTATAGATGTGCTGAAAGTTATGAGATATCATCTTGTGCATAGTCCTGGCATTTGTTTTCTAAGCAACAAAGTCTCCAAAGTGGAAATTTTCTGGCTAAGAAGTTTAAGATGCCATCAAGCAATTTATCAAAATTGACAAGTATTGCCCAAGATGGAATTAGGAGTTTCACGGTGAGACCGGGAGCTTCTGTCAAAGATTGTGCTGAAGAACTGGTTAGGCAGGGGAAACTGCTACTTGGAAACTCTAACTTGCTCCAACCGACTTCTACACTTCCACATTTGAATAGTATCCTTCGGCATGGTACTGTTTATTCTGGAAGACTAGACTCTGTCAATAACCAAGGGAAGAACTTGACTGTTGTTGGAGCCCTTTCTCGTACATTCTCTATTCCATCTGTATCAGGCCCTGCATATCAGATTTGTGGATATCATATCAATCATTTGTTTTCTGAGTCTAAGGAGCCTCTATGCAGTGCTGTGAAGCCAAAGATCATAATGGCCGCTTCTGGTACCAAATCTGTACTTTCTGATCGTGTTGTAGATATTTGGAGTACAAAGCAATGTTATCAGAGAATGTCGAGGATGAGAAACAGTGCTGCTACCGTTATCTGTATAAAAAGATTTGATAGCTGTGTAGCTGCTAGAATGAGATTAATCAACAAGGAGTCCTCCAATCATTTTGCTATTTATGGTTATTTTGTGTATAAAGCCTTGAGGTCAGGAAACACCTCAAATCTAGATTCATGGTCTGGTTCGAAGGACTCCTACCATTCTGCCTCGATATCTCAGACTGCTGGCACTGCTTCTGATGTGTCCTTTGACAGTGCACCACACGAGGGTCAAGAGGCCAAGTCAAATGATTCATCTGATCAGTATGTAATTAAGAGCTCTTTAACCTTCCCTTTTATGCTTACCTTCAATTCTCATAATAATTTAATCTTACCTTTGAAGTGCGCGCGGATACTTAACAGCCTTTCTGAGTTTCACCACCACTACATCATAACAAGTCATAGGCAACAGTTGTTTTAAGGTTGTACATTTTAACCTACTAGACTTAGAATAAGCTGTTTATCCTATGGTTAGCGTGCATCTAGAGTGTGTATCTCATGTAGATTCTTTTTTAGGGCTGTGGTTATCTCCTTTGCATGAATAGCTGCATAATTGATTTGTTGGCTTATATTTACAGTATCAACTTAATTTGTTGTTCCTTCTCTTTGTCATTTACAGCAGTGTACTATCTAACTATGTATGAAAGCATTTGCTGTAACCTACAGTTCTAAGCTAAACATGAGCAGGTGTTGCGCTAGCAGCCGTGTTATAAGATATGCTTGAGAAAATAGACAATTAAAGTGGGCAGCATATATGTACCTAACAAGCGACTTTCTAGATTGTTGAACTTCTGTAGTGGAGGGTCATTCTTGTTTAAGATTTTCACCCCTATGTGGCCTATATTTTATAAGATAGAAGTTATAGCATCATGTGATGACTTAATACTCAAATTATGTTTTCAGGATACTTCTTTTCGGTAAGAGTTTTTTCAATCATTATGTTGCACAATTTGGTAATGTAGGCAAATCCCTATGGAAAGGACTCTTAAGTTGCTTTCTGGATCTTGTTATCTGCCACATCCTGACAAAGAAGAAACTGGTGGGGAGGATGCTCATTTCATTTGTGCCGAAGAACAAGCCATAGGTGTGGCTGATGGTGTTGGCGGTTGGGCCGACGTTGGTATCAATGCTGGGCTATATGCACAAGAGCTTATGGCAAACTCAGTTAATGCTATTCAAGAGGAGCCGAAAGGTAGCATTGACCCTGCTAGGGTTTTGGAGAAAGCTCACTCAAGCACAAAAGTGAAAGGTTCCTCAACAGCCTGCATAATTGCACTAACTAATGAGGTATGTAGAATTGTAGTAACAATTTGTATGGTTGCACTAATTTATTAGCTTGCATATCTACCAGGATATATGTTTTGTAAGAGCAACTCTGTTCTTCTGTCTGATGTATATGGTTTTAGGTTCATCCTAAGCATGGTAAAGAAATCATAATCCGCCTTCAATTTGTACTACTTTGAGAACCATGTTGGACTAGTTGGGAATGTAGTGACCTTTGCTTTTCATTGCATTTCCGGGTATGAGAACATTTTTAACTTTAATGAAGTTCTGTCTTTCTTTCTTCATATATTCTCTTTTATCTATATAAGTTAAGTAGTTAACAACTCTCTACTTGACTACATGTGCACCCACTAAATGAGGCGAGCCAGCCTTAGATTATCCCTCCAAGCCTTAAAGCCAAATGCACAAATACTCGAACCATGTCCTTTAGAATTCATCATTCCCGTGGTTGATCTCTTGGCAGACTGATGAGCTCATTCCAAAACTTCATTCTTGTGTACCTCTTTCTGCAGGGTCTTCATGCTATCAACTTAGGTGACAGTGGGTTTATAGTCATTAGAGATGGATGCACTGTATTTCGATCCCCACCTCAGCAGCACGATTTTAATTTTACATATCAGCTGGAAAGTGGAACTGGTGGTGACTTGCCCAGCGCTGGTCAGGTTTTCACTGTCCCTGTTGCTCCTGGCGACGTAGTGATTGCTGGAACAGACGGGTTGTTTGACAACTTGTACAACAACGAGGTGACTGCTGTGGTAGTTCATGCAAAGAGAGCGGGGCTTGGGCCTCAAGTAACTGCCCAGAAGATAGCAGCCCTTGCAAGGCAACGGGCACAAGATAGAAACAGGCAGACTCCTTTCTCCACTGCAGCTCAAGATGCTGGTTTTCGGTATTATGGTGGCAAGCTCGATGATATCACTGTTGTCGTCTCATATATCACCAGCTCTTGCAATGTATGATCCTCTCCATCCCTTGACAAATAGTTATCAGTAAACTCTTCCAAACACCTTATGTTTTCAATTTTTTCTACTGGTTTCTTTCATGTGATGAAGCAGGAAAAGGAATCATCAAGTTAGGGTACGCGACGAGAGCCTGTGGTAATCCGAGTTGAGAGAATCTTTTGTCAGTAGTTTGCTAGGATATGTGGTGATGTCTTGAATATATCTTGGTACCATTTTTGTTTGCTGGAATAAAAGGATGCCTTCATTTTGTGCTGTGTCTGCATGTAAATAACTGATAATCTTCCCTTTGCATTGGCAAAAGCACAAAGCAGGGAACTTTGAATCCAATATCTTCATCTTGAATGACCGGAACAGTTTGTCTAATAATTCAGTTAAAAAAAAATTTATTTTCTTGCAAGCCGACCATTATAATTTTCTTCTTTTATTGTATTTTTTCATCCCTAGCCTTTTTCACTGTGAGATGCCCTTACTTTTATGGTTTATAATAGTAAAATGTATCATCAGTACATGTTTTAAACTCACAAACTGGGTTTTTATTTTACCCATCATTTGTTTAGACTGAAGGCTATTGGTTTTTTGGCCTAATTGAAGGATTTGCATCATATGAAACAAACAAGCTTTTGATCTCTCTGTGTATGAATCAAGTACATAATCAGTACATTAGAAACATGAAAATGAGATTTGTGGGAGTTGTTGAAAACATTTCTGACAAATTCATCAAGTTCAGCCAAAAAGAAAGGTAAATATGTACTCTAGATGGAAATTCTTGGGGCCAAGCATGTATCCATGGCATGATAAGCTTCCAAAAATCAGAAAATTGAGAGCAGTTGTCGTTTGGTTGGATTGTTTACGCTCTAATCTAACCCCCTCTTTTCCTTATCCAAACCCTAACAAAATCCTCTTCTTCCAGTTCCACCTCCTATTCAATTGTGGTTTGAAATTCTGATTGCAAATTTGTCTGTCGTAATTCCCAACCCCACCTCCGTCTTGTCTCTTTCCTCCTGTTTCTTCTTCCCCACATAATTTTTCCTTTTGTCAATCCAAAACTCAACGAAATTATTGTTGAATTTTTCACACCCCACGATCCTCAAAAAGAAGTTATGTTCTCTCGCTTTCTCAGTTGGAAGGATTCATACATTTCCTTCACCCAAACAAATTTTCAATTTCCGACTGTAATCTCGGTTTTCTGCTTTCTATATACGGAATTTGAATTGTGCGATTCTCCTTTTGAATCTTAGATTGAAGCATTGATCATACTCCGAAATCTCCCAGTTAAAGCCCTCTCTCTATACTTCTGATTGCTATTAAGTTTTTATTTTTGAACAATTCCCGCCAACTTTACTGTTTGAATTCCAATGATGAGGATTTCACGAAAGGAAAAAATCCAGCTGGGATACGACCCGAGTTCTCCACCCAAAACCCCTTCCCGGAGCTCCGGCATCGACTTTAGCGACGTCTTCGGTGGTCCGCCGAGGCGAGCTTCGCTCCAAGAGATGCAAAACAGGTATTCCGAGGACAGCGAAGACGGCACGTGGCGCGGCGATGGAGAAGGGAGAAGCGAGATGGTAACGGGTCGGAGCTCCTGGTCCAATAACCCGGGTGAAAAGCCGGTTTTCGGGTCCGAAATTGCAAGCCGGAGACGGTATCAGAGTCAGGATTTCTTCGATGATATATTTAGAGGTGATCAATCTCAAAGCTCGTCTCCTAGAATAGGTGTTAGGGATCCGATTTCTTCTGCTCTGGGTTCTAGGGTTTTAAGCCCGGCCAGGCCCTTGCCTCCTGGAGCTGTTCCTCTTGGATCTCCGGCCCAATTCAGGTATTTGGTCTTGGGCAAATCATGGATTGATTAATTTGGCCATCTTTAATGCAGTTAGTCAATGGAGTTTCAATTCTGTGAAAAGGACATGCTCTCGTTGAATTTTATTGGATGTAAATCTACCTAATTTGTGGGTCATGTACTCATGTCGTGTTGGAGGTAAGATTATTAATGGTTTCTTAAACCTAGCTCTGAGCAGAGTTGGATTTGTGGGTCATGTGATGTTGGAGTTAAAATAGACCTAATCTGGTAATCTTTTAATGCAGTTAGTCCTTTGTGTTGGATTCATGTTTATGATATGAATTCAGAATATGTTCAAAATCCCCATCTAGGAAAGGGGAATTGCTCTTTCTAACTTAGTTGAGGTCTTTGTTGGATGGACACCATTTCTAGTTATCATTTATGCATCTGATTACTTTTTGAATCTTGAGTTTACCCTTCTGAATCTCTATGAAACAGCTTTTTGGGGCTTGTTTTAACACCGTCATGTTTCCAGTCTTCCAGCAAGGTTACCAACTTCACATTCTTTGAGTAACTTGTCAAGACTCTCGGGTCAAGGCCATGATGTGTTCCAAGGTGGTGGTGATGCCTTCTCAACTTATCGCCAGAGTCCTTTATCCCATAAAGCCTCTGCTAACGGTGAGGGTTTCAATAAAGACGACAATTTGGATGGGACTGGTGGTGGAACACAAGTTAAAAATGCAGGCGACCAGTTTCATTTCTCAATACACAAATGGGCGAGCAAAGGAGTGCCGTTAGTCATGTCTTTGGGAAAGAGAAATAGCTTGAGGTCAAAGATTATGCTTGAAAGATCCTTGAGCTTAAATGACAATGCTGAAGTTGAGAGTGACACTTTGGTTGGTCAAATCCAATCAGCAGGTGTGAATACTGACGACGTTCTCTCCTTTAAGGTACATGTGGTTTCTGCTGCAAAAGATAGTAAAGAATCAGATAAGATTGTCGTCAAGTCTGAAACTGATGTACCTAAGTTGAGACCTAATAACAGAGTAGAAGATCGGAACAGTCCTGTGAGAATTGCTTCATACTTTGGAGTAGAAAGTGAAGGTCCTGATATTTCCAAAAACAGTGCATCCAAGGAAATAAAGAATATGCCAAAGCCTGATATAGATGCTAGTAAATCTGTTATGAAGCAAAGTTCTAACAAGTTACATGGGGTGGAAGGAAGAAGTGGTATTTTCTTCTCCATGCCTTAATTTCCGGTTTAACTGGGAAGAATATGTCAAACAGTATCTCTTACAATCTCTTTTTACTTCCAATTTGTAGGAAATGATACTGCAATTCCTGAAGTTAGAGTTAACAAAAGGGTGGTAGAAAACAAATCAGCAGCATCCTCGAATGTTGATAAGAAAGAATACGATGGAGAGGTTGGAAAGTCTAAACCGAAGGAACAATCAGGTTTGGAAGGCGACAGCAAGAAAAACAGCATCAAGTATCACAAGAACTTGGGTAATGATACAGCTAATGAAAAAGTCAACAAAAGCAGTGGGAATAATAAGGTTACAAAAAAAGATAAGGGAGACACAAGGAAGGATAAAGCAAATGGAAAGGTCAAGGAGTTTGTCAAAATTTTCAATCAGGAGCCTTCTTTAAAACCAACTGCAGATATTGATGGAAGGAGTCCTAGTGGTAGATGGAGAAACACTGATGTGTCAAGAGCGAATATCAAAACTACATTGAGCTCAGCCAAGACAGACGAAAAGATGCAAGGTTTCGACGTGAACTATAGTTTAGATTCATCTCCAAAGGTATCATTAATCCTTGTATGTAATTCAACATAGTCTAAATGTTAGTATGTAACTGCTTTCTAATTCTATTACCTGGGTAATTTATTATTGATAGACATGCTTTAAATCTCTCTTTTCCTTCTGCTTGCATCATATATTAGGTGGATGAAAGTCATACACCGTCAAGTGGAAAACAATTCGAAGCCAATAATGTCCAAGAATCTTGTCAAAGCTCGTCCATAGAGAGTAAAAATTTGGGATCCACCATGAGTTTGTTTTCACCTCTTCCCTCTCTTTTAGTTTGGTCCTGTGAAGTGTGAATTAAGATCTCATTTGTATGTGATATGCACAATTACCTTCACTGACACTACTACCATTTCCCTGCTATTTGATGACTTTGGAATCAGCTTCTGATGGTCTTAAAGCTTCAAGTGAAAACATTGATGTCACATTTGAAAGCATTCTGGTATGTGACTCTTCTAATTCATCCTACATATAATTCCAAACTTCTAATTATATCTGCTCCACACAAAGAATAAAGCTCTCTTCACTTGTCTTTCTTCAAAATAATAAAGCTCTCTTCACAACCGGTGCTCACTTGATATAGCCTCTGCATGTAAAACTTCCTCAGAGCAATAACTATTTCTATATAGCACAAAAGAGATATACCGAAGATATGTGTTGTTCATCTCCATGCTACATGTAAAGTTTGATCCGAGCATTAGAAATTGTGTTGTTCATCTCTTCTGATAAGCAAATGCCTGCAAACGTTTCCTTGCAGATTGAAGAATTGCCACGAATTCAAGACAACACATCTGAAAACAGTGAAAATACCGAAGATATGCAAGTAATAATCTGGACTTGGTTTCAATCATTACATTGTACATACAATTTTATATAAGATTTTTCATCTGTTTTGCTGCTTGTTTGATTAACTCTCTTGCTACAGGCTTATGAAAGTAACATACTGAAATGGTCCAAAGGAAAGGAAGGAAACATCCGCGCACTACTTTCAACCTTACAATATGTAAACCTATATACTAACTGTAATTTGCATCATTAGCTGCATAGGTAAAATCTGTTAACAAGAATGTTGTTATGTAACATTCATTTTCAGGTTCTTTGGCCAGATAGCGGATGGAAACCCGTTCCGCTTGTTAATATAATAGAGGCGAACGCTGTGAAGAGATCATACCAAAGAGCATTACTATACCTACACCCTGATAAACTTCAGCAAAAAGGGGCTGCTGCACATCAGAAGTTCATCGCTGAGAAGGTTTTTGATATTTTGCAGGTAAACTAATCGAAATGTCGTCTAATAATCCAGCTTATGAACGCCTTTTTATCGCTTGGCTTATAAGATTGAGGGACATTATCTGATTATTGTTGCAATGTAGGAGGCTTGGGGTCACTTCAACACTCTCGGATCACTTTGAAAAGGCAGTGGCTTCAAGTGATTATACTAGTGATCATATTTGAATTAGAGTACATATGTGCATATTTCAAAGCTGTTTGTATGTAAATACATGATCGACTCTTACAATATATGTAATGTCAGGGATTTTTTCGGTCTGTTTGGGCAATATTCTTCAAATTGTTTTATGGTTTTTTTTTTGTATTAGTGCACATGGTACGATTGTAAATGTAGGTTCATGAAATTGTTGCAATTTTTTTGTGAAATCAGAAAACAAAAAGTGGCCGTTGCACATTGAAAGCTGTTTGATTTGTGCATGTAAGGTGGATTTGCAACATTCAGGAATTCTTGGTGTTACTTTAACCGCTCCTTATACAAAAGTAACAAAACCACCCATTTACTGTGATTTTTTACTAGCCGCAAAAGGCCAGTTGATGGGTAAAAAAAAGATGGAGATGCGGGGTATCGATCCCCGTACCTCTCGCATGCTAAGCGAGCGCTCTACCATCTGAGCTACATCCCCTTTCATATTGTAATTTACATTGTTGACATATTATCTATTCCGGTATCCGTAATATTAAGTTCCCCAAAAATGCTTGTTCACACATCCTATTTTGAATTTGTCCACACGATAAACCCTATCCTTGCATTTTGTCATCACATAACTGATAATGAATGAAATGAAGTAGTATTTTAGGGGTGAATTGATAATTTGAAAAGTGGAGTAAGTAGTCTGCAAATTGGGATATAACAAAACAAAACATATCATAGGACATGTGGATTGTGGACAAATTCTATAAAAGAAAAGTACCATATGCATGTTTAAGAAAAGCTTGTACACGTTCATGAAAAATGCCTGGATTCTTGTCAATTGTATTAGACATGCCCCTATTCAGTGTTTTGCACCCAACATAAATACCACTTCTTACAAATTCCTGAGGCGCCATGACTGATGACAAATACAAATGTCAAAATGACTCCAAATACAAAACCCAGATGAGATCCACCAAACATCAGTTCATCCTACACGTCAGACAGCCTCAAAATCAACTATCTTATCCTACTCTTCTCACCTTAATCTTCTGTCATCTACTCTCCAGTTCTACCAACACTTGTGTGCGTTTTTACTCCCGTCCTATGAGCAAAAAAGCTTGGATGTTCTTTGCATGGAACCAAGATCTCCGTATGCCTGAAGCTCAAAGTTTATATGAAGTCGCTGAGTCATCGGTGCTTTCAAGCCATAAGGGAACCTTAGACATCATAGGTTTTTTACTATAGGAGAATAAAGCATGTCCGGGCTCTCCGTGTATATAGTATAATTCCTTTGGCCACAATTTAGTGATCATAGTAGACGGTAAGAATCTGGCAACTAATATACATATGGATACCTGTATTAGCTTTGACATATAATACCTGCAGGGAATAAAAAGAAACAAAAGGGTTAAATTTCAAACACCATATTTTTAGAAGGAATCTCTACAAGGCAATCTTCAGAAAGAAGTCCAATTCGGTGAGAGTTGGTGGCATTTATATAAACCGTAGCTATGAAGGCTAGGCACTTTGCATGAGTTCATGAAACTATCAAATAGAGACTAGGTGTCAGTACTGGGGCAGCATTTGGATGGAAAACAATAGTAGGTGATTATTACCATTGAGAGCGGCGTGATAAATACGCTTCTCAGCCAATCCAATATCAGACAGCACCAAATTTCCCTGCAATGCAAATTACAAGAGCCGATTGAAGCTAAATTGCATGAAATTTTTGTAAGTCCTGCAGATGTCTAAATCTGACGCAGGGAAATAACTTTAACAAAGGTTCATCAGCAGCATAGTCAAATGATGATTCATCCAAAGATACACCAATAAAAAAGAACTTTTGCACACCTGACAACACCTCTAATTTGTTATATATATATATGGCAACTGAGTTAAAGTGCATTTCCTGAAATGATATTCCGAACTTGAATAATCATGAGCCAAAAATTAACCATATATCTTAGTCAAATGATTTTATTAGCACATATTACCATATACACATCACAGGGATATAGCTTTCAGCAATGTCAAAGTAAAGAGCACATATAATACAACATTGAGGGGTATAAGACCAAGCATCCTCAAGGAATATCACAGCCACCTGTATAATGATATTAAGCAAGATAGCTAATACCTCACTAGCCATTAATCTTCGAATATTATTGGCATATAGTTTCGGATCCTCCTTTTCTTCCTTTGAAGGGCAATATACAGGCAACCTTGTTACCTCCATGTAGTTTGCAAATTGACACAAAAGAAGAATAACATGCCGGGCCTGCAAGATAAACATTCAGTTCGATGTCTCATAGGTAGATGAAACCTGAAAACATGCACAATTGGAGAAACCAGCTATTGCAAATATATTGGAAGGAAATTAACATATTTGAATTACATACTAAAGCACACCAAATGTCAAATGCTCATTGATACATTTGTGAGACTACACGGTAAAGCTTCTTCTACCAATTAGCATGTTTGTTAATTAATTCTTTTGTAAATATCATAACAAGCAGAATAAGGAAAACTTTCCATAGAGAAATAATTTAATAAACTTTGTTCATATATGCAGCACATGACTTAGCACTTGGAACTTCAAGGCACTTATTCATGTATCAAACTAAATACACAATTAAGATATCTTGACCATAAAATCTAGAATAATTATTTCATAAATCCAAATATTGTATAAAATCAGAGATGAAGTCAGATAACTTACTCCAGCCATGGAATCCCATGCAGGACTAAATCTTTGGTATGGATATCTTAGAATCACAGGAAGAACTGGCAGGCTTGCTAAAAATGCACCTGATTTGAATGGAAGGAGGAAATCTCCATTTGTGGTAGTGCCCTCTGGAGTTAAAATTGAAAAAAAAAAATGAGACGATTAATGCTGAATACAAGAGATATTTGTACCAATCCATTACAGAAAAAACATTTTAACAAGTCAGAACATTCAAAGTTAATTATCCTTTTCAAACGTAAGATAATATTATCTAAGCAATATGATGAAAGAATTAAAACCTGGAAATAGCATCATCAATGGGGCCTCTTCATTCTCATGTGCCTCTTTAACTCTCTCAGTCACAACACCTTCATAACAAAAAAAAGGACATTATAATTTCCATGTTGCAACTTGCAAGGCTAAATTTATATTTCCTCAGTCTGATGTGCAAAAGTTAAACACCTCACAAACTCCTTGCCAAAAATCCATAATCGTATTATGCCTATGTTAAAATTGAGAATTTAACTGACTGAAACTCACGGCCATTAATTAGAACTCAAAACAGAGTATGTTAAGATAAGGGGAAACGACAAACTTAAGAGAAGCAAAAATACAAATTATTAGCCTTCAGTGAATGAATGTGAAACAAAATAACCTAATGGGAGCTTATCAGGAGAATGGAAACCTGAAACTCCTTGGAAGTCAGACGATTTATATTCCCGCTGCACGTAAACACAACCAAGGCACTTGCTGTGGAGAATAAGGAATGACATGATCAGACTTAATAAAACCTATTACACTATAATACACAAAGACAAAGTGCATCATGGAGTCATGGACTACGAGGTCAAACAAGCAAAGACAGCAGAATTTGGTCAATTTCAAAGAAATAAACAACAATCACAAAACAGAAACATATTTATCCATGGAATCCAAGCTACCATGCTGTGCAAATAATAGTATAATATACATATGCATTGCCAAATAACAGGCTTTAAGATTAAAAGCTTTACAAACGAAACCCACGGAGTGAAACACCTCCAAATTAATATGCAGCTATAAAATTATATAACAAATAAATAAGCATAATCAGCACTAACCTGATCAGGCCAACAAGAGGAAGTTTCGCAACTGATCTCTTCAGCGATGAGAACATACGAAAGTATAAAAAACAGTTAAAATAGAAGCTCAATGGAAATTGAAAAAGCTAAAAATTGACAAGTCTTTCCAAGAAGAATCACAGCAAAAAAAAAAATTTGAAGCACCGAAGTTTCAGCAAAAGCAAGTGACCAACCTTAGCAACAAAACTTGGGAATGATGATGACATGTGGTACAAAATATCCAAATATGAAACATGATTTGATACTATAACTGCAGGTCTCTCAGATTCTTTGGATTGTTCTTTTGTCTCAACCTGAACAGATGAAAAGCAGATTATTTTCAGGAGTCAGGTCAAGTTTCGGCTTTGAATGCAACTCAATACTCATCAAGCAGTCATATGGAATCATACAATTACATGAAAAGTTCAGTGTCACAGCTACACCACCATAGTCATGTTACCAAAATTACCAATTAGAACACCACAAAATGACAAATTGAACAATACCAAATCACAAGAAAAAGATCAGAAGCACCAAGCTAATTGAAGTCAACTGCAAAATCGGTGCTTACCCAGTTGATATAAATAATATCCAATTTTGAAGGGTAATGTCCAACAGATGAAAAAAGAGATCAAAATTAGCGTAACTTCTGAAGTAATTGCATTGCACCAATTAACATGCTTTGGAATTCTAGAAAACCATCAACACAACATTTATTTACCTCTTGTTTCATCAGACGATCTACATTTATATTGCTACAGGGATCTCGACAGGTTTCGTGAATCCAGTAAAAGCCGAATACAAACAATATCATCCTGGAGAGGAATCTTCCACATCGAACGATCACTCCTCTTCTCCACCCGATCAAGTGAGCGTAATCCTCCTGTTGCTCGCCCTCCCGATTCGGTGCCGAAAAGAGCGTGCAAACCCTACAAATCAAGTAGTAAACCACCAATACAGTCATCGCCAGAACAACCCTAATCGGCACTAGAGTCACCATAGCCAAGCCAAGAAGGAGCTTCTCCGTCAACGGCACCGGCCCCCGGCCCATTAGGCCGTAGACATCGTGACGGACGTAGGCGGCGTAATTCTTCCCCATCTCTTCCAATTCCGCCGCGGTGACGGCGGCGGCGGCGGGGCTACAGGGGGAGGATTCGGGAGATCCCGACTGATCAGGGAAGTGCGATTTGAGAAGAGGCCTCTGGCCGCCATCGCCGTCGTCGATGGCGTTTAGAGGTAGCTGTGGATGGTAATTGCGGGTAGTTTCTGAGTTCTGGAGATCTTTGAGCTCAGTCTCCATTGTCGGAAAAGGAAAAAGAGATTGTGGCTACGTTGATTTGAGACAATTAATTGAAGGATTGGAATTGGATTGAGAAGATCCTCTATAGGGTGGACAAGGGTTGAAAATGTGACATCAGATCTGAAATAGATTCGGGGGAATAGGGTTCTACAGAAGTGGGGCGGTTGTAATTGTGCCAGGTAGGCGGTGATTCTCAGTTGAGGTCTCGTGATCGGGTTTTCGATTCTGGTTGGCGTGCGATCAAAGAGATTCAACTCTCAAGAGAAGAAGTTTGATTCTTGGCATGGGTTTGGGGGGAAAATTCCGTTACTGGGCAAGTTTCCTTTTCCATACCCAAACTAATACGAGAACAATAAAGGAGGAATGTTCGTATGTTTCTTGTTTGTATAATTCATAGTTACAACTTACACGTGGCACAATTATGAATACTTTGAAAATTTTAGTACATTCATGAGCACAACTACACAAGTAATTGAGTAATGTATGATTACTGAACCTAAAAAACGATGATTTTATAAGTAATCCGTATACATTATTAGTGAATTACTAAGTATTATGTTATTGAAAATTACACATATTATTATTTTTTACGTAAATTTTATTAATTTATTGATTAAAAATGAGGTGAATTATTATTATTTTATTGATTTTAGAAAAAGTTTATATAATAATATTTTAATTTAATGATTGTATTCCTTAATAATTGTATCAATGACTAAAATGATAAATATTATTAAACATATGGAGTAATAAATATGGTGAGCTATCAGGTGAAATTTCTCCTTGGATATGGGCGTGAGAACGGTATGTTCATATGCACATATATGTAGAAAGTGAATGCAAAACATATTGAATATATGCACAGTTACTAAAATATGCACACATAGAAGTCACTTAGAAACAAAAATAAATATTAAGAAAGCATATACACACATACTACAAAGTATATGAACATACATTTTCAATAAACATATGTACACTTAGTAAGAAGAGCGTGAACACATGTTTTCTACTTATGTGTGCATACGCTTTTTACCTATGTGTTCATATGAACACTACGTTCTCACGCCCGCACGAGATCTTTTCCCTAATAAATATACTATATCGTTCATTTAGGGGTTTGATTTATACGGACGCTTATAATACCAACTTGAGATTAATGTACAGTAATAGTTTTTGAATATGTAAGAAACATGATACAAAATTTATACATACATGTTTCAATAAATTGATGCACACACCATACAAATTTTATACGTACATAGTACAACATAAACTTTATATTGCGAAATAATATTCTCACGTTCACATATTCATGCTCGTATTTTTGCGATTTGGGAGTTGGGCTTTTTAAAGGGCCTATATTTGAGCCATATTTTTGCTTTATATTGGGTAGTTAAGGATGAGGATGGAAATTAATTAAAAAAAGGTTTTCATTCATTCATTAATCCATGTACAAAAGGTAATATATATAACACGGAACAAATGAGGTCATTGTCCCTTTTGTTTATCTAAATGTGAGAAATGTCCCCAAAAAACCCGTTTAGTATTTTGACCCATGTACTCTATTCTGTCTGTTACGTTGTCACGTTTTCTCTCCTCACACTCACATCTCCTCCATTTTCAAATATGTCTTCTGTTTCCGTCCTCGACCTCCATCTGTAGCCTCCTCCTCCTCCGTCTTCGGGATCACCTTTCCTTTGCTTCTTCAACTCGCAACTCCAATGTCCTCCTCGGAGCCCTAGCTCCGACTTCAATCTCTAGTCTCAGGTTCCATCTCCGACCATATCCGTCGCCTCTGCCTCCTCCGACCGCTTCCTTCAGCTCAAGCTTGAGAAGAAGCTCCCTCCCAACTCCACTGCTCCATGTTGATGATACTTCCTGAAGGGGGAAATTGTCTCATTTTCCTAAACTAGAAGATCAGGCCCATCTACTTAAATGAAACCCATTAAGACTTAAAAATGAGAGGTATTTAATAATCTATACTTATCCTAAATCCTAAAACTTCAATAAGAGAAGTAGACCGTTCAAATCTTTCTACCAAGAAGTGGTTTTTCCTGTGTGCTATTTGACACTAGGGTTTTCCACTCTAAATCGTTCGTGTTATGTTCGTTCTTCGGATTGATAGAAGATCGATCGTCGTCGCAATCAACGAATATTTAAAGGTACAAATTCATGCTACCACAATTGGCGCCGTGTGTCGGAAACGAGACGACGATGGTCGATCAAAGTGAGGCGGTTTAGAAGGCGAGTCGCACGGCCGAGAAGAGACCGGTGGCGGAGGCTCGGTCTGCGGGTGGTCGGGACCGGCGATTTGAGAGTGTTCTCGAAATCCCCGAGCGCCGTCAAAACCCTGGGAGTGTGGATCTGGAAGCGCGTCTGAGCCCTGGACGCGTCGAAGGCGACGCCGGTACAGATCTGGGAGAGCGCCGCAAGGAACGGGGACGGCGTGGATCTGGAAGCGCGTCGGAGCCCTGGACGCATCGAAGGCGACGCCGGCGCGGATCTGGGAAAGCGCCGCAGCTTACGACGCAAGGAGCGGGAGGCGTAGGCCGATCCCGGTTCGGCGGGTTGAGGGCGAGAGCCCGGTCAGGAGGACGACCAGCGACCCTGAGGCGGCAAAGTAGAGGCATCCAAGGTTGCGGTTGATCGCCGCCGACGAGCGAGGTCTTCACATTCCCGCTGCCGTAGGAGCAAAACCCTTGCAGGCAACCATGCGAGGTTGATGACGATGGTGGGTCCCGTGTGGAGGGGATGGAGCAATTGGGCCTTGCGTGGCCCAAAATCATTCAAATGGAACATAATTTTTTATGGTCTGCAGTATAAGTTCAATTATGGGTATTTCCAGTAAACCACATTTGATTGAGTCTACTTTGAGTGGCTCGTTGACGGCTGGAGCAGCGACCAAATGGAGCGAGACTAGTGTCGTTGGGTTCGTGGGGCTGCAAAGTTTCTCCGAAGATGAGTCGCGGCGGCTGGGATGCTCCACCAGACTTAGAAAAGCGCTTCAAAGTGGTAAGGTTCACTGATTTTTGTGCATAACATGGACAAGTTCGGAGGTGATTCGATACCGTTCGGGTATGGTTCTAGACGATTTTGGAGTCAAGTTCAACTGACTTAAGCACGAGGAAGATGATGGTACGGTCGGAGTTTGGATTAGATGACTCGAGAGGGGTCTTTCTTGGCGACGAGCATGGCTAGACGGTGCCATATATACAATGAGGAGGAACGACCACAAGTATATATGTGGTTGAGATGCTTACGGCATCACAGTTTCACTTGTGATGGTTCATGATTGATGCTTACGGTGCCAAACTCTTCGTGAGTCCGCGTCTGATCCAAACGGTAAAATTTTACTTCGAATGCTATTTTATTCAAGTTAGAATAAAGTATTTTTGCATAAAGTATGTTCAAAATAATCTGATTTAATCATTCAAATATTATTATATGTTCGTACCATGCCGGTATAAACGCTGGAGCAAATCGCTATTTAAAGCGAGACACTGGATCTTGTCAACAAAGATGATCAATTCTTAGAAGAAGCATCTGAGCGTTAGCTATGAAAGACTGACAATCGCAACGATGAATTAAGATTGGTTGAAACAACAAGCCTACAGGCCGTAGGAGCACGAGCTGCCATATCATTCTATCAGCCTAGGGGCAACAAAGCATGCTGGTTGGAGTGAATGGACGACAAGCTTGGACTAGAAGGCAGAGCATGAGAGTGTACAAGCTGGAGTGCATGGATGACAAGCTTACATTGGAACGAAAGGGACCCTACTACGTAATGGCAGGCAGGGGCATTAGAGCGGGAAGCTACATGATATGAATGACAAGGTAACTTTTCACAACACATCATAAGTCCGGCACGAGAGCCGAATTTGAGCTACTCGTAGTCAGGCATGTATTTTCGTGGTAACAAGCCACACGGGCGCCGAATACGAGCGACCCACGCTAGGCAAGAGCCAGCAGTGTAAGTCTGGCACGAGAGCCGAATTCGAGCTACTCGTAGTCAGGCATGTATTTTCGTGGTAAGGAGCCACACGGGCGCCGAATCCGAGCGACCCACGCTAGGCAAGAGCCAGCAGTGTAAGTCCGGCACGAGAGCCGAATTCGAGCTACTCGTAGTCAGGCATGTATTTCCGTGGTAATGAGCCACACGGGCGCCGAATCCGAGCGACCCACGCTAGGCAAGAGCCAGCAGTGTAAGTCCGGCACGAGAGCCGAATTCGAGCTACTCGTAGTCAGGCATGTATTTTCGTGGTAACGAGCCACACGGGCGCCGAATCCGAGCGACCCACGCTAGGCAAGAGCCAGCAGTGTAAGTCCGACACGAGAGCCGAATTCAAGCTACTCGTAGTCAGGCATGTATTTTCGTGGTAACGAGCCACACGGGTGCCGAATTCGAGTGACCCACGCTAGGCAAGAGCCAGCAGTGTAAGTCCGGCATGAGAGCCGAATTCGAGCTACTCGTAGTCATGCACATATTTCCGTGGTAACGAGCCACACGGGCGCCGAATCCGAGCGACCCACATAGGCGTATAGGAGTCGAATCCGAACACCTATAAGCAAGCATAAACAAGTTAGGCAAGGGCCAACGCATTACGAGGCGGCTTGGGTAGCTTAAGTCCATCATATGGATGACTGAGTGCTACAGAATCGAGACGAAAATCATTCAGATCCGGATGCTGATTCGAGGTACGACCCGGAGTTATCGGATCCTACGGTTTCTGTCGAACCCGAAGAACCCGAGGGGCAAAATGAAGGGGGAAATTGTCCCACTTTCCTAAACTAGAAGATCAAGCCCATCTACTTAAATGAGGCCCATTAAGACTTAAAGATGAGAGGTATTTAATAACTTATACCTACCCTAAACCCTAAAACGAAATAGCTCAGTTTGTAGCCTCCAATGATAGGGAGAGAGCTTTGTGTATGAGTGTTGTAAACAAAAGAGAAAATCAATAAGAGAAGTAGACCGTTCAAATCCTTCTAGCAAGAAGCTAGGAGGTAGTGGTTTTTCCCTGTGTGCTATTTGGCACTAGGGTTTTCCACTCTAAATCGTTCGTGTTATGTTCGTTCTTCGGATTGATAAAAGATCGATCATCGTCGCAATCAACGAATATTTAATGGTACAAATTCATGCTACCACACTTCCGGTGTCGTTGTCTGCAAAGGTCCATTACCAACATTGAAGGCCACTTCGTTGTACTGCAAAGTTGGTTTCGTTAGCACGACCTACTAAAGCTTGATTTGGCGAGATGTTGCTTCGATAATATCATGTGAGAAAGTGCTACTCTTGCTTTCCTTTTGGATTTATTCTTTGAATTGCTATTCTAGTTTCAAATTTGGTGTAGTTGTTGGGTTTTAGTTGAGTAGTAAGTTATGCGCTTTTAGTGTTCGACGAAATGCTTCACTATTGGTGGCTGATTTTTTTTGTAAGTATGAAATGAGTTGGTGAGTGTAATATTGAATATTAGATAGAAAATTGAGAAACTTTAAATTTTAAGTGTTTTTCATGTATGCATCATGTCTTTTTGCCACTCTCTTGCTTTCATGCTTATGAGTTGTGTGATAAATGTGGTACTCTTTGCCTTCTCTCTTTGTATAGTGGAGTTAAATGTTGTTTCTGCTATTCCTTTACTTTTATGTGCTTGTTCAATGCATGAACGTATCAAGATAAACAAAAGTAAATTTCTTATATAGATGATTTATGTAGAAAATGGTGACTAATTGGATAACTATCAAGTATCAACAACCTATTTACCTTGTATTTTCCTATACTAATTACAGTAGTGAACCACCAACATCTTTGTATTTACTGTTAACAATGCACTATAACCAGTACTTTACATTTTCTGTAAGGTGTTGGCACCATATATGAATTGTTGACTGAGCTTGCAAGAAGAGAAAAGGAAGCTGGAATCAGACCGGATCCTGAGATTGATGCATTCATGAAGGTTGTTTCAATGGAAGGCCAGAAACATAGTCGTGTTATTGATTATATTCTTAAGATATTGGGGTTGGATATATGTGCTAATACATTAATTGGAGATGAAATGAGAAGGGGAATCTCTGGAGGACAAAAGAAGCGCGTCACCTGTGGTAAGTGTGTCTTGATTTTTAGTAACAAGTACTTCCATATTCAGTAATTTGGTTTCTTGAACTTATAAAGGTGAGATGTTGGTTGGTCCTTTTAATGGATGAAATATAAAATGGATTGGATAGTTCCACTACTTTCCAAATATGCAAGTACATGAATGGACATAACCATGATCATCTCTCTTCTACAGCTTGCACCCGAGACATATGAACTCTTTGATGATGTTATTTTACTCTCAGAAGGTCAGATTGTATACCAAGGTCCGCATGCCAATATCCTTGAATTCTTTGAGTACATGGGCTTTAAATGCCCAGAAAGGAAATGAGTGGCTGATTTTCTCCAAAAAGTTACTTCCAAGAAAGACCAAGAACAGTACTGGTGTAGGAGTTACCAACCTTACAGATTTATATCAGATCCTGAATTTACTGAGGCCTTCAGATCTTTCCATATTGGCCAACAACTAGAATCCGAACTCAACATTCCCTATGATAAATCAAGAACCCACCATGTTGCGTTAATGAAGGATAAATTTGGGATTTCGAGCTGGGAAATGTTCAAGGCATGCTTCTCGAGGGAGTGGCTACTGATGAAACGCAACTCTTTCATCTACATCTTCAAGATTGTGCAGCTAACGATCATGTCGCTGATGACAATGATTGTGTTTTTCAGGACAACAATGCATCATAGGAATCTGGCTGACGGGGGGAAGTACTTTGGAGCTTTGTTTTTCAGTCTGATCAATGTGATGTTTAATGGTTTTGCAGAAATTGCCATGACCATCTTCAAACTTCTTGTGCATTGCTCGCTCTGCTAGTGTGAGTGGTTGCACGGATTTAGTTTGTCAGTCGTCTAGGATAAGCTCTCAAAGGTAACACACTTCCTTCTTGATGGTCTTTGGTTGAAGTTTGAGTTTACAATTAATACTTTCTCTTCGACAACCATAGAACATCTACCACAATGGTGTATCAGATGTATAAAGCTGATTTCTACTCATAAATATTTGACATTTGTACATCAAACATGGTTTTGGTCTAGTTTTCTGGTCCTAAAAATTCATTTATACTGTGTAACTGAGTAATTATATATCCTGGTTTCAAAGGATGGATTTTGACAATCTCAATCTGCGTGCTTCACGTCTAATTCAATACATAAATAATTTCAATATCAATACTATGATTACTGAGACTTGACACTTTCAAATATATATAGATGAGGAAGTTGTGGAGGCAAAGGAGGATACTATTGCCATTGTGTGCTCTGCTGTTTCTAAAAGAGACGTAGCTACCCAAATGAGTCCTGTGAATAACTCTAATTCATCTCCTAGGAGAAGATCATCTTTCCCCATGACTAATCATTCCATCATACCAATATCGGAGGTCCAAAGTTTCGGTTCTTCACCGCCTGAAGTTAGAGATGTTCAGGTTGATGAACAGGTTACTGTCAGTAGATGGTCCAAGAGAAACAAATCTCATACCTCTAGTAAAGGCTCACGAGATATAGATAATTGGAAGTTAAGAGCTCTTGGAGCACGTTCTTCACCATGGGATGTTTCAGAGAGATCCAAAAGCCTAGCCAAGTATGTGCAGTTTGATCAAAAGCTTGTTCTTTTCAATCACTAAAATGTTTCATTTGCTAGTCTTGCATCTTGAAAGAGTTTATAAGTGTTCACGTGTCACCGACTAGCCTCGGTGACGCTTCCAACGCGCCACCGACTAGCCTCGGTGACGCTTCAAACGCGCCACCAAACTAGCCTTGGTGACGCTTTGAACGCGCCACCGAACTAGCCTCGGTGACGCTTCGAACGCGCCACCGACTAGCCTCGGTGACGCTTCGAACGCGCCACCAACTAGCCTCGGTGATGCTTCGAACACGCATCTGACAAAGTGACAACTAGTCCCGATGACATTTTGAAAGTGTCATCGACTAGTCATGGTGACACTTTGAAAGTGCCACCACTTACTAGCCTCGATGACACTTTGAAAGCGCCACTAATTACTAGTCTTGATAACACTTTGAAAGCGCCACTAATTACTAGTCTTGATGACACTTTGAACGTGCACTAACTAGTGGAGATGACACTTCGTAAATGCCATCAACTAGTGGTGGTGACATTTCAACGAGAATTGTCATCAAAACGAGATTTGTCGTCAAAACGATAAGTGTCGTCAACTAGTTGTGATGACAGTTTGTGTCATCAACTAGTTGCGATGACAGTATGTGTCATCAACTAGTTGCGATATAGTTTGTATTTGATGACAATTTGTGTTTTGATGACAATTTGTGACTTTGATGACAATTTGTGTTTTGTGATAACAGTTTGTGTTTTGTGATGACAGTTTGTATTTTGATGAAAATTTATGATTTTGATGACAGTTTATGTTTTGTGATGACATTTTGTATTTGTAATGACAGTAACTGTCACCAAGATGATGACGTCATCAAAAATAGTTATTGGTGGGGAAAAAAGTTTGGTCAACGCCGATCAACACCGTTCAATGGCCGTTGACTGATCAATGGTCAAATATGTTAATTTGATTGACTTATGATGATGTCATCATTATGTAACGATGACATCACCATGGGTCATGAGTTTAAAATAAGTCTATTGGGGGCATTTGTCTAATATTACTAGACTTAAATGGTCATTTAACCTAAACATCGTATAACACGAGAATTTTGTGATTATTCTAGAACAACTATAACTGCCATGCACTTGGCTTTGTACTATGTGGGTTGCTCAAGGAATTCCTTCAATACACCCCCGCGATCCAAGCTTGGTAATGGAGTGTTTAAAGCTTAACCAACTAAATCTGATAGATTGAAGCGGTTTGGTGAAAATGTCTGCTAATTGATCTATTGTGGAGAGAAAAGCAACTCAAAGTGCTTTTGCGTGGACTCGTTCCGTGACAAAGTGGAAGTCCAGATCAACATGCTTCATTTGATGATGAAAAATCGGGTTGACGGCGAGATATGTAGCACCAAGGTTGCCGCACCAAAGAGTAGGTGGTTGTGGAAGACATATATGTAAACATGACCAGAGTTGTTGGATCCAAATTAGTTCGCAGGCGGCCAGTGCGAGCGATCGACATTCGACCTCCGTTAAGGACCTTGCTACAGTGGGTTGCTTTTTTGAAGACCACGAGAAAAGAGTGTTGCCCATGTAAATGCAATACATACATGTTGATTTGTAGTCTTGACTATTGCCAGCCCAATCGACATCACTATAAGTCGAGAGGGTCAAGGAATTGTGAGCACTTATGTGTCGGTTGAAACATTTGGCGTTGTTCACGTATCAAAGGATTCTTTTGAAAACTGACCAATGGGACTCATTTGGTTGTTGCATAAACTGGCACACTTTGTTTACGGCAAAGGAGATGTCCGACCAAGTGAGGTAGAGATATTGGAGACTCCCAACTATACTCATGTAAACATGTGGATCGTCAAATGAATTGTCGGTAGCAAGAGAAAAATTCACCTTCGTAGCCATGGGTGTGTTTATAACTTTGCAGTTGACCATATTAGCTCTACTCGGAAATGTACTTTGGACTGATTGAAGTAAAGTCCATTAGAATCTCGAGTGACCACTACACCAAGGAAATAGTTCAAGGGGTCGAGATCTTTCATGGGAAAAGATTGGGACAAAAAGGAGATAACTTTTTAAAAAAGGGTTGGATTCGATGAAATAACAAGAATGTCATCTACATAAACTAGGACAAAAACAATATCAGAACGGGATTGGAAAATGAACAATGAGGAATCTGACTTGGAGGGTGCGAAACCTAGCAAGACTAATGCACCACTTAATTTGGGAAACCATGCCCTAGGGGCTTGTTTGAGACTGTATGTAACACCCCCAAATTCGGTGTGTCACAGTCGTGGATTCTACCTAGAATTCACCAGGCAAAGGAAAATAAACGAAATAACAACGATAGCGGAAACGACTAAAATATTTGAACTTAATAATACCCATGAAGAAAATATACAATAAGGATCACAATTACGAATTAAATGTCAACAAAAAGGTCAACTAGACTCAATAACAACATCAGAGTACACAACAAAATACAAAAGGACACCCCATAACCTAATCTAGCATCACCATCGAGCACATCCAACTCCTCCATGTCGCTATCAAACTGTACAAGCTGAAAACATATAACCGAAAAACCAATGGAACGAGCAGAAAACCCTAGAGTAACATGGGTTAGTAATTGGAATCTCAACAATGAACCCGTAATCAAATTACAAATTTGGAAAGTAAACAGACAAATTACAAACAAAGTTTAACCAAAGCTTAAACGCACATCAGAGTAGATCACTAAGATAATCAAACGAACACAGCGGAATCACGACTTAGTAACAACACACAAAATAATGCACAGAAACACACAACACACACGCACACACAACACATATACACCGATTGTCCAACCACAATAATGCCATACATACAAGCAACATTTGTTCTGTCATGAGAGGCTAAACTACAATCCTAACACATTATGTGCCACAACTAAGACACATAAAAAGATAACCACAAAAACATTCACACACCACGACTAAACACCGAACAAGGACAAACATGAATTGTAGATAGAATCCAGAAATGCAATCGTCATGCATGTCAAAACCAAGGCAATCAACTAAATAAGTTTTGGGAGACTTACCTCAAAACCATACAAACAATATCCAATGAAGAGCTATCGTCAGTCATAACCCGGTCTAAACTAGCAACAGAAGTACAACACCACAAATCAACAAAAATCATTGAAAACACACTTATAAATGAAAACCCCCAATTTTCAAAATCTGAAAGTCAACTTGTAAAATACAAAAACTAGATCAAATGACTTCCAAAAAAGTCCTCGGAATTTATAGAAAGATAGCCTTCAAGGTTTATAACCTAATACCTCAAGAATTATCTAAATCTGACCTCAAATGAAAGAGATATCACAAAAACACTCCACTAATATACCACGGTTCCCAGATTTGAATCAACCTCAGTTTTCCATATACAATCATAACATATTGTTTCTCAAAAATCATGAAGTTATATATACAAAAACTAGGTTTCAATACGAGTCTATCTACATATCAAACTCCCAATTCTGATCTAAAATCAATTTATAATGAATTTCCAAAGTATATCGTTCTATCCAGTTTTCCATGAATACCGAGAATCACTTATAGATTTTTATCTCCTTCGATAGAGATCCAAATACCATGAAATTTTATAGACATGCTCCCTACTATGTCACCTATCATCCGTAAAATTTTCATAATTTTTTTTAGTTTAGTAACGTAGCCAGATCGATCTTATGCTCTGCACAAATAGGGGAGATGGAGGTTGAGAAGAGGAAAGAGATTGAGGAGGCTAGGGTTTAAACGAAAATTGGTATTTATAAGAGTAAATTAGGTTAGGTTAAGGTAATAAATTAGGTTTGGTCCAACACACTAATTAGACATATAAATATTAATAAAAACAAATATCATTATTCATAAATAATATACTTTAATTTCTTATAATTTCCAAATGCTCAAGCTTTCAAAATTAGTATCGTGGCATGATATATATAAACTATAACCCAAAGTATAATACGAAACTTAAAAACTAACTAATAATATCCAAGATGAACTAATTTTCTATTATTTTTCTGAATAAGAATATGTCTTCATAATAAATTCCGTAACTCTGAAATAAATCGTGTAACCCAAACTAGTTCACCTAATCTTCAAAAATAGATAAGATCATCTCATCCAAAAACAAGGCTACTAATCTTCTTAAGAATGTTTACTGCAACTCAAAATCCAATGTATTATCTCCAATGATACAAGCAATAAATGGAGAAGAATGTATAATCCACTTTTCAAATCCGAATTTCAAACAAATAAAAGTTCAGAGGATATTAGCTAGACCGTAAAGGGATTTGCAAATATAATTAGGAAAGTAAGGATGAGAAAAATCTGGTGGTTGAGCAATAGAGACTTCCTCCCCCAAGTCTCCATGGAGAAACGCATTCCGCACATCGTCTCATCAAGCCCAACACTTTCTTCTTTCTATGGTAATGGTTCCATCGGTTCGAATGGTCGATGTTTGGTCTTGATTTACTCCCATTACATTTGTGGATGCGGAAGGAGGAACCAAATCCCAGGTGTGTGATGCTTTTCTATAGAGGAGAACTTCTTTCTTCGATCTAGAGGTGAAGTAGGTTTCAAATTAAGAACTCGTATCTTGGAATGAAGTAAGCATCAGGCATGCCATCTTCTTGACAAAAATAGACTAAGCATAAATATATGAGCCTCTTGGATTCACTCGTATACACTTCTAGCAACATCTGGAGCACTAACAGCCGCCGAATTAGAGATACTTGCTTATGAAAGTCCGTCATTTTGATAAGAGCCGAACTCCTAAGCAAAAAAGAAGAACCGAACTCTCCTCGCTTATGAGATACAATACTCTACAAAAAAACATCTACAACCTCCTCCACATGACCGAGCCTGAACTAAGCTGGTGATGAGGTATCTAGGGAGGCCTCAACATCCCAACTCTTGACAAGCTGATGAGTCAACCACAACACTTGAATTCTCTACAACATGCATGCAACCTAATTAAAACAGAATAACACTTGTGGATTGATTGTCAGTTCACTAAATTGGTGATTGAAATTGTTCTGAACCACATCGTTGCGAATTGGAAGAAACACAACCAAGATATTGCCTCTTCGAGTAGTGCTCTAGGCATTACATTTTGTTAATGTAGCCTTTTGTATATCCTCCATTCCCCTTTTAATGCAAATTCTTTAGACATGGAAGAGCGGAAATCGGGAAATTGCAAGGCTTAAGTAAAGGATCGAGATGTTGGGATTAGATGCGTATAAGCGGAATTTCAGAAAACTATTTTCTAGCATCTAACAAGGATCTCATGCATGAATCAATAGGAATCAAATAGAAGTAGAGTTACATACCGTTTGATGCGAGTCTAAAACGTTACTGCAAGATTTCAGCGGAGATCGAAAGCCCCAAGTGTGGCTTCTCTAATTGGTCCACACGAGTCTGGAATCTGGATCGCCTTTGGTCTCGTCTGCTAGAACGACGAACGAAGGAAACGAACTTGGCTTATCTTTGGAGCAATTCGGCCGTGTGGGTTTAGGAGGAGAGGAAAGTGTGTTCGTTTCCTTTTGGAAACAATCACTTATAAGATCATATCTTATCTTTGGTAATAGATATAATATCCTTATATTGTATCTATATATCTTCTAATAAGATATCTCCTTATCTAGCAATTATTCATGGTAACTCTTATCTATTAATAATAAAAGCCAATCTCCCAATTAGAGCTAATGGGCCGAAATCTCCATTTCCAACATAGGCTTTCCAATTCGGTTTAATCCAGCCCGATAACTCTATGTGTGTGACCTTATAGGACCTGGTTATTATAACTGATGCATTCTTGACTCCGAATGCCGGCCAAAGTGCCTTGGCGGTGAGGATCTAGGCCTTGATGTGAGTTACTCGTCTCGGTCTTAAGGCTTGAGGTTCACGTAGCGAAAGATGGAACGCGAGGGAAGTGTCGCGACACGACAAAGGTGACGCGATGACTAGAGTTACGACACGCGAACGGTTGAGCGCGATGAATATCACGAAACGTTAGCGGTGGCGAGTGTTGGCGGATCTGGATCACGGCCTCAGAACTAGGTGTGATGGAGGATAGGGCTCGACGGATCAAGCATGGCCGTAGCGTCGGCGGCGGAGTGAAGGAGATGAGAAGATAGATTTAGGGTTTTGACGTCCGATCAAAGGAAGGAGGCAATGTCACTCAAACTTAAGCTTTGCTTAAAAATAGATGTAGTCGTTTACACGAGGCCGAGATGTCCTTATATAGAGGTCGTGAAACCCTAAAGGGCCAGCCCACTCAACATGAGTGGAGCACACGCCCAGAATAGAAAACTAATAAAAATAGTAACTTCTAAAAACAGATAGTGCTAAAACTAAAAAAGTCTAAAAATAGCAAAAGAATCTCCAAATGACAATGATAGGCGTCGTTGACGCGGTGCCGATGGTGGCGAGGAGTTTGAGAGAGACCGCGGTCTCGGGCGCGCCTTAGCCAGCAACGACGCGCACGATCAATGATTGTGTGGCGTTGGCGATGGCCTTGGCACGCGATCTTGTTATGGGCCCTTGTGAGAGGATGCACATGGCTTCCTCCTCCTCAGCTGCAGTCATGGTGGGCAGGGGCACACCACCCTCCACCACTTGGTTGTGAAGCGTCCCCGCTTCACCATCATCGAACTCGGGCTCCACATAAGGCTCTAAGTCGGCAACGTTGAAGGTCGCATGGACACCGTAGTCGGCTGGCAGCTCGAGCTCATAAGCGTTGTCTCCAATTGCCTTCACAACGCGAAAAGGACCATCACCGTGCGGCGCTAACTTGGATTTGCGCTTGGCTGGGAAGCGTTCTTTGCAGAGATGCACCCACACCATGTCTCCAGGTGTGAAGATGACGCGGTGGCGACCGCGGTTGTGCTGTGACGCGTACTGAGTAGCACGGCGTTCCAGCTGCTCGCGGGTTTGGCGATGGAGTTCCTGGATCTGTGCGGCGCGGTTGGCCGCGGTAGTGTGCTCATCGTCCTTGAGTGGTCGCGGCATCATGTCTAGCGGTGTCAGGGGGTTCCTGCCGTAGACGACCTCGAACGGGGTGAGCCTTGTCGCGGAGTGCCTAGACCTGTTGTAAGAAAGCTCAACAATAGCAACTAAGTCTTCCCAACGCCTAGGGTTGGCCTTGAGCATGGTCCGGAGGAGGGTGCCTAGGGTTCGATTGGTCACCTCAGTTTGGCCATCGGTTTGGGGGTGGTAGCTAGTGAAAAAGAGTAGTTTTGTACCTAGCTTTCCCCAAAGAGTTCTCCAAAAATGCCCCACAAATTTAGTGTCCCTATCACTCACAATAGACCTAGGGATCCCATACAATCGCATCACATTCTCAAAAAATAACTTGGCAATGTCACTAGCATTATGGGTGGTTTTACACGCCATGAAATAGTCCATTTTGGAAAACCTGTCCACAATAACAAATATGGAGTCCCTACCCCTACGAGAGAGAGGCAAACCTGTAATGAAGTCCATGGACAAATCTTCCCAAGGGCCGAGAGGGATTGGCAAAGGCGTGTAGAGGCCGTAGGGACTTGAACTCGCTTTAGCGCGTTGGCATGTCACACAACTCTTACAATATCGCGTCACCTGGTGGGTCATGCGCGGCCAAAAGAAATGCTTGCGAAGGGCTGCCAAAGTTTTTGTAACCCTGAAGTGGCCTCGACCTTCATGTGCCTCCTGAATAAGTAGGTTCCTAATGGATGAACTAGGGATGCATAGGCGGCCGGCCTTGTATAGATAACCCTCATGTAGAAAATATGTCTCAAACTCACAGTCTCTAAGGCAGTGCTAAAAAATAGACTTAAAGAAGGAATCAGTCAAGTATAAATCATTAATTAAAGCAAAGCCAAGAACCTTAGTTTGAAGATGAGTAAGGAGGTTATACCTGCAAGAAAGGGCGTCGGCGACCACATTCTCCTTACCTTTCTTGTGCACAACGACGTAGGGGAACGTCTCCATGAACTCCACCCAGCAGGCATGGAGGCGGCTTAGGTGGGCCTGGCTTTTCAAGTAGCTAAGGGTTGCGTGGTTCGAGTGGATAACGAATTCGCGCGGCCATAGGTAGTGCTGCCAGGTCTTGAGCATGCATACGAGGGCGTAGAGCTCCTTGTCATAGGTGGGGTAGTTCAAGGTTGCCCCGATGAGCTTCTCACTGAAGAACACTATGGGCCGCTTCTCCTGGTACAAGACGCCGCCAATGCCGACATTTGACGCGTCGCACTCAATCTCAAAGTGTTTGTTGAAGTCTGGAAGTTGGAGAAGGGGCGCGTTGCACAGTGCCTCTTTCAATGCGGCGAAAGCCTTCGCGTGGTGCTCCAACCAATTTACCGCGGCGCCTTTCCTTGTGAGCTCATGAAGTGGCGTGGCGATGGAGCTGAAGTCGCGGACAAACCGCCGGTAAAAACCTGCCAAGCCAAGTAAGCTGCACACCATGGTTGGAGTTGTAGGTGTCGGCCATTCCCGGATTGCCTTCACCTTGTCTTCATCCACGCGTAGGCATTTTTGGAGACGACGTAGCCCAGAAAGTTAGTGGTGTCGGAGCAAAAATGACACTTGCCGAGGTTGGCATATAATTGCTCACGTCTCAAGCACTCTAACACAAGCCTAAGGTGCTCTACATGCTCATCAAGACTACGTGAATACACTAAAATATCATCAAAATAAACCACAACAAAATTTCCCAAAATTTCCCTCAAAACGTGGTTCATCAACCTCATGAACGTGCTCGGGGCGTTGGTGAGTCCAAAAGGCATGACGAGCCATTCATAAAGCCCATATTTTGTCTTGAATGCGGTCTTCCATTCATCATCTTCCTTCATGCGGATTTGGTGATAGTCGCTCTTCAAATCAATTTTGGAGAAGAGGGTCGCGCCGTGGAGCTCATCTAGCATGTCGTCGAAGCGGGGAATGAGGTACATGTACTTCACCGTAATTTGATTGATGGTACGCAGACAACACATATTCGCCATGAACCATCTTTCTTGGGCACTAGGATCACCGGCACAATGCAAGGGCTCAAGGATTCCCTCATATAGCAGCGATCCAGAAGTTCCTGCACTTGGCGCTGCAACTCTTTGGTCTCCTTAGGGCCGGCGTGGTATGCAGCTCGGTTTGGCAGCGAGGCACCAGGCACCAAGTTGATTTGGTGCTCAATGTCGCGCAAGGGAGGAAGGCCTTGCGGAAGCTCCGCTGGCAACACCGTGGCAAACTCGTCGAGTAACGCAACGACAGCCGGTGGCAACGGATCGACGATGGGCGCGTTGTGCATGATAGGAGTTGGTACCAACAGGAAGCAGGGTGCCTTTCCGTTCAAAGTGGCAGTAAGTTCGCTTGGTCGCGCGAGAAGCAATCGGTGCTCACAACGGCCATGCAACGCGGGCCTCTTCGACGCGGTACTCATAATGTACCAGCAATGCGTTTTGTCCTTAGGAGCGGTGTTGTTGGCTGCGCGGTCAGTATTGAGAGAAGCATTGTGGTGGCCTGAAGGAGTACTCGACTTCCTGTTTCCAGTGTTTGGGAGCGTTGAAGAATCACCAGAATTGGGGTTGGATCGCGGCGGCGTGGCCTCGGTCGCGGCTGGTGCGATAGCCTTCTGACGATCTCACTCTACTTGATCCTGTAAAATCTCATGGGGAGACATAGGTCAGAGGGTGACGCACTTCCCGTGATAAGTAAACACGTAAGTATTTAAATAGCCATCGTGAAGAATGCGCCTGTCGAATTGTCATGGGCGCCCTAGCAAGAGATGCGTGGCGTCCATCGCAATGACATCACATAGAACCGAGTCCGAATACTGACCAATGGAAAAAGAGATAAGGCATTGACGAGTGACAGTGTTACCTGAACTCGAAGAAATCCACTGGAGGCTATAGGGCTGTGGGTGAGGCGTGGTCGGCAGGCTGAAATGGTTGACCAATTTCTCATTGATGATGTTGCAACAGCTTCCCCCATCGATGATGACACTCAGGGACGCCGTCTTGACCTGGCAACGTGTGTGGAAGAGGTTCTCGCGTTGGTCGACTAGAGTGGCCTCCTTGACGGTGAGGATGCGGCGCGTGACAAGGCTGAGAGACGTGCCGTCATGGAGCGCGGTAGCTTTACATGTGTAGGCCTCCTCGGTGTCATCCTCGAATCCTCATTCGATGGTCTCAAGCTGGGCCTCCTCCTCCTCGTAAGATTCATAGCCCGTGGCAATGGTGGAGAAGAGGACCTTCTTGTTGTTTGGACAATCCCTTTGGTAGTGGCCTCACCCTCCACACTTGAAGCATTCAATGTCACGTGCGCGGTCATTGACCGGGAAGGGGGCCTTTGGTGCGGTCGTGCGAGCGGCCGTTGAGTTTGGCATCGCGGTCTTGGCGTTTCGGCCTTGGATGGATGCGGTGGACCCTGAGGGTGGAGCGCGCACATTAGTAGTAAGAGATTGACTAGGGTTAGAATCATACCTTCGTTGGCCTTGATTTTGCCAAGATGATTGCCGGTGACGCGAGAGTTGATTGTGGATTTGCATCGCCGTGTGAGTCAAGGTGTTGAGATCCTTGATTGGTAAAATCTCAAGCTGGTCACGGATTGGCACATTCAAGCCACTAAGAAACTCCGTCCAAAGGGTGGACGGGGCGACACTTATGCTTGCCTTGTAGTACATGTCCTCCAAGTGAGAGAAGAACTCAAGAGGCGTTTTGGTGCCTTGGCGTGCCATGGCAATTTCCATCCGCATCTGGTTTCTATAGTCGGTGGGCACGTACTTCTAGGTCATGACATAGACAAGCTGGTGCCACTCGGTGATTGGCACAAGATGGCGACGAACGCGGTCATCAACGAACCTGTGCCACCAAACGCGTGCGGCGCCTCGGAATAAGCGTGGCCGCTTCAACATGCTCGTCCGTGGGAATGTGGCAATATCTCAATGTATACTCCGTAGCCTGCACCCACTCAAGAAAAACAGTCGGATCATATTCACTAAATAAATGCTCGATTTTGACCTTTACCTCGTGGAGGCTTAACCGGTGCTGGCTGAGCAGGCTGGGGCGCGTATACACGTTGTGCTGGGGCTTGGTCACGACGAAGTTGTCGCCGAATGCGGCCATCCTGGCCATCGTCAACGACGTAGAACACGGGTGGTACGGTGTGCTCGGCGCGTCTCTGTCGTCGCGTAGGGGCATAGCCATTGTCGCGGCGACGAAGGTCACGCGGCATTTCCTCGTGGTGCTGGCCACGAGTTTCACGCGTATTGTTTCCTTGGACATGATGATGTGGTCCTACTTGCTGGCGTGGGGGCGGAATCCAATCCGCGGGCCTGTCTTGGAGCTCAATGAGATCACCAAGGGGAGGGTGGTAGGAGCCTGGGTTGATCATGCCGGAGTCTTCCATCTCTTCGTCGTCGAACTCGTCGAAGTCATCGTGGATTGTCGGTGTAGTCGAACCATATTCATCGGAGTCATAGCGCGGTGTGCGCGTGCTTTGGTGGCCAAGATGGTCGTTTACGTCGAAAGGCACTGGAGTGGGGGAATGTCAAAGCTGACGCGGCTCAACGCCTGGGGCGTGGATGGGTCGACGCGGGAGCCCGGAGTCGCGTTTATCACGGCGTACGCGGCTATCATGTGGCGTTGAGGATGTGGCGCGACAACGTCGAGTTCTTTTGGATGCATACATGTCATGAAAGTCAAAGGGTTTAGAATACTCACCTTGAGAATCATTATCGCGGTCGGAGCCGTTGTCGTAGCTGGCAGGGGTTGCTCACGGTGCGTAGCGTTCGCGCTGTGAAACATATCCTTGGCGGCTTTCTATCACCGATTGTATCCGTTGTAGGCGTGGTTGTGGGTGGGAGGTTGAGGGCATCAACCCTTTGCCCTTGTCCATGCGTGGTTGGCTTGGCCCACCTTCAGTGTGGCGCGACACTCCCACGACATCCATCAGAATCATCAGTGTCGGTGTGGGCAACACGGGTGCCGCGCGCTGCAGGGACTCGAGTTGAGCAACTTGGCATCATAGCTCTTGTATCTCGCGTTGATCGGCCGAGAGCTCCAATATGGGGTCTTGATTAGTTGGATCAAGATGTGGAACCAAAGAAGAGTTTGGAGGATTGTTGTTATGGTTGTGTCTGTTGCCATCACCACTTGTCGGGGCTGTCATGCTGCATATGACAATTAGGGCTGAGCACGGGCCGACCGAACCGAAAGCCCGAACCGAACCGACCCGAAAAACCCAAACCGAACCCGAACCCACATGACTTCGGTTCGGGTTTCGGGCCGTATTTTTTAAGATTTCGGGTTCGGTTCGGTTCGGGTTCGATTTTTGGCCCGTTTTTTACGTCTGAATGTTGTTTTAGCCCGAACCCGAACTTTCGGTTTGGTCTTCGGTCCCATTTTTTTAGGGGTTTGGGTTTCGGGCTTTTCGGGTTCGGGTCGGGTTTAGGCCCGTGCTCAGCCCTAATGACAATATGACCAGACATCGAAGTAAAACGAACAAGAGACAAAAGCAACCAACAATCACGCAAGCACTTAACAAGTAACAAGTGTTCACGTAGGTAGGGGAGTTTGGATGGCCGTGAGGGCGGCTTAGGCTAAACACAAGTAAGGCGTGAGAAGTAAGCACAAAAACCAACGAAACCAAGTAATTAATCGCAACCCTAACGCAAGTAATCAACAATATCAAACGTAACTTACCTTCTAGTAGTTGGCCTAGACGGCGGAGAGGTTGAGAAGATGAGCCAAGGCCGAGGTGGGAAGGGTTGCCTTATTTTGGCTTTACCTTCAATTTAAGTCGGGTCTTTTTTTTTTCTGACTTGACTTTTTTTTTAATTAAATAATTCAAGAATCTTTGACTTTGACTTTGTATGAGATCTTGGATAAGATAGAATCAAAACAAAATCGGCCTTAGTAACAAGAAAGAAATCACACGTGATCTTTGTGATAGGGGAGAGAAAGAAGATTGTAGAGAATAATGGCTAACAACCTAGAATTTAAATCATGCAAGATATTATAGATATATCACGCAAGAAAATCAGGAAAATAACCACCCAATCTCGGAAGATCTCCGAACTAACCAATCATACCGAACTTGCAAGGGAAGACAAAAAGAAAAAAAAAATTGGCCAAGGCTTGCCTTGAGAAACCGCGTAGGACTAGCAAGCTTGACAATGAGAGAAGAAATTTTTTTGTGAAAATGGAAGCGGAAGCAAGGGAATGGACAAGAAAAAATTTTGTGAACAATTGGAACTTGGAATAGCTACTTACAAGACCATAGGCTCTGATACCAGTTGATGTGTTCTTGACTCCGAATGTCGGCCAAAGTGCCTTGGCGGCGAGGATCTAGGCCTTGATGTGAGTCGTTCATCTCGGTCTTAAGGCTTGAGGTTCACGTAGCGAAAGATGGGACGCGAGGGAAGTGTCGCGACACGGCGAAGGTGACGCGATGACTGAAGTTACGACACGCGAACGGTTGAGCGCGATGAATATCACGAAACGTTAGCGGTGGCGAGCGGTGGCGGATCTGGATCACGGCCTCGGGACTAGGCGTGATGAAGGATAGGGCTCGACGGATCGAGCGTGGCTGTAGCGTCGGCGGCAGAGTGAAGGAGGTGAGAAGATAGATTTAGGGTTTTGACGTCCGATCAAAGGAAGGAGGCAATGGCACTCAAACTTAAGCTTTGATTAAAAATAGACGTAGTCTTTTACACGAGGCCGAGATGGCCTTATATAGAGGTCGTGAAACCCTAATGGGCCAGCCCACTCAACATGAGTGGAGCACGCGCCTAGAATAGAAAACTACTAAAAATAGTAACTTCCAAAAACAGATAGTGCCAAAACTAGAAAAAGTCTAAAAATAGCAAAAGAATCTCTAAATGACAATGATAGGCGTCGTTGACGCGGTACCGATGGTGGCGAGGAGTTTGAGAGAGACCGCGGTCTCGGGCGCGCCTTGGCTAGCGACGACGCGCACGATCAATGATTGTGTGGCGTTGGCGATGGCCTTGGCTCGCGATCTTGTTATGGGCCCTTGTGAGTGGATGCTCATGGCTTCCTCCTCCTCAGTTGTAGTTATGGTGGGCAGGGGCGCATCAATAGCCATGGATCTAACCCGATTAAGTCCATTAATCATAGTTGGCTTCTAGCAAAGCACTACGATCCCTAAAATACCTGGATTGTAAATCTCCATTAATAGTCTTATTCCATGTTCGGTAATTGCACTTTAGATTAAAGGACACAATTCCTTCAATCTCCCACTTGTCCTTAAAACAAGTGTGCAATGTTAAATCCCTTTGTCTCTTAGTGTCTGATTTGATGATATGATGACATCCATATCTCTTATCAAATGCGTTTCTTGAACTCTTGAGTTTGAACTGTCAAATAACGGATGATTACAGATAATCCATCTGAGCATGGCCATGCATTTTTCAGTTCTCGCTCTTCAAGTGGCCGAGACACAATTCATGTCCATGTATCACAGTATACATAAAGAAGGAGGACTTCTCCAGTCTTGTATGACTATAGCTCCCACTCAACTTTTGACAATCCCAATCATTGCCTTTATAACTGCTTGTTACAGTCAGCGTTTGCCAATCATTAAGAGAAACCATATCATACTCATGTCTGAGGAATCTACCAATCATAGTTTGACTTAAAACTCTTCAATCTCTTTTGGAGAGTCTTAAGGTGGGTCAGTCCTATATGTATCATCCATACACATCTATGTAATTGACTAGACATCTCTATGTCCCTATAGCCCATGAAACTTGGCGCTATCAGTCAACTTACAATACAATCTTTAATGTAGTCATTTATGTCCAAGTTAATGACTTAGACCATGGACTTTGAATAATTCATAACTTCAGTTCACTTAATGGAGTTTCATTCACCAAAACACTTATGATGAGCCCATTTGCGAATTATAAATTATTTGGACATTTTATCTAATTCCAAGCAATGATTAAATAAGAATGAAAGATGTATATCATATAATCAAGCATAAAACGTGTCTGACATACATAAAACAAAGTTCATAATGTAAGACAATACAATCTCAAAGTCATTCTCCAATGTGCTTGAGGCCCTTAGCCCTAGTGTGACTCTTATGCTTAGGCCTAGGCATAGGCTTGGTCAACGGATCTGCAATGTTGTCATCTGTGTGCACTTTGCACATCCTGACGTCTCCTCTATCAACGATGTGTCGAATAAGGTGATACTTCCTCAGTACGTGTCTGGATTTGGAGCTTGAACTCGGTTCCTTGGCTTGGGATATGGTGCCATTATTGTCACAATAGACGTCAATTGCCCCTGATATGCTAGGAACAACGCCGAGCTCATCAATGAACTGCCTAATCCAGACAGCCTCATTCGCCGCTTCACTAGCGGCGATGTACTTTGCCTCTGTCATAGATTCAGCCACTGTGTCCTGCTTGGAGCTCTTCTAGCTCACAACTCCTCCATTCAGGATGAAGACATATCCTGACTGGGACTCGAAATCATCCCGGTCTGTCTGGAAGCTTGCATCAGTGTATCCTCGAACGACTAACTCGTCATCACCCCCAAATACTAAGAAGTCATCCTTGGTTCTTCTCAAGTACTTCAGGATATTCTTGGCTGCACACCAATGTGCCTCTCCGGGATTCGATTGGTATCTGCTACACATGCTCAGAGCAAATGCAACATCAGGACGTGTACATATCATGGCATACATGATAGATCCTATAGCTGAAGCATAAGGAACCTTGCTCATCTTCTCTAGCTCAGCAGGTGTCTTAGGACACTGCTTCTTGTTGAGGTATATGCCATGTTGCATGGGTAGAAATCCTTTCTTGGACTCCTGCATTTTGACCCTGTCAAGAACCTTATCTATATAAGTTCCTTGACTTAGTCTAAGCAGACTCTTAGATCTATCTCTATAGATCTTGATACCCAATATGTACTATGCTTCTCCTAAGTCCTTCATTGAAAAACATTTCTTCAGCCATCCCTTAACGAACTCTAGCATCGGAATGTCATTTCCAATGAGCAGTATGCCATCCACATACAAGACTAAGAAGACCACTTTGCTCCCACTAAACTTCTTGTAAACACAAGGCTCTTCTTCGCATCTGATGAAGTCAAACTCTTTGATAGCTTCATCAAATTGTATGTTCCAACTCCTAGATGCTTGCTTAAGTCCATAAATGGACTTCTTAAGCTTGCATACTTTCCTAGGGTCTGTTGGATATTCAAAACCCTCTGGTTGTGTCATGTACACATCCTCTTCTAAATATTCATTTAGAAAAGCGGTCTTGACACCCATTTGTCAAATCTCATAATCATAATAAGCGGCAATAGCTAGGAGTATCCTAATGGACCTGATCATTACGACCGATGAAAATGTCTCATCATAGTCAGTATCATGAATCTGTTTAAAACCCTTGGCAACTAGCCTTGCCTTGTAAACAGATACATTTTCATTTTTGTATGTCTTGAGTTTGAAAACCCATTTGGATCCGATGGGTTTTGCCCCATCTGACAAATCTATCAAGTCACAGACTTGATTCTCAGACATAGAATCCATTTCAGATTTCATGGCCTTAAGCCATTTCTCAGAGTCTGGACCCGTCGCTGCTTGCTTATAGGTGTCAGGCTCTCCGCTTTCTAAAAGCATAATATCAAGGCTTGCAGTCAAAATGAAATCATCATATCATCTTGGTTGTGCCCTTGGCTTGTTTGATCTACGTATAGGTTCAACAACTGGAGCACTATCCACAACTGTTTGTGGGTCCTCATTTAAATCTGGTTCTTGAGGTATTGGTTCTTGTACCTGGACGACTTCCCATTGGGAATCTATGCATGTAGATACTGGCATCTCTTCGTCGACATCATCCATGTCGCCTTGCTGTTGGGTTTGTTGCTTATCTTGAACTTCTTCAAGATGAACATTTCTCCCACTTGGCTTCTTGGAAACAAATTCTTTTTCCAAAAAGACATTAATCCTTGCAACAAACACTTTGTGCTCTGTGAGATTGTAGATGTAGTGTCCCTTGGTTTCCTTAGGATACCCTATAAAGAGGCATTTATCTGATTTAGACGCAAGCTTATCTGATAGTAAACGCTTTACATAAGCTTCACATCCCCAGATTTTCAAGAAAGACAGACTTGAAATTCTTCTAGTCCATATCTCATATGGTGTCTTGTCTACAGTCCTATACGGAGTCCTGATTAATGTGAACGCAACGGTTGTGAGGACATATCCCCAGAAGGATATTGGAATGTTAACAAAACTCATCATTGATTGGACCATGTCCAACAAGGTCATGTTCCTCCTTTCAAACACACCATTCAGTTGTGGCGTGCCTGATGGAGTCAATTGTGTTATTATCCCACAACTTCACAGATGATGATCGAACTCTTGACTCAGATATTCACCACCACAATCTGATCAAAGTGCCTTTATCTTCTTGCCAGTTTGAGTTTCTACTTCATTTTGAAACTCTTTGAACTTTTCAAAGGATTCAGATTTGTGCGTCATTAAGTAGATATACCCATGTCGTCAGTAAATGTGATGAAGTATCGATAGCCTCCTCTAGCTTATGTGCTCATTGGACCACATACATCAGTATGTATTAGGACCAGTAGCTCAGTAGCCCTTTCACTTGTCCCGACGAAAAGGTGACCTTGTCATCTTGACCATTAGGCATGACTCACATGTCTCAAATGATTCACAATCAATTGATTTGAGAATTCCATCTTTATGGAGTTTCTTCATGCGGTTCAAGCTAATGTGACCCAAGCGACAGTGCCATAGATAGGCTTCACTCAAATCATTCGACTTTTGCCTTTTAGTATTAATGTTATATAATTCTGACTTGAGGTCCAACACAAAGAGTCCATTACTCATGGGAGCATTGGCATAGAAAATATCATTCTTAAAAATACAAAGACCTCCATTCTTAATGACAAATTCAAAACCTTCAAGATGCAAAACTAAAATCGAAGCAATGATCTTAGTAATTGAAGGAACAAAATAACAATTATTCAATTCTAAAACTAAGCCAGAAGGTAATGATAGACTATAATCTCCTACGGCGAGCGCAACAACCCTTGCTCCATTTCCAACGCGCAGGTCTATCTCTCCCTTCTCCAACTGCCGCCTACTTCTTAGTCCTTGCACATTCAAAATAATGTGAGAACCACATCCAATATCTAATACCCAAGTAGTAGATTTGGTTGTTAAGACTTCTAACAAAAATACCTGAAGTGGAGCTCATAGTTCCATTCTTCTTGTCTTCCAGGTACTTGGGGCAGTCTCTCTTACAGTGCCCCTTGGCCTTGCAGTAGAAGCATTCATACTCAGCAGCCACCTTTGGCTTCTCAGCTGCCTTGGGTTTAGCAACTTTCTTGCCTTTCCCTTGGTTTTGTTGCTTCCCTTTAGGCCCTTTCTTGAACCATTTCCCTCTGTTGACCAAAAGAACTTCTTTCTTGTTATCAACATGGATATTTTGCTCAGCTGTTTTGAGCATGCCATGGAGTTTATTTAGAGTTTTGTCAATTTCATGCATATGGTAGTTCAATCTAAATTGAGCGAATCCATTATGCAAGGAGTGCAGTATGATGTCAGTAGCCAACTCTTGGTTGTATGGGGGAACCCAATGCTGCCATTTGGTCAAAGAGACCAATCATGTCAAATACATGTGCACTTACTGGTTTTCCCTTCTCAAGTTTGCACTCTAATATGGCCTTGTGTGTCTCATATCTCTCAATCCTGGCATGTTCCTGAAACAGCACTTTCAGGTTGCCAATGATGGTATGAGCATCCTGACGTTCAAACCTTTTTTGAAGGTCAGGTTCCATGGCAGCGAGCATAAGACATGTGATATACACCGAGTTAGCTCTTATCTCCTTTTCTTTCGCCTTCTCCACAGCAGTAAAGGCGTCAGTCAAGGTAGGGATAGGGATATCTAGAACGTCCTCACGTCCTTCAGACCCGAGAACAATTCTCAAGTTCCGTTCCCAATCAAGGAAATTTGTTCCATTGAGTTTGTTCTTCTCAACAATTGTGCGCAGGGTGAATTTCAAGTTATCGTTGCTAGACATGATATCTACAAAGGAAGTAACATGCATATAAGTTTATGTTTGACATGCAAAAGCTCAAAATTAAGCATGCTTTAAAACTTAAACAGATGCACATTTTATTCAAATTAAGTTTGTCCCTAGTGAATAAAATGATTTCAAGACCCTATCTCAGATAAGACCTAAGCGTATTTTGGCACTTCCCTAAGTCTCATGTGGTCAATGTAAGTAACATTTACTAATTATAACTCCTTATAATTCTTGGTTGATGACCCACATCCTATGTTAGACTCATCTCTATGCCTCAAGATCCAAAACTTTGCCTTTTGGTCTCTTGTTGAGTATAACCATATCAAGATTTATGAATCTCTTATATAGATCCACCCTCACTATCCCAAGGTGAAAGAAGGACACCTCGCTTTGGCGAAACCTATCAAACCAATTCCTAGGGTCTCATGGGTTATGCCATGGAAAAATAATACCTCAATATTCTTTTAGGGACTTAAGCATGCAATGGTTGTCTATCTACTAGTGAACAAAATAGCATAAACAAACAATCATTCAAGGCTTAAAATAATAAAGCATTCAAAATGCAATAATTAAATGTGATCCTAGTATGGCCTCTAAAAACCGAAATTAAAGATCTAATCTTCATGGGTCTTGTTCTTTATGGATCTCAATCCTTGGTACCCTTCATGGATCTCCATCCTTGGTCTTCAAAGGATCTTCACTTCTTATAATACAAAATTTTCTAAATAATCTAATTACTGAGAATTAAATTACAAAAATACATAACGATACGCAGATCGTGTACAAGAAAACATAATGATACGCAGATCGTATTTTCTATCCTAAAGTGGGCCATACTAGTCACCTCATGCAAGCAATAATATCATAATATTAAAGAACATGCAGGCAATAATAATATCAAATATTATCAACAATATTAATCTAATTAATAACAATAAGCAATTTAAATAAATTTAAATATAACATTATTAAATTAAATAAATAATCTCATGACATAAATAATTCAATATCAAATTCTTAATTCAAATTAAAATCAATATATAGAATTAATTATAATTAATCATTAAAATGCATTATTAGATAAGATATGCATAAACAAGGTAAGATATCAAATATCCTTATCTTAATCTAGTGAGAATCTATCCTAACAACTTTTAGGAAATTATATTGTAGATAATATCAAATATTATCCAATTGGGCAAATAAGATCTTATCTTATACTTTTTAGGAAAATATCCTAAAATCCAAAATCTACCCACCCGGACCGAGTCGTGCCCGGGTCCAACCCGGATCAACCCGCTCCCACCGAACCACGCACCCACTGCGCAGACCGACCCGAGCCCAGCCCGGACCACGCGCAGACCACGGTCTGCACTGTGCAGAACCGCGCCCAGTCGGCAACCGCAGTCCGCTGAGCCCATCGAGCCACCCCTGAGCCGCGCCCACCGTGGATCGCCCGATCCGCGTCGAACCGGACTGGACCCACCCACAAACCGGACCACTGCCCGCCTCTGTGCATGCAGAACCAGTTTCTGCAGCGCGCGAGCCATGGTCCAGGTCCATCGAGTCGGGCCGCTTGCCCACGCGAGCCGGATCCAATCCGGTTCTGTAGTGGGCTGTCCGTACGCGCCTGGGTGCGTGCCGAACCAGTTCGGTCCCCTATTTTATGTTTTTTTTATATATATAAATTTTCATAAAAATCAGAATTGTGGAAAAACGTAATTTTGGGGATTAATTCATCTTATGAAAATCATAATCTTCATCTAATGATTTAAAACATGCCAAAAATCATATCTCTTGTATAATTAAATCACATGAATCAAGCATGGGTAGAACAATTTTACATGCATATTTGTTTATAAAGTTCTTCAACTTTACTAATCCAATCAATTAAAATCAGAATTTTAATCATACAAATTAATCTATATATTAATTTACCACTTAATTTGAATCAAGACATGCATCAAAATTAACTCTTTTAAAATTTTGATCCTATCAATTTATGCAAGAGGCTCTGATATCACTGTTGGGATTAGATGCGTATAAGCGGAATTTCAGAAAACTATTTTCTAGGATCTAACAAGGATATCATGCATGAATCAATAGGAATCAAATAGAAGTAGAGTTACATACCGTTTGATGCGAGTCTGAAACGTTCCTACAGGATTTCAGCGGAGATCGAAAGCCCCAAGTGTGGCTTCTCTAATTGGTTCATACGAGTTTGGAATTTGGATCGCCTTTGGTCTCGTCTGCTAGAACGACGAATGAAGGAAACGAACTTGGCTTCTCTTTGGAGCAATTCGGTTGTGTAGGTTTAGGAGGAGAGGAAAGTGTGTTCGTTTCCTTTTGGAAACAATTACTTGTAAGATCGTATCTTATCTTTGGTAATAGATATAATATCCTTATATTGTATCTATATATATTCTAATAAGATATCTCCTTATCTAGCAATTATTCATGGTAACTCTTATCCATTAATAATAAAAGCAAATCTCTCAATTAAAGCCAATGGGCCGAAATCTCCATGTCCAACATGGGCTTTCGGTTCGGTTTGATCCAGCCCGATAACTCTATGTGTGTGACCTCATAGGACCCAGTTATTATAGTCATGGACCTAACCCGATTAAGTCCATTAATTGTAGTTGACTTCTAGCAAAACACTACGATTCCTAAAATACCCGGATTAAAAATCTCCATTAATAGTCATATTTCATGTTCGGTAATTGCACATTTGATTAAAGGACATAATTGCTTCACGAGACTCATGGGATTAATTGAATTATATTACAAGCAAGTTTTGGTGGCCATGGTATCGTACCATCAGTAGAAATGAGAGGTTTGGAGTGATTGGCCTTTGAACGGGTGTGTATGCGATGTTCTTGAGAGGCCGCCGCTCGTCGGGGGGAGTATGTGAGGAACATGAGGTTTGTAACTAATGAGGATGATGGGCTAATGGAGATCATGGGCCTGTAGAGAAATTAGATGGAAGAGTGGGTTGTGGGCTTTTAGTTGAAGAGGAGGGGGAGCTCTCATGTATGGGGTGATATGGGCCGTCTAAGGTGATTGGGCCAGTTGGTGATGTCATCAACAACTGGTTGACCGTCGTTGAGTTTGAGTGGTTAGTTTTTAATTACTCGTGGAGTAACAACACTTTCTTAATGACACTTCAATGTACGTATATGATGATATTTTTACATTGGTAAAAAAAATTATATGTATGGATGACACTCTTAAACATACTGATTAGTTTGTGGATGATAGCCTTCAATATTAATATTTTTTAGCAGCTCCACAAATTTGGTCTCTGTTGTATTTTTTTTATGAAAAAGTTTTTCTATAGTTTGATTGACCATAGCTACTCTACATCCAAATTGGATATTGTGTGACCCATTTAAGAGATACACCCTTCCACTCATAAGTAATTTCATTTTGTGCCGCCAAAAAACTTCGAAATATCTCTAGATATGAAACCTAAGACCACAACCATTAAAACAATTCATAATTGATATCTATTTAATTTCTACACCAACTTATATGTACCATAACCATAGGAAGAGAAGATAAATCTTTCATGCATGGTTTTAACCGTTTTTTCTAATGTTATTTTCATTGTCAAATTGTTTGATCGACGATCACTAACTTTCATTATCAAATTGTTTGATCACTTTACGAGTGTACGTTATAAAATGATTAATCTCCATTCTTTGTTCAATATTGCATGCACTATGCAGTCTAGGGATCTTAATATATACTGTGAAAATAATGCATGGATTATGGATCGTGTTCCACTGCGCTGATGATGAAGCCAATCGAATGCAGACAAATCCTACGCGACGTGCATTTGATTTGTTGTAGTTAGACCCATAAATTAATAATTAATTATAGAGTTTGACTGAACATTACGTACGTCTTGATTAAACCAAAGCAAAGCAATTTTAAAAAGTAGCAATTCATCAAATTGGACCGGTCTCCTTGGACCCCTTGTTCTCGATCCACTTCTCCTCCGCCCTTGGAGCTGCTTTTCAACTTTTTCGAAACTTGTTGGATTTGAGATTATACACTATATGTAATGTACTTATGTACCCCACCACTATATATAGAAAATTGTCCAATCCTCTCAAAAAATATTGACTGAATCTTCTTTCAAGATTCTTCCCATAGTGAGATGATTCTTCATTTCAATATTCTCTTGCCTACTTCATTGAATTTTCGTATATGTAACACCTTTTTTTTTTATAACTTTTTTCATTTATTACAAAGTTTTTTATACACTACGAACAGAAGGTGCCCTTAAAACAAGAAAAGAACACCTAAATCAGCGGATGGTTTTTACAAATTTCTTACAAACACTATTAAGTCGAGAGTTTCGAGTGTAAAACTTTAATCTTGATCTCAGCAGTTGCTCTCGACAAATAGGGGTGGCAATGTAATCTTTAATGTTGCTTCTAAGCAGAATGGGCGACACATCTATGATAGCTGCAAGGAAATCGACTACCATGTTGGATTCCTTAAAACAATGAATAACAGAAATTCTATCAAATTGTTGTAGGAGGAACCTGATGTCTAAGATAATAGTCCTCATCTCCCAAAATACCTTTAATAGAATTTATAACAATCAAGTTATATCTCTCTCAATAGTAATATAATTAAAATTAAGAGAGATAGCCTTACGAATACCTTCAAGCACATCGTGTGCCTCAAATTTTAAAGGCGAACATAGAATATGCTTTCTATTTGGGTAAATGACTTCTCCTAAATGATTATAGAAAATGTATCCGATATGGATAGAGAAATTTGTTTTACCGATTCATCAAAGTTTAACTTAATCCATTGAAGTGGTGGTTTTGTCCAACTTACAGATTTACGAGTGGCTTTCGAAGTACCTTTAGTAGTCAAAGGTTGTGGTTTTAGCAAAGATGCATGTCATTCTTGTAATTAAACTATTGTCATATTAGCTATGGTAGATGTAGATGTTGATTTGTTTCGAAAAGTAAAGAGTTTCTTTCTTTCCATACATTCTACCATAGAAAAAAATATCAATGTTGTTGTTATTGTTCTTAAAATAGTCCATGATAGTCCAGAAATCCGCGGATGTTTGGAAATATAATTATTGCCTGTTATTCTTTCAATATCTTGTATTACTTCTAATGTAAAAAGGCATTCAAAGATATAATTAGGGTTTTAGTATTTTGCCTATGTGAAATAGCTCAATGACATATCTCACGGGCCACGTAAGAGATATAATTAGGGCTTAAATATAGTATATAGATTGATATAGATAGATAGATTATGGTGGATATACTTATTTTTGCTAAAAAAAGAAGACAAATTAGACAAGTAATTTTGTACGTATCAATAAACTACGGTAATTATCTGAAACAAATCATGGTTATATAAATTAACATGAATGCTAAACATCACCCAAAAAATGGACTAATATCACCTTTCGCTCATTTCTAGACCAAATTACCCTTTTATACGAACTTTTCCTTTTATGTCTTCAAAGATCTAATTCGCAATGCTCAACCCTCTTCCTCATTCGTAAGCTTGAGCGAGACGCCTGATTAATAATTATGAAATCACCCTTTCCAAACTTTTTCTCTTTCCCTTCATTTCTCAAGTTTTAAATTAAATTTCTTATTTAATTCTTTGTTTTAATATGTATTGTACATTGCAAAATACCAAATAAATGTGTGGCTTCGAATTCTCAATCAAATTTGCGGTCAAACACATAAGAAAATGAACAAAATAAATTGGATTATTGATATTATCATAAGATGATTTTACCGTACCAACCCTAACAACACATACCATTTAAGCAATGATGAATTAGATTAACATAAGTTAACGAATCAGCCCAAGCCAAAAGCCACCACTTTCATTAGGTTCAGAATTCATTCTTTTCCACAAAAAATCACCTCCACTATCTCTTCGATTTGGTTTGCATCAAAGCCATCGTTTGGGAGGCAGATCTCGACATTGTTTGCTGGCGACTGGAGGTGTTAAAATTGGGATAAACGAAGGAGCAGATGGTAAAGGATGGTAGTTGTTGTTTCTAGAAAATAACAGGGGTAATCTAGCTAGGCCTTAAAATCTGGTGACAGTTTTTTACTGTGATATTTAGCACGACTCTAAATTAATCCCATATCAATTGTCTATTTAAAACCATTTCGATTTGTGAAATTTTGTGTGTCTATGCATAAAAATGTATTAGAATTATCTTATGCTTACTCTAGCAATTATTCAAACTGTTTGTACAATCTTATTAGGGACATGTAAAAATTCATGTTGCTAGAACTTTATTGTATTTATCTTATTAAAATGTATGTCACATGCTATAAAAAGCACATAAAGTTTTCTACTACTTATATGTGTATGAACGGGATACTACATTATATTTATTTTTTGGTGTTTTCAATATATATGCCTGTTTTTTAGATCTTGACCGTCTGGTTCGGTCGGTCAGAACTGTTTTACGTCCATATTAGGGTATTATTAGTCCACAAATAGATAATTTTCTCTTAACGTGAGTGTTTCCATACACATCCAACAACAATTGAACTCAAAACCTCTAAAGAGAATACTAAAATGAGTTAACACAAAGCAAAATTTGCGGCGAACCACCCGATATATAAGCGTTTCTGCGGCAAACCACCTGTTATAATCAAAATTATTTTAAATCACCCTTAACTTACATTCCGTTAGCAAATCGCCACTCATGGGCTTTCGCCGTCCAAATTTCCGTCAAAATGGATGAAATGACCCTTTTACCCCTCTTATTTCTCCATAATTACCGGTTTAGTCCAATTTTTCTTAACATTAACCAAACTCGGTCGAACAATACTTTAATTAAACCAACCCGACTAGCTCAAATTAAACCAAACCCAAACTCGTCTAAAACCCAATTTCGATTAAAAATTTCCCAAATTTTAGGGCTTGAACAGAGAAAAAAGTCATGGCCGTAACCACATCTATGTCGTCATCTTCCACCTTAGTCGAGACCAGAGCAACTCTATGTCATCCCGCCGCCGCTTTACCGCAATGCGTCTCCCTCCCCACTCAGGGGCAGAGCCAGGATTTTACCCCAAAGGGGGCTAAAATCCTGCACGATAAAAACCTCGTGTGACTTAAATCTAACGTGGCTTAAATCATATTTCGCAAATATCAATTTTTATTTTTTATAAAGCTTAAGGTAATTTTCAGGGGGGGAAAAATTATTTTTGTGACTTAAATCTGTTAGGGCTGGCTGAAATTGCATTTTCAAATGAGATGAGAGGGAAAACTTAAGGTAATTTTATTTTCATAGCTTAAATCTATTAAGGCTGGTTAAAATTATATTTTCAGATTAAATAAGGGTAAAGCTTTAAAAAAAAATTTTTTTTTTTCACCCTCTCGGCCCCACCTGGCTCCGCCCCAGTCCCCACATTTCCTCCGTAGGTGCCGACACACCTTCAGAGCCGCGTCACCAAAGCTATCGCTTACTATATGAGGCCTCATTTACAACACCTTTTGTTTTCTTTATAAAATAAAGTAATTTTGATTCCTTTTGTAGGAGGTTTCAGGCCGGAAGATTGCTAGGAACATTGCTTCCATGACGACAACAAGAGATGCTCCGGTGTTTACCATAGAAGAGGCGCCTCCAACGAAGGTCTTTGAGGCAACAAAATTTACAGACATGCTCAAGACAATCCAAGGAGTTGTAAGAGAAGTTAGCAATCTTAGCTTCTTTTTATTGTAATTTTGTATATAATTTTTTCTTTACTGGGATTAGTCTTTGCACTTTTGAGAATCTGGTATGGTGGGTTGTGTAGTGGGACATGGTTGAAGACATGTATGTAGTGTCCTCTTTGGGTTTGGTCGCTGTAGTTGCACTCTGTGGTTTTGCTGGGATGATCTCTGTAAGCTAATTTTCATCATAGTATAGTAACTTGAAAATTTAGTGATATATGAAATAAGGTGATTATGATCAAATAACATGGTTTGGTTCTTGGGCATTGATTGTTGTTACATGCAATCGATAGGCTTCCGTTGGTTCCGGGTGCTCTTGAGCTTGTGGGAATTGGCTATTCTCGGGGAAAAACATAAGAAAGAATAGGATTGATTAACTTGGACAATGTTGATGATGAACAGAAGAAACTTGGGGTGGAGACCGACCTCCTTCTTGATACAGGATTGGGTTTTAGACGGGTTTGGGTTATGTTTGGTTTAATTTTAGCTAGCCGAGTTGGTTTAATTAAAGTATGGTTTGATCGGATTTGGCTAATGTTAAGAAAAGTTGGACTAAATCGGTAATTATGGGAAAATAAGAGGGGTAAAAAGCCATTTCATCCATTTTGACAAAAAATTGGACGACGGAAGTCCATGTATGACGATTTGCTAACGGAATGTAAGTTAAGGGTGGTTTAACATAATTTCTATTATAACGAGTGGTTTGTCACAGAAACGCGTATATAACGGATGATTCGTCGCAAATTTCGCTATCACAAAATCATTGTACCAAACTTATTATGTTTCTTATGTACAACAAGACGGAAGCTAAAATATAAAAGATAATCAATTAAGTTGAAAAAGTAATCAAACCGCCTTTAGATTTTCTTTATAAATGGCAATTGGTTACATTACTTACATATGATTTGATGGAAGAAAGTAATTATATTTGTATAAAGCAAGAAGTACATACGTGATTTGCTTTTGATGGAGATTGCCAGATTGGTCAAAAACAATAAAACATGGTCCAATTCGATACCACCACTTAAAGCGGAAAGGCTAAATCAAACAAACAAGTTATCATAGTATAAACGTAAAGGGCTCTAACTTGCTTTTAAGTAATTAAGCTAGCTAGGGTAAACTTACACTGAAAAGGGTGTTCAATACTTCAATTAGTTAACATAAATCAGTTCCCAATTCGATAAGTTTTCATTTTGAGCAACCCAATTCTGTTCGTCGAAGACCATCATACAAATCTATATAGGATATTTTTAAACTTATGTCCAAGAGGCATAAGTTAAATACTTTATTTTAGATAGTTTTGATTAGGTGTTATTATTTTAGTAATTTTAATATTTATAAAAAGAATTTATTTATTTTTTAAAAGAAAATATATTTTAAAAAAGAGTAAGAAAAACCAATCTATACAATCTATCTATGTACTAAACTAATTGATTTTCATTTTGATAAGCTTAAGGTCAAACTCCAATCCATCTTATACCGTAATTATGTGAACCGTGAGTCATGACCATTACAAATTTCCCTATATGTAGAATACCACATATATTTTTCCGCTTATATCTTATGATTTAATTTACTCCGTTAGATTGGCTAATGTCACTTTATATTTGAATTGGGTTCGTGTCCCAGTTTATTAATAGATCCTTCCAATATCAATTTTTCTATATATGTTGTCAAAAGGGTTGAGACTCGAACCTGCTGAATAACACTTAAATAGCTTATAACACTACTTTACCATTAGATCAATTGAGTATTAATAAACACCGTCCTTTGTTAAAAACTTAAATTGGTGTAAAAAGACTTATATGATACAATATTATCAATCACAAAAGAAAGGAAAAATAAAATCAGCTCGTGATTTTTTAAATCTTGGATTATACCTCTTAAAACATTTTTGGTGGATTAAACTATGTTTAGTGTAAAATTTCCACTTTTGACAACAGAATGGATCGAGTATAACATGCTGTCAAAAAGTTCGGACTCGAGCCTTTTGTTTTGCATCTCCGATTGGCCAATGAACAGACTACCAAAGGCAGTTGTCACATAGTGCTGACACGCATTGTGCTATATGGCACCGCCACATTACCACATTTTATTTTATTTTATTTATTTTTCAAATACATATTTTTTGTTTTTTGGCCAATTTTGTGGGCGAACACCGTATTTGCGGAATACCATTATGTATACTTGGTTATGATATGAATGTGTATTTTGGCGAACACTTTTTCTAAAACATTTTTTTGACATTTTTTTTTTATTTTCGGAAATTTTGCCTAATAACCCTAAATTTTTTACTTTTTTGCAAAATTCCCTAAAATTTTGACATTTTCGCGAGGTAATCCTGAACTTGTGTTTTTTTCCGTGAAATACCCATCCGTTAGAGAGTACAGTTAACTCAGTGTTAAGTTAAATTAAAAAAGGGAAAACAAAATAAACCCACTCCTCTTCTATCTGGTGAATCCGACTCCCTCCCTTCAAACATCTACGAACGATCTGGGCACTAACAAATTGGGTCTTGCGGTGACCATGAACACGGCAACGAGAGTCTTGGAGGCGACCATGGTGCAACCTACGAAGGAGGAAGATGAGGCTTCCGTCGACCACATCGGACGACGACCAGCGACCACAGAAGGTTGTGTCTTGTCCTTGGCTGGACGACGGCGCGAAGTCGGCGAGGGCTTGGACGATGACTGACGGCGGGGCTTCGAGGTACGAATTTCATTACTCCACTTTTCAAATTTGGTGTTTAATTGCACACATTTTAGGATTCAAACACTTAGGCTTGCAACTTGGGGTTTTAGAAATTTAGGGATTTCATTCAAAATTAGGATTTATGGCATTTCGATTTGGGGATGATTGAATTAGCGATTATGAACGAATTAGGGGTTATGGTTAATTCTAAAATTTCAAAATGTTAATCCTTTTTTAATCAATCACTCAACTTATGATCATCTTTAAAAACCCAAAACAAAAATAATTTTATCCAATGTCTAGGTCAAATAATCACAAAAGAACAACATAGAAATCTAGCACTCAAAATATCTTACCAAGAACTCGTGTTGTAGTTGTTTGCATCACATAATAGAAAATTTGTTAATAGATTGATTCCATGTCCTTGCTTTACATTTGAGTTTTTTTTATAGATAACAAGAATAGTATCAATCTTTGAACTATTTTCCTATGAAAATTGTGTTCGTAGATTTTGACAATTTTGTGATCATTTTGCTGCACAAGGGAGGATGTCCAGCCGACTCTAGAGGTTCATGAGTTCGGAGCGTGAAACAAAAACCTTGAACAAGCCGAGGGCTACACAGATCTCTTCAACCAGAATTTTAACAAAAAAAGAAGACACTAGGTCATAATTCCACCAATACTGCAATGTCTACTCCTTAGCGCATCCCCAAGAATCCTTTGGATTTATACTAGATAGTGATGTTATGTAGGCCTTAAACTAAAAAGATGAAGATCATTCATATTCTTTAATTTGACTGCAAATGATGTATGTGCTTTTTGGGTTTGAAGCTCCTAGTTCAAGTGACTTTTGATTAGTGTGTGTATGTCTGTGTTAATTTTATGTGGAACTTGAGACAAGGAATAATGAAACCACAACTTATAGCATATTGTCTTTATTAAATCCCTTTGTCCAGGATTATATATTGTTATATGCACCTGTAAAAGTCCTATAATGCCGTTTGTACACTTGAAATTGAATGTGTACAATAACTCTTTATTTAGCAGATATACATTGGACATGTAGCTTGAAGATTGCCTAAGTTTACAAATCAATTTAATTGATATGAGTTGTGATTGTTAAATGAAAAGAGGATGAATCATATGAGAACAATGTAATAACTCGGCTTTCTTTTATGTATATAAACTCAGCTTTCTTTCATGTATATAAGCTAGTTTGGTTAGAGGTTGGATGTCATTGCAAAGGTGAAATTTAATATACCATGGATCAAGTGTAGTATATATGGAAATTGTCAGAAAATTACATACGCTATTAGTATCAAGAATTGACCATTATTATGAATTATAAATAGCTAAACACAACAACTCCTAATCCTCCTTATATATGGCTTCTTCAAGCTCTGCAATCTAATGAGAAGTAGCAGCAACCGAGGCACCATCGGCGCCTCGCCCAATTTCATATCGGAATTCCTGACCCAAAAGCTCGGGTTTTCCCTGCAATCCAGCCCTGGAGCATCGCCATCTCGTCTCTGGAAGGTTCGCTCAACATAAGATCAACATTTACAAGGACTCACACAAGAAAAAGACAGTGATTAGTAATGTTTAAGAACCTACCATATACAACAAAATGCACCTCTACCATATACAACAAATGTGTAATTAGATTTGGGTTTGTTCTGCTTCCCTAAATCCCATCTCATTTATAGAACTAACAAGATTTCATATGCTATTGTCAAAATCACATCATGGGGAGTTTTTGCTTAATTGGTTTCCAAATGTGTACCATTCCTTATGCAATACCGATCGTATAGAAGAGCTAGTAGCTTCCACTTGTGATCCAACAGTTCCCAGATGAATCTACTTCTTGTCGACTTTGATTGCCGCTTGCCACTTCATGTTCTTGAAATATACTCCTCTCAATGCACACCTCTCTTGCTCATGTGTATGCTTCCATCTCTGTTGCCTTCTAATTTTTACCTCTTGATCTACACATTAGACAACGATCATGTAATTAATCATGTCTGTGGGAGGTGATTTTTACCCTTCGCGTATCTCTTCCTACGCGTAGCAGCATAGGCTTACCAGAATCCTGTTATAGAGAGAGAGTGCGTATGACAGAGGAGGAAGCTTCCAAAAACGGTTATACTCGCTCCAATTAAACTAGGACACCTAGCGAGCTCTTAGTGGTTGATATCCTCTATAAGTATCCACCCAAGCCTTGAGCCCGAGCAGATGGGGGACAGAACGGTGATAGAGAAAAAAGAAAGAGTTTGGCACTTGATTGGTCTCTGGTTCTTTAGGGTCTCATCTGCTTTTCAGAGAACCTTCTGGGGTTTCTTTGGATCGATTTTCGTTACCCTTTTCTCTTCTCTTTCACCTCTTCCTCTCTCAAATATATTCACTGAATCTAGTACTGACTTGGGCGTCGGAGGGTGTTTCCCCGGAGAAGCTCTCTCCGGGTTTTCAGGTTATTGGAGATGCAAGTTTTCTGGGCTGAGACGGGGACCCTCGAGAGCAAAACAGAACACGAAAGGAAGTCAAGCAAAGAAGAGGAGCTATGGGGCGATTCTAAAAAAGCCCGCGAACTAGGAGCAGGAAAGGGAGCCGAGGATCTCACACAATCAAACAAATCCTCAACAAAACCGGGTCGAGGGTGTGTTGACCCTCGACATCTTCACGAAGGGTTAAACCGGGTTTCAACACTGGCGCCGACCGTGGGGAGGTCCTCGCACAGCTAAGTCAGAAAAACGAACTCATTCACGATGAACAAGAGCCCGACGGTGGTAGCAGAAGAAGATATGTCACTCCAAGCAACATCCAAAGAAGATACTCGCGAAGTGATTGTCAACGACGAAGAATGGGAGCAATTTCGCCTTTTCCGCCAATGGCATAAGACCAGTCAGGAGCTCCCCGCGAAGGAGACAGAATTGCCACAACGCCAGACAAGACAAATGTACCCTGAGCCGCACGGTCCAAGATACCCACGCGGAGAATATGGAGAATGTTACCAGGCAGATCGCGCCTCCGCCGCCCGTGAAAGTCTGCAGTACTCTCCATGGAGAGATACTTATGGAGGAAGGCATCAGGAGTATGAGCCACAATACTACCCAGAGTACGCTGCTCCGGGGATACCACTAGAGTTGTTCGGCTCTACAGCCTTCGCAGACCATATAGTCTTGGCACCTCCCCCAGCAGATTTCAAGATTCCTACGTTCAAGGAGTATGCGGGAAACGAAGATCCCAGGGATCATTTGTCGAGGTATCAGTACCTCATGCTCGCGAGCAAGGCAGATGAGGCGACAATGTGCAAGTGTTTTCCCAACACCCTATCGGGACCAGCTTTAACGTGGATGATCAGTTTACCGGCCAAGAGCATTGAAGGTTTTCAACAGTTGGCAGATTCCTTCATGGCTCACTTCGAATGCTCTCAGAGAAGGAGGCTGAGCATGCAAGAGGTACTAAACGTGAGGCAGAAAGATGGAGAATCCCTCGCATCCTTCGTGAAGAGATTCACGACGGAAGCGGTCCAAGCCCATGATTTCGATGAAAAGGTCGCGCGTATGGCCTTCATCCAGGGGCTCAAGAATGGGCCATTCAAACTGAGTGTCTGCAAAAAGCCACCTAACTCGTATACCAAGTTACTGGAGAAGGCAAATCAACATATAATGGCAGAAGAACTGGCCCGCGGAAGCACAGTCACAGTTAACCCATCGGCAAGTAACGGGAGGAGGAACGAGCCAGCAAGAAGGGACACAGGCTCGTGGGAGCCGCGTAGGCATCAGACAGGAGAGCGAGGGAAAGCACCAGATAAGCCTTTAATCGCGGTCGAGATGAACCACCGAGAGCAGACCCCCTCTTACGCTCAGAGACATCCTAATCCGCGAACCAATATGCCACCCCCTCAAACTCGGCCGGGGAAAAAGTTTTGTGTATACCATCAGTCCACGGCCCATGACGAGCGAGAATGCCAACGACATGGTCCTCCGCGAACGAAAAATGCGTCTCATGCGGGGCCGATCCCACCAAGGCATGCGCCCAGGCGTCCGACACCTTATCCGCCAGTTGAGCAGAATTTTCCCCGCCCAGATGGGCAGGTAGGAACTATCTCCGGAGGACATACGCCAAAAGGACCTAGCAAGCGGGAGATGAGAAGGATAACCAATGCTCCGCCTCCAATCGGAAAGCCCGTTATGAGTATTTCGAATCCTACGCGAGGGGAACAGAAGATGACTTTCAGTTCAGAAGACCTGGCAGATTCATGCATACCAAGTACTGATCCGCTTGTGCTCCATGTGCAGATGGGAACCAAGATTGTCAAGAGGGTAATGGTGGATACAAGAAGTTCGGCTGACATACTGCATTGGGAAGCTTTTCAGAGAATGGGACTTGATCCAGCAAGTTTAGCGCCCACCGATTGCACGCCGGTAGGCTTCGCGGGAGAACGGGTAAGGCCCATTGGGGTGATAACCCTTGATTTGATACTAGGGGATGAAGGAGGCCCACGTAGGTCTGAGAAAGTGGAGTTCTTGGTCCTCCAGTCTCTGTCCGCGTACAACGCTATCTTGGGAAGAATTTCGCTATGCAAGTTCCAAGCGGTAGTCTCCATCTACCACTTTGCTCTGAAATTCCCAACTAAAGCTGGCGTTGGAGTAGCCAGGGGTTAGCACACTGAAAGCCGAACCTGTTATCTTGCTGCACTGGAAGGCAAGAATCTGCCCGTATTGAGCCTAGAAGAAGGAACGAGATTGCCCGCGCAGCAAAAATTGGAGGAGCCTGAATTAGAAGTCCGAAGTCGAATGGAGGCAACAGTCTCAGAAGGAGAGAAACAACCTGTGACCTTGTTCGCGTGCAAAGAAGAGCAGTTATATGTGGGGAAGGCCATGAAGGAGGATACACTAGAAAGGATCGTCGAACTATTGAAAGCCTCAAGAGACGTGTTCGCCCATCTAGAGACTTGAAGGGGATCCCAGCATCTCTGATGACACATTCGTTGAATACAAGTCCAGACATCAAGCCAAAAATACAGAGAAAGAGAAAGCAAGCTGGGGACAGGGCCCAAGGGGCCAAAGAAGAGGTAGAAAAGCTGTTAAGGTCCAATTTCATCCGTGAAGTCAAATACCCCCAATGGCTCGCGAATGTCGTCATGGTAAGAAAGGCCAACGGCAAGTGGAGAATGTGCGTCGAATTCACCGACTTGAACAAAGCCTGCCCTAAAGACAGTTACCCACTACCTTCGATTGATCAGCTAGTGGATTCAACGGCGGGACATGAAGCTCTAAGCTTCCTCGACGCATACTCAGGGTATAATCAGGTCAAGATGAACCCGGCCGACGAAGAGAAGATTGCCTTCATCACGGAACGAGGAACATTTTGCTACACTGTCATGCCTTTTGGGCTTAAGAACGCTGGGGCTACGTTCCAGAGATTGATAGACTTAATATTCAGGGATCAGATCGACTTGTCTGTGGAAGCCTACGTGGACGACATAGTTGTCAAAAGCCAAAAAGAATCAGAACATGTCGAAGATCTCCGTGAAGTATTTGCTACGTTGCGCAAACATGGGATGAGCCTCAACCCTGAGAAATGCGTGTTTGGAGTCAAAGCAGGAAAATTCCTTGGCTTCATGATCAGTTCGCGAGGAATAGATGTCAACCCTGATAAAGTTGAAGCTGTCTTACAGATGGAGCCCCCACGAAGCGTCAAAGAAGTGCAAAGGTTTATCGGGTCAATCAACTATCTTGGGCGTTTCTGTTCAAAGCTTGCCGAAAGAAGCCTACCTTTCTTCTCTGCCCTAAGGAACCCCCAAAACTTCCAATGGACACCAGAATGCGAGATAGCGTTCGCGGAACTCAAAACACATTTGACTAAGCTCCCTACGCTAGCTTCGCCAATTCAGGGAGAAGAGTTACAGTTGTACTTAACTACAGGATCAAGAGCGATCAGTGCAGTCCTAGTCCGCGAGCAAGAAAAACCAGTATACTTCATGAGTAAGGCACTAGGATCAGCCGAGACGAGATATCCGCCTGTTGAAAAGGTGGCTTTGGCCCTTATCATTGCCGCGCGGAAACTTCGCCCATACTTTCAAGCGCATCTCATCCAAGTCTTGTCCGACCTCCCCTTGCGATGCATGTTCGGAAGACCCACCATGTCAGGAAGGTTGACCAAATGGATTGTAGAGCTGTCAGAATTCAACGTAGAATACCGACCTCGCCTAGCAATCAAGGCACAATCCCTGGCTGACTTTTTGGTAGAAACAAGTTTTCGCGGGGCTGAAGAAGAAGAAGCAGTTGAAAAGGAGCAGTGGATCTTGTTCGCGGATGGGGCTGTAAACGAAGAAGGGAACGGAGCCGGCATTACTCTCACATCACCTGGGGGAGAGCAATTCAAGTATGCCTTGAATCTCGAATTCGAAGCCACAAACAACGAAGCAGAATACGAGGCACTCCTCACGGGTCTAGATCTTGCTTTAGCCAGCGGGGCTCGAAGGGTAGTATGCTACAGTGACTCAGAAGTAATGGTGAAACAAATACAGGGGGAGTACGAAGCTCGAACAGGAAATTTGCCCGCGTATCATGCTAAGGCCAAAACACTCATCAACGCCTTGGACCATTTTGAAATACAGGCCATTCCTCGTAGAGAGAATTCCAGAGCCGATGAACTTGCTAAGCTTGGGTCAAGAGCTAGAACACACAGACAGGTGTGGGTGGACTCCAGGGCCACCCGGGCCATCAACGCAGACGTAATGATGCTTGACTCAGAAGAAGACAGGAATGATTGGAGAACTCCCATCATGCAATACATCAACACTGGCGCCGCGCCAGAAAATGCTCACGAACGAAGAAAATTACAGATAAGGGCAAGCCGCTTCTACGTCAAGAGCGGGGTATTATACAAGCGGGGGTACATGGCCACATGTTTAAAGTGTATACCCGTCGAGGAAGGTAAAGAGCTGATGATGGAAGTCCACGGGGGATTATGTAGAGGACACACAGGGTGGAGAGCTCTGGTCCACAAGGCACTACGTACTGGTTACTTCTGGCCTACTATGAAGAAAGACGCCCTCCACACGGATCAAACCTGTGACGCGTGCCAGAGACACGCGCCAACTTCACATAGACCAGGGGTCGAGATGCAAGCTATCAGCGCCCCGTGCCCCTTCGCGAAGTGGGGAATGGACCTGCTAGGGCCTTTCCCGCGAGCACCTGGGCAGTTACAGTTCATATTGGTCGCAATCGATTACTTCACCAAGTGGGTCAAAGCCGTCCCCCTAGCTACAACAACCGTTGGCCGAGTCAAGAAATTTCTATGGCAAAACATCATCTGCCGTTTCGGACTCCCTCAGAGCATTGTTACAGACAGAGGCCCACAATTCAACACCGATAAGCTGATCAATTTCTGCGAAAGCCTAGGCATCAGATTGCAATTCGCCTCCGTCTCGCATCCTCAATGCAATGGCCAGGTAGAGAACGCAAATCAGAGGATATTGTTCGACCTCAAGAGAAGGCTCACGCGAGCAAAAGGGAGATGGACAGAAGCCCTTCCTTTGGTACTCTGGGCTAATAGAACTACGTCTAAACGGGGAACAGGGGAAACACCTTTTGCGCTGACATACGGGTTTGAAGTTGTCATACCTATAGAGCATCTCTTCCCAAGCGAAAGACTCTTGGACTACAACGAGGAAAGCAACACCGAAAAACTGCAGCTAGAGCTGCAACTGGCCGAAGAAATTCGAGAGATGGCGTCAATCCGTGAAAATGAATACAAGCGACGCGTAGCAACATATTACAACAAAAAAGTGAAAGGACGCAAGTTCACGGAAGGAGACCTAGTGCTCAGAAAAACAGAAGGGGGAAAACTTGATCCAGCATGGGAAGGCCCCTACATTGTCGCACGCGAAGTAGCTCCAGGAGCATACTGTCTCAAATATCACGCGGGGAACATGATTCCAAACTCGTGGAACATCATGAGGCTCCGCAAATATTACCCGTGAAGAGAAGCCAACCCCAGGTATGATACTGAGAAACTCGAAACTGACCTTACCCGAAAAGCTTTTTCACCACGAAAAACCTTAAAAACTAAAGCTCCACCTTATACAGGCCAAGGGAATGTAATGCAAAAGGCGAGAAAACCAGAGGCCTGGGGACTAAACGAAATAAAAACGATAAGGTACCCCAGAAACCCATAACGCCTTATCTGCAAGATCATATACAAAATAACGCAGTCAAAAATCTAAAGATCATTCTTTCTAATTTCAGGAAAAAGCAACTAAAGCAATAAAAAACGGTGTTGAGCTCAGCCATATCGAGTCAACACGCGTAGCAACACCCAAACGGTACCGGTCATGTAATGGTGGTACGCGTAGCAATACCAGACGACACTGGCTCGGCAAGTATGAGCAGTGGACGTAGCCCTACCCAGACGGTGTCGGATCGACGGATCGACACGCGTAGCTCCACCTAAACGGTGCTGGATCGATGGATCGGCACGCGTAGCAATACCCGAAGCAGCATTAGCTTGGCGAGAATGAGCTAGTGTGCGTGGCAAGTTCAAACGGTGTTGGCTGCTTAGCATCCAGCACGCGCAACAATATGGCAGGTCTTTCGCGAGCTAAAAACCAAGTAGCGATAAGGTATGTGCAGTACAATTTCACAATGTATTGGTTATTACAGAAGAATATGCCCCTTAACGAGTAAAGCAATGGTGAAACAGGCCAGGCCCAGGACAAAACAAGCATACAAGAAAAAGAAGAGCAAGATAACCCTCGCGGAGCAATAACAGGATCAGAGAATTTTCCTTAAAAAACACTAGAAAGCTTTCTTATATATTGCAAAAGGTTGTAATTACAAGGCATTTTCGCCATTACAGAAAGTACAATAGAACTTTTCTTTACACAACACAGTGCCAGACCACGCGAAATACATCAAAACAACAAAACAAAGCGGCTAAGCAAAGCACCTAAACATTACGCCTAAAATATACGCGAGATCACCCTTTATTGCCCCCTTCCTAATACTTCTTCTGGTCTCCAAAGACAAGAAGAAGCATTGGGGGGGGGGGAGAAGGGGGGTCACATACAAAAATACAAAAGCAAAGCAAACACCCTACAGACCCGTCGCGCGAAGAAGAGGGAGAGGAAAGCCTGGAGGAGGCGGCCCATGAATGTAGATATTAACAGGCCCCTCCCGCCCTAGACGGGCAATGCGAGTCGTGTCGTAATTAGTTTGGACCTCCCGAAGACGTCGCTCCCGAGCATGAGGGTGAGGAAAATAAAAAAAAATGACCCACACCATAGTCAACATCGTCTGGGAAAAGGCGGGCGCAGAGAACATGCAAGTCAAATTCTCCAACCTCCTCTCCTACGTCTCCCATATCCAACCTCCAAATCCAACCTCTATCATAGCGGTGAACAGCGGATAGACGACGATCCCCCCTCTGGCATACAATGCGACCTCCGTGGTAAGCAACCAACACTAGATTAACCATGATCGCCGAACAGAGCACAAAGAAGAAGAAGGGAAGTGGAAAATAAAAGAAAAACGGATAAAAAAGAGAAAAGAGACAAAGGGTATTTATAGAGGAGTTAGGATGGCCGCACGGAAGGCAGTTAACTCCCCAAAGCATTAACTGCTCTCTCTCTCTCTCTCTCTCTCTCTCTCTCTCTCTCTCTCTCTCTCTCTCTCTCTCTCTCTCTCTCTCTCTCTCTCTCTCTCTCTCTCTCTCTCTCCCTTCCGCAATTAAGAGGCATAACCAGTATTAAAAGAAAAATGACTGATTTGACAAGACCAGACGACTTTTAAGCAAAGTAATGAGAGGTTAAGAGGCTGGGGCTGTTACCAAGACCATCTACTGAAACTGTAAACAACATTTAAAGCAGTTAAACTTAAACTCCCTCGCGAAGTAAAGATGCACGCGTAAGTAAGGAACCGCCAAAAAGATGCAAGACAACAAGATTCGCCGCAACAAAAACTTACAAAAGGAAAATCAACGTTATCCAATCAACACAATTGTCTTCAGAATGTCAAAAAGCAATCACCAAGTACCAAAAGAAAACAACCCCCAGAACAAAAGGCACAAATCAAAAAGCTAGGGCTTAGACACGGGTGCACTCGAGGCATCTCCGCGAAGGGAACCATCTCGCGTACGTTTGACTCCAGTCGAGGTAGCAGACGGGGAAAGTGGTTTCTTGACAAAGGGATCCTCATCTATCAACTCAGTCACCCCCCAAGCTTCAAGCACGGCCTCATGATCCCCTTTTATAAACCCTACGGCAGGGGGCTTGTAAGGACGTCTAGGTGTATATTCCTCTCCAGCGTTATCACGGGGGTTGAGACGGATCGGATCAAGCTTGTAGTGGTTGAGGACCTGCCGGGCGCCCACCCTCAATCCATAGAAAAAGTCAAAAGCAGCATGATGTGTATAGCGAGCCTTCATGCGATAACCGGCCACATATTCATCCACACCTTCTTGCCTCCCCTCCGCGCGAGATCGATCACGGACTAGAGGTAACTCCGCCTGCAGAGACGAAACCTTAGATAAGGCAGCATCCTTCTCCTTTTTCAGACAATCTAGCTCGGACAAAGCAGCATCTCTCTCGGTCTTCATTCGATTCAGCTCCAATTCCGTGCGAGCAATCTGGTCGCGAAGAGCACCAACATCAACAGCTTGAGACGCCTCCTTACCCAGAACACTCAGGGCCTCACGACATTCATTCGCGATCTAGAGAAGAATAAAAGGATAAAGATCACCACAAAAATGAAATAAACCCATACGAGCAAGAAAGATGCTCACCATCTCCAAATGGCAACCCACGGAACCTCTGGGGAAAGAAGAATCACGAACATGACGACTCGACTTCTTTGACCGCGAAGGTTTTACCTTCAACTTGGCAAGAGGCGGGTCGGGGCTATCTCCCACTTCAACAACATGCACCTCTTCCGCCGGAGGCAGGGCGGCAGTAACATCGCCAGCCCCGCCCTCTACTTCCTCCGCGTATCCGTGAAGCAGTCCCGCACCTCCAAAAGAAGAAGGAGCTGGGCGAACCCTAGCACAACTGGAGTCGCCCATAATCAGCTCCTTCTCCAGATCATCCAAGCCTTCTAGATACTCGAACTGCATACTGGTGGAAGAACCTAGAAAGCAAGCAACAAAACTCAGTCAGACAAGAGCTAAAAAAAAAATTTGTTTTGCTAAAATAAGAAACAGCTCACCCCCGCGAGGGTGAAGAGAACTCAAACCCAACTCCTCGAGTCTCTCCGAGGTCATTAGCTGGCTATAATCATAGCTGGAGGAGCGATTAAACTTTAAAATCAAAGCTCTCTTCTCAGCCGATTGCCTCTTTTTAGCAGGGCCAGTAGCGAGGCATGAGAAATGAAAAGCCCTCCCTGGATGTATGTTAACCCCAAATAAACCAGGTATGCAAAATAAGAACCACTCGTTCCTCCACGGACCCAAATTAGATGGCTTCATCACCAACTGCCTATATTCTACTTTCCAAGACCAGTAGCCATCAGCCATATCTCGTGTAGAAATTAGGTTTCTCACAACCTCCAAAGAGGGCTCTACATTGAGCTCACGGCAATGAAAGAAAAGACAACAGAAGTTCCTCCAAGAGTTGGGATGTAGTTGGATGGGACTAGTGCCCTGAGCATTCAGAATCTCCTTGAAGAAAGGATGAATAGGTACGCGAAACCCCGCAAATAATGCTGGTAGAGACACTGCCATGAAATTGGGAAAATGGTGCAGGGAAGTCGAGCCCTCTTCAGGAAGAGCTAGAATTGACCCAACAGGAAAGGGGTACGTTTTCACAATCTGCCCCAAATGCTCGAGTTCCAGCGCAGATTCATCTCCGTCCTCATCCAGAAAGACCGAATTATCCGAGAAAGGCAGACGACGCACGGGTTTCTTCAGTATCCAGACCTTGGCACCCCCACCCCCCGACCGCGAAGACGAAGACACCGGGCTAGCAGCACCTTGAGTCCCTCCCCTTTCCGAAGGAGAAGGTTCCACCCAAAGCCTTTCTTTGCGGATTCTCTCCGCGTCATACGGAGAAGAACGATCATGCATAGCCTTATACCGGGCCTCAGGTAAAACCAAACGTTTTCGAGGACGCTCTTCCTGGATAACCGACTCCGTAGCCTCAGAAGACTTCTCTCGCGAAGAGTGTTCACTAGGCTCCCCGGAAGAAAGAATCTGATGCTTGTGGTTCATAATCCTTCCGGCAGGGGCTTATGTCCAAAGCTTGAACAAAAGGAGAAAGGGAGTCAAAACTTGAAGCAGGAAAAGGCTCGTCTTAACAGCAGTAAGCAGAGAAGGGTCCCAAATCATCCAATAATGGGAAAGATCCAGGGAAACCCTAAGGAAAGTGCAGGTCAAGAATGGGAGGTTCCCATCCTAGGTCCGAGGAAGAAACCCCACAGAAGCATCTCAGAACCCTAAAATCCGCCGTCAAGAAAGGAAATAAACCAACGCAAAAAATCCGGCGACCGGAAAGCTGTAACCTTTGCCCCCGAAGACGAGAGACACCCCAAACCGCCCCCTCACCACAACCCAGGAGCGAAAGAAGAAGTAAAAGAAAAGTTGCAAGTAAAAAAGAAGGTAAAAGGCCTTACCTGACAAATAGGAGCCACCCGAAACGCGAGATTGACAAGACTCGGCCACCGAAACGAAGAGAAAAAAAAAGGAATTCGAAGAAGGTGCGACAAAGGGAAGGAAGATGAAGGGGAATCGTTCGTATATATAGGAGAGAAAAAGTCGAAAGGGCAACGAGATAGACACATGGGGCAATCCGAGAGTGACACGTGTCAGCCCAGGGGCGTTTAAATTTGAAATTTGAAAAAGAGAGGGCTTCGGCGAAAGGCAGAGGCGGAAAAATTGAAAAGACTCCGCGTAACAAAACCCGCATAAAAAACAGGGCCACAGTTTTCCAAGCCTTCGCTCAAAAATTCACGAAGGACTTGGGGGGCTGGCTGTGGGAGGTGATTTTTACCCTTCGCGTATCTCTTCCTACGCGTAGCAGCAGAGGCCTACCAGAATCCTGTTATAGAGAGAGAGTGCATCTGACAGAGGAGGAATCTTCCAAAAACGGTTATACTCGCTCCAATTAAACTAGGACACCTGGCGAGCTCTTAGTGGTTGATATCCTCTATAAGTATCCACCCAAGCCTTGAGCCCGAGCAGATGGGGGACAGAACGGTGATAGAGAAAAAAGAAAGAGTTTGGCACTTGATTGGTCTCTGGTTCTTTGGGGTCTCATCTGCTTTTCAGAGAACCTTCTGGGGTTTCTTTGGATCGATTTTCGTTACCCTTTTCTCTTCTCTTTCACCTCTTCCTCTCTCAAATATATTCACTGAATCTAGTACTGACTTGGGCGTCAGAGGGTGTTCCCCCGGAGAAGCTCTCTCCGGGTTTTCAGGTTATTGGAGAGGCAAGTTTTTTGGGCTGAGACGGGGACCCTCGAGAGCAAAACAGAACACGGAAGGAAGTCAAGCAAAGAAGAGGAGCTATGGGGCGATTCTAAAAAAGCCCGCGAACTAGGAGCAGGAAAGGGAGCCGAGAATCTCACACAATCAAACAAATCCTCAACAAAACCGGGTCGAGGGTGTGTTGACCCTCAACATCTTCACGAAGGGTTAAACCGGGTTTCAACAATGTCAACCTCCAAACATCTAGCGGAACCTGAGGATGGCTTGTCAAGTAGTTGTTGAGATGTGGTTGAACCATGTCCATTCTTAGTTATGTTGTGTTGCATTCTGGAGCTAGATCCTAATATACTTGATGATATAGCAATCTGGGGAAAGAAGCTTCTATATCAGTAGATAAGCATCATCAAGATTCTAAAATACACATATAAAGAATGGTGTATCATTTGGCTTGCTTTTGATAGATGTTAATCGTATTGAGGTCAAGCAGCAAACCTCTTTGTTGTGTTTCTTCTCAGTTAAAGGCATTGGAAGTGTTTGAATCCTCAAATTAAATAGCCCTAAATTAGCTACAGTAGGATGAAATTTTAAAATTTCTAAAATCCTAAAATTAAATAGCCTAATTCGTTCATAATCTAGCTAATTCAATCATCCCCAAATCCAAATGTCATAAACCCTAATTTTGAATGAAATCCCTACATTTCTAAAACCCCAAGTTGCAAGCCTAAGTGTTTGAATCCTAAAATTTATGCAATTAAACACCAAATTTGAAAAGTGGAGTAATGAAATTCGTACCTCGAAGCCCCGCCATCAGTCGTCGTCCAAGCCCTCGCCGACTTCGCGCCGTTGTCCAGCCAATGACAAGACACAGCCTTCTGTGGTCGTTGGTCGTCGTCCGCTGTGGTCGACGGAAGCCTCATCTTCCTCCTTCATAGGTTGCACCATGGTCGCCTCCAAGACCCTCGTTGCCGTGTTCATGGTCACCGCAAGACCCAATTTGTTAGTGCCCAGATCGTTCGTAGATGTTTGAAGGGAGGGAGTCAGATTCACCAGATAGAAGAGGAGTGGGTTTATTTTGTTTTCCCTTTTTTTAATTTAACTTAACGTTGAGTTAACTATATTCTCTAACGGAGGGGTATTTCAGGAAAAAAATACAAGTTCAGGGTTACCTTGCGAAAATGTCAAAACCTTAGGGGATTTTGCGAAAAAGTAAAAAAACTCAGGGTTATCAGGCGAAATTTCTGTTTTATTTTTCAGATTTGGGTTCCCGTGCGAAATAGGCTTCCCGTGCGAAATGCGAAGCAATCTCGACCGTACTTTTTTTTTTTTTTTTGGTCAACAACTTTTCTTTTTTTTCGTCCCGTGATCATTCTGGAAAAGCCTATATAGAAGGTTCACGAATAAGCACTAGATGTTCATTTATTTGTACATTCACGTTCACAAATAAGCACTGAATGTTCAAAGACATGTGTTGGAACATGATCATGTTATATGTGAACTTATACGGCACATACAATGAACATATAGTACTTATATGTGAACGTTAATAATTGTCTATTCCAAAACGATCAGAGACAATAAATGAAAAAAAATTGTTGACCGAAAAAAAAATCGCCATATTTACGGTTATGCCACCGCGTCACTATTCACTATCCCCCCCCCTTTTTTAACAGTACAGTGCCCTTGAATATTACCCCCCCAGATAATGAACATTATCGCTCAGAAAATGAACATGTGGTGTCTATTTATGAACTCGAATGAACGCGACCGCTTCGCATTTCGCACGATAAGCATATTTCGCACGTGAAACGGACTCTTATTTTTCATGCTAACCAATTTTGTGCATTTGGTGAACACCATTATGTGTATTTGGTTATAACGTGAATGAACATATGTCGAACCACCATTATGTCATTTGGTTGTAACGTGAATGTGCATTAATTGACGAACATCATTATGTCATTTGGTTATAACGTGAATGTGCATTTGACAAACACCATTATGTGTATTTGGTTATAATGTGAATATGTATTTGTTTATAACGTCAATGTGGATTTGGCAAACACCATTATGTGCATTTGATATACAAATGCACATCTAGTTATATACAAATACACTTTTAAAAAAAAAACAAGATGTGCATTTGAATATCAAATGCACATCCTATTATATACAAATGCAGATCTTGTTATATACAAATGCACATACTAAAAAAAACTAGATGTGCATTTGATATACTTATATAAAAATGTACATCCTATAAAAGAAAAACTAGATATGTATTTGATATATAAATGCACATTTTAAAAAAAATTAGATATATATTTGATATATAAATGGACATCTTGTTACATATAAATGCACATTCTAAAAAACATACGTGCAGGAAAAAAATGTGTTAAGAAAAATTGTTCGAAAATAAAATAAAAACATCTCGCGAGAGGAGTTTTCACCCGAACCCCTACAATTTTTTTATCTTTCAATCGGTTACTTTACATGTATATAACTGCATACTTTAATCGTATAAGAATCTATATTTGACAACATATTACGATGATGGTTTAGTGAATGAATAAATGAAATCTATCGGAAGCAAAATTATCGGGATTAGAATTTTAGGATCGGATAATAGGAGATTTTTTGGATCGGATCATAAAATCGATCGGTCGTATTGGACGACGTATTTTACGATTCGATTTTAGTAATAGATCTGGATCAGACATCCTATATTGGGTCGTAGAATCTTATAATTTTAAATTTTGAATCTACATTTTAATAATCATGAACGGAAGCTTGAAATAATTATTGCATTTGGACAAGATAATTTTGAAGCTAGTTAGCTTCTCATAATCTTATCCACGTATGGTATATCCGCGTTCAGGGCATCCGGAAACTCATATAATTTAGGGGTATTGGCTATTGGGTAAGGAGGGTTGGAGAATGCGGTTTGGGGTTGAGGTGGGTTGATGAACTTGAACCCCATATATTTTGTTTGGTTAAAGTAATTTGGGTATGATACCCATTTCCTAAACCTTCAAGACGTGGCTTTCCTAACTCCAATTTTTATGGATTTAAGTGAGTATGAAAAGTAGAGAAAGATTTGTCAGTTAAATCTGATTCTCATATATAAAAGCAAACAATCAACTAAAATCTATCATTTTAAATCTCATACATCTTCAACTCGATTCCTTATCCTAATTCAATATCCAATTTCTACCAAACATGAGATTTACTAGATCATATTCCATTTGCATGTGAATCGGATAAAACCTAATTCTGGTTATGATATGTATATTTCATTCACATGATTATTAGCTTCTACCTTGCAATTATATATAGACAAGCCTAGAATTTGATTTTGATAGGTATTCGAATTATATGATAATGAAATTAAGATTACATTACACTTAGTATAATCGATATTCGAATAATACGACAATCAAGTTAAGAACATTACACATAGTTTCTTAGTTTGATTAAACTAAGAAACTAAAAACATTTAATTCTTTTACTGTAGCATGGGCACGGAATGCTACAATAATTTTTTATATAAAATAACCGAAGTTAACTAAAAAAAGAGGCACGTGCACATATAACGTGTTCGTGTCAAAGTCGGATACCCGAAGGATAATTAAAAGACACGAGCACGTTATCCATGTACATGCCTACTTGGCATAAGCACGTATTAAATATACGTGCCTATCCACTGTATATTTAGCCAATATATTTAGCTGCAACGTTATTTAAAGGGATTAATTTTATTTGTTGATTTTTATCATGATATATTACGTACGCAATAGAACAATACCCACTTCCACTAGGAATTGATGTTGTCTGACCTAATATCCATGACATATATGTTTCATGACAACATCAAAAGCTTTAGCCGAATAGTGGACCAATGCATTTCCAACAATGTTATTATTTTCATTGAGGACATGGCCACCACTATAAATTAAAAATTAATAAGTCCTTTTAAACAAAAGCAAAATCATTATGTGGTACAATATCATCTAAACGTGAAACACATTTTAAGTCTAGTATATAAATTTTATGAATTATTTATTTTATCTATTGGTTTTACAATGAAATTTTATTAGACTTATGGTCTATTTATGTGCACGTGCATTAGTACGTATACGACCCTAATCTACCTGCCTAGTGTAGGCCTATAAATTTAATCATGGTGTCAGAGCCGGTTCATTCTTAGTTGGGTCCCTTTCTTGGTATATTTGAGTTAGATTATGCAAACATTGTCTGAAATGTCTGAGGCTTTAGAAGCGTCAGCCCATGTGAGAACTTTTCATGAGGTCACTCATCCTAGTACTACTCTTGCCTTAGCATGCTTAACTTCAAAGTTTTTTGTCCTCACTTGAACCATAAAAATGTTGAACTCTTGTTGATATGGATAACACCTCAATGCTTACAAACCAATCTGAAGTCGAGGGTGTTACAAACTCCGACACTTAAACCCCTTGATGAGGTCGTAAAGGCCCAAAGACTATAACACCCTAAATTACCTTAGGAATATTACCGCTAGTGACCTCGGATCGCATATCCAAAATCACCCAAGGCTTACAGTATTGATCGCAAAATAATAATTTAAAATGAACAATAAGTATATACTATCAAAATTGTATTATAAATCGACGTTGCAAAAGCAACAACCCAGTAATGTATATCAAAATATCAGCGGAAGACTTAAAATTTCAAAACATAAACATGATCTAAACCTTGTTCAACAATTATTCAAACGACAAAGGAAATGTAATTGCCTTCAACGTCTTCGTTCCGTGGCTTCGATCTCGGAAGTTGTACCTGATGTGCCGTATAGGATGGATGACACCAGCCAACCATGCAAGGAAAATGAAAGGTTGGCTAGTCTAATGAAATACTAAATGGTTCTGGTGATTGTATCTGGTTACTTTCATTGTCTCTCGAATAAAAGCCGATAGATGATACATAACACAGATACTCTCCCTGAAATGGAAGAATAGGAATGCAACAAAAGAAGACTCCAAAGAAGTTGAGTCTTATCGGAATATTTATGTTTGTTTGGAACATTATATTTCACACAAAGTTTGAAAACCGACCTTGATTATTTGGGTCCACAACCAACCTCACCGCATAGTGCGGATCCATATTGGAAAGAAAACTACTTTAAAACAAGAGTTCGGGCGGGTTCCACGTTGTACTTCTCGCCCGGTGGTATATTAATTATGTGCAACAAGGCACTTATCTTATTTAATTTCAAAATGTGCATTAACTTTAAAGTTTTTAATTTCCATAACAGATCTCGCAATGAGATATAGGATGAGAATAAATCCTGAAGATTGGCACTAGCTAAGTGCACCACCACTTATATTCGAATAAGGATAGGTCATGACCAAAAGCGTTAGGACATTTATCCTCCTAACACAAAGTTATAAAGAAACGACTAAACCTCGCAAGGAAATAGCGCTCCTACAAATACTTGTGCTAAACTAGCATTTATATATCAACACCAATACACAACAAATCCACACCAAGTATATCTAGCACTAAGGGTGTTCAAAAATGGCCCAGACCGGACCGGGGAAATTACGGTCCGGTATCCAGTCCAGATATTTTCCTTAATCTGGTTCCGGTCCGGTCCAAACCTGGAAAAAATCGGTCCAAACCGGTTGGACCGGTTTTTTTTTTAAATAAAAAATAAGATGGGAGTTTAAATGTTTTTATAGATATTTTCCTTAAGTTAATAAATTAGGAGTATAAATGTTTTTTAGATATTAAATAAGAATTTTTATTTTTATTTAAAAAATAAATAAATTCCGGTCTAATCTAGTCATAGACCGGACCGGAATCAGACCGAATAAGACCGGTCCGGTCTCTGGTCCACACTTTTGAAAAAATCCGGTCCGGTCCGAACCGGATGAACACCCCTATCTAGCACCCTATAATAGTATCAATATATATAAGGGTCGTAGCTAGCATATTATACAGCCTAATAAGGTTCAGTTAACACACCATTTATTTACACAAGTTCCCAAACGATAAAAGAATTATTTATCCCAACTTAATAGCACAACTGATTCATTGTCAATTTAGATAAGAATGAGATCAATATGCAAGAGTAAACCACCATTTGTCTTAAATCAAAGAGAGATGAAAGGTACCACGGGGATGGTTGTTTCCGAGTAGCAACTTGAATCCCAACTCTATTTCTGTCCAGAAGCAAATCCGAGACGTAACCAAATCACACACAAAAATAAATTATAATTAGATAATTTATTTAATACTGAATCATGAGTGGTTTATGTCTCAAGATTTAAATTGAATTAATTTATCTCTAAATAACTCAATTTTCAAGGCTTATCGATAAAACGATTATTTATACGATTAAAAATCAATTAGTCATATATTCTAAATAATATTTTCATAAATAAATAAATCTCATAATTTATTTATAAGTCCAGGAATTTCAATCCCAAAATATTTTCTAGATAAAAAGTTAATATTGTAAGCATTCATAGTCTAAGATAATACCCAAAGTAATTCTAATTTTATAAAATAGAACTAATTCACTCTTATTATTTAGTAATCAATATTAATTTAATTAACCTTAATTAAGCCAAATAATAACAAAGAAAAATAAAAAAAATAAAAATCGGACAAAAATCCGAATTACACCGATTGGCTTCGGTGGAGACGTGGCGGAAATCGGCAGAATTGGAGGCCCAGAGGTGGCTATTCGGTGGCGGGACCTTGGTTCTTTTGAAGAGCACTTCCAGGCGGTCCTATTGGTGGTGGTAATTGCGACAACGGAGCTCCGGTGTGGCGGAAATCGTCCTCGCAACAAAGGGTTGCGAAACCTTGGGTTCTTGAGCTTCTAGGGTGAAATTGGATGATGAAACTACTACGATTGGAGTCCTAGTTGTTCAAATCCGTATAAAATTTGAAAGGAAACGATCTCGGATTGGCCCCGATTTCCCTAAGTTTCCAAAACGTCAAAATCGGGTATAAACTTACCTTATATGTTAAAATTCGATCTCGTTTTTTATTGTTTTCTTTAGATTCTACCGAAATCTTGTGTGTTTATGACTATACTAAAAATCCCATAGGTTAATTGGTCAAAACGAGCCCAAAACGAGGCCGGAAATGATCGAAATCCGCCATTGTTGAGCACTTGAAGCTCACGGCTGGCACATTTCGGAAGACATTGAACAGTACTTTCCAGCTTTTGGCTTATTTGCATTTTTTATCCCAATTTTTAAAGTTGCGGCAAACATGCCCTTGAATAATTTTTCAAAATTTACCCAAACTTTTCCAAACTTAATTATTTTAATAATTCTATATTTCTAATATTATTTTAGCCCAAAATTAATATTTAGAAAAAATTAACTTAGGCTAAAATAAGCTTAAGACTTTAAGTTATAATTCTAATGGCTTTAACCATACTTAAATCCTTTAACAAAAATTGTTAAACTTGATCTAAATATTCTAAGTTAAATTTTATAAGTTTTATTTAAATTTAGAATCAACATAATGTTAACAACAAATTTAAATAACTTACAACTTTAAAATTGTAACAACTTATATTAAGAATCTCTATTTCATTTCTATTTTTGGAATAATGAAAAAAATACCACAAATTCCTTTATTAGAAATAGAGTCGGAAAATTACATAAATACCCTTACTAAAATTGAGGGTTATTACAAAGACCGCCATCTGGGTCGAGTGACCTTCCACCGGACCAAGGCCACCCGTAACTAGAGTCTGATGTGATACCATTTGTAGGTCCTGAGGCCTTATAAGCGCCAGCCCAAGTGAACCCGAGACTTCTCAAGAAGTCACCTGTACTAGTACTACTCTCGCCCTAGCACACTTAACTTCAGAGTTCTTTGTCATCATTTAAACCTTGATAAGGAAAAACTCTTATTGACATGGGTAGCACCTCAAACCTTATAAACCAATCGCAAGTCGAGGGTATCTGCCCGTTATCTATCTATCTTTGTCCAAAGTGTAAAGTAAGCCAGACTAGTTGCACTTGAGGGGCGTTTAGGAATATCTATCTCACATCTGAAGTTGAGACATAACTAAGTCTAGTATATAAGGTTTGTGGTAGAGATGGCACAGTTTCAGAACTAGTGGTTCCCGGTTCCATGAAAATGAAAACCGAAACTCGTTAAACCCGATTTCGGTTATGAAATTTAAAAAAAAAAATCAAAAAAAAATTCAAATAAGGTGGAACCAAAGGTTTTGCTCCGGAACCGGGGGCTTTAGACGCCAGAGCCGGGAGCTTTAGGCGTCGAAACCTCCAGTTACACTCGGTTTTGATCAAAAAATTGGAATTTTTGAAAAAATAAAATAAAAGGTGGTTCTATATTTATAGGAACCGGAATCAGAATAAGGAGGTTTTATCGATTCAGGATCCATCCGGTTTCGATTTCTTCCGGTTCTGGAGCCCGTTGTTTCACAAATTGGTTTTAGTATGGACCCCATTGGACTCATGCTAGGGCTTGTCTGCGCGCATACGTGCACAACCCTCATTCTACCTTCCTTATAGGCCATACACTTTATCATTAGGATGTATTTGGTTCTTAGGTCTACCCCCTGTTATGGTTGTTTTTTCCTTATATAGGTGTATGTGTGGGTTGATGAGGGTGACATCTTGTGAGGTGATAACTAGCTTGTAGTACTCATCTTACTACTCCTTGTTCACTGAGGGAGACATGCTAGTGAGATGAGAGAAGAGTTCCACTTTTCATGAGAGTGTCATCTACACTTGAGGGGCTTGTAAGAATATTTATCTCACATATGAAGTTGAGACATAACTATGCCTTGTATATAAGGTTGGTGAGCTACTCCTCCTATCGCCAGTTGGTTTTAGGATGGACCCCACTAGACTCATGCTATGGCTTGTCTCGTTTATGCGCTCGTACGTGCACGACTCTTAGTCTACCTACCTTATAGAGTCACATAATTTATTATTATGATGTATTTGGTTCTTAGGTCTAACTCCTATTATGGTTGTTCTTTCCTTATATAGGTTTCTATGTGTGGGTTGATGAGGGTGATATCTTGTGAGGTGATAACTAGCTTGTAGTACTCATTTGGCTACTCCTTGTTCACTAAGGGAGACATGGTAGTGAGATGAGAGGAGAGTTCCACTTTTCATGAGGGTGTCATCTGCACTTGAGGGGCGTGTAGGAATATCTATCTCGCATATGAAGTTGAGACATAATTAAGCCTTATATATAAGGTTGGTCGGATACCCCTCCTATCGCCAATTGGTTTAAGGATGGACCCCATTGGACTCATGTTAGGACTTGTCTCGCATATACGCTTGTACGGGAACAACCCTCAGTCTACCTACCTTATAGACTCAAGAACTTTATCATGATGGTGTATTTGGTTCTTAGGTCTACCCCTTGTTATGGTTATTCTTTCCTTATATAGGTTTCTATGTGTGAGTTGATGAGGTTGACATCTTGTGAGGTGGTAACTAGATTATAGTACTCATTTGACTACTCCTTGTTCACTTAGGGAGACATGGTAGTGAGATGAGAGCAGTGTTCTAAAAATCAGGCTAGGCGGTCGCCTAGGCGCTAGGCGGCCTGACACCGACCTGATTTTGGCCAAATCGAAATGGCTAGGCGGTTGGGGGGCTAGGTGGGTTCTAGGCGGGCAAGTCGGGTTCTAATCGGGCTAGGCGGGCAAGTCGGGCTAGGCGGGACTAGGTGGGCTATGTTTATTCCTATTGTGTTTTTTGTTTTCAATTTCTTTAAGATTTTCCAATTCTTCCCATTCTTTACTTCAAATTATTCAATTTTTCTAATTTTTCCGATACATTTCTAATCCGCCTAGGCGCAAGGCCCCCTCCCACCGCCTAGCGTCTTTTAGAACATTGGATGAGAGGAGAGTTCCACTTTTCATGAGGGTGTGTCATACGGTGAGGTGGAAAGTTGAGGTAGTCCCCTGACTACTTCTAACTAACTGAGGGAGTTACTTGGAGTGGTGAGGTTGAGCCACAAGCTTGGTTTCTTTAGAGTGGAGTGTGTGTAAGGCTTTTTTCCTAAATGTGTTCCATGTGCATATCTGGGACTCTCTACAGTGGTGGCTATGCCCATGGTGTGCTGATTGGTATGGTGGTTCCAACTTGTATGTTGATTGATGGTTTTGACTTGTGGAGTTGTGTTGTGAGGGTGACATTATGTGAGGAGAAAGTTAGATTGGTTCCTTGTCCATCCCTAACTAACGGAGGAAGTTTGGTGGAGTGGTGAAGTCCGAGTGCTCATTTCCATGAGGGTGTTATCATGTAAGGTGAAAGTTAGAGCGGTCCCCTGAACTTCCTTGACAAACAGAGGACGGTTGTAGGAGAGGTGAGGCTTGAGCGACTTCCTTTTGAGGGTGCAATTATATGAGGTGAAAGTTTATATGGTCCTTTGACCATATTAAACTAACAGAGGGAGAATGATGGTATGGTAAGGCTGAGTGCACATTTCTAGTGAGTGGATGTGGGTGTGTTGCCTCTGGTACTATTGTTTTGTGGTGCCTCTTTGTGGGTCATGTGTCTTGATTACTATTTCTTGTTGTCTAGCTTTACGGTTTTTGGATGATGTTCGAGTTTTGGTGAACTTGGAGCCAGATGAGGAGACGGAGAGGCGATGGTGAGGCCCTCGGCCTGACTGAGCTGCTTGGAGAAAGCTTGGTTGGTGTCCCTAGGTCTTCTTGCCATCAAGGGCTAATGCCATGGAGGGGTGACTAGCCGCTGAACTACCTGATCTATGCTTAATTGCAAGCATTTGGTCATGTGTACCTCCAGGGTCACTTGATGCTTGGTCCATTTAGTGCGCAAATGTGGTGGCATGGGCTGATTTGGCCTCTTGGTTGGAGTTAGGTTTTTGTACTTGTAATTATCTTATATAGGGATGTGTCCTTAGCTTTTTTTCGATGCTAGGCTGAACTTTTATCCATTGGCATCTAGAATAGTTTATTTCTTACTAGTTTTTGGTTAAGTTTTGTTATACACTTGATCATTTTCGTGGTTAAGTATATATGTAAATTTTTCAAACCCCATTTTTATATATTTACCACATTCAGAAAGATGGTGTATTTGGCATATCAAGATATAACAATAACTGAAGAAAGAGTAATTAAAACTAATTTAATTATATCAAATATTATTTTTCAAAAAGTATTATTTTAAGAGGCGATTACATATCACAAATTATATCTACTATTACTAACCAAACATCTATATTTAAAAAAAAATGCTATAACACCACCTTAATTCTACTTTTTCAGCATTGTCAAATACTACTCACTTAATGGCGCTTCGAGGGGTAATCCAGGGTTAGCGGCAGCGGGTGGAGTGCTTCGGGATGGTGATGGTAGGTGGTTCGGTGGTTTCACTCTTAATATTGGTATCTGCACGGCACCTATGGCAGAACTTTGGGGTGTGTACTATGGATTACATATCGCTTGGGAGTTGGGTCATCGTCGTGTAGTGGTGGAAATCGATTCATAGATTGTGGTGGGGTTCTTAGAGCATGGGGTGGTGCGTACTCATCCTCTCTCTTTCCTGGTACTTATGTGTCATGGCTTTCTTACTAGGGATTGGAGTGTCCGCTTTGTTCATGTGTATCGGGAAGCTAATCGTCTTGCTGATGCGTTAGCTAACCATGCTTTTTCGCTTCATGTTGAATTCCATTTATTGACTGAACCTCCTAGTGGTGTTATGACTATTTTAGGGGATGATGTGAGGGGTTTGGCGTTCCCACGTTTGATTTCAAAATAGACTTTTTTCTCTTTCAATAAATCTTAGAGAGTGTTGCCTCTCTTTTACCAAAAAAAAATACTACTCACGTAATCAAGTATCACATGGTCCAATTAAGTATCATCTGGAAAGTTTTCAACATGTACATATTCACTAACATGACTAGACCTTAATTAACCTAGACCGCCAAATCAAATAATTGTATACGGAGTATATTATGAATATTTGTTTCGGTCATATTTAGTACCTCCTCTAAATTTGATTGTTTGCGGAGTATGATAGTCAAATAACAATGTGAAAAGAAGGCGTCGAACGGCTTCGTGGAGAATAAGAACGAAAGTAGAAGACAATGGTATTAGATAAGTATTGATGTCTTGATTATAGACGAAAAGTGGATCCCTTGAATATTATTGAGTACTTATGAAGTTATTCGAGTTCGTATGAGATCGAATAAGAGAATAATGGTTGTGTGAGAATGAGATCTTCTTGAATATGTGTACAATGAATATTACAGAAATCCTAACCCCTTTATATAGGAGATGGGTGTACAAGGCTAAGTTTATCTATAAGAAAACAATATTTTTAAGGAGATAAGACCTTCTAAGAGATAATACATATTATATCATCTAAGAGATAGATTATATATATCATCTAGGAGATAAATAGAATATATCATCTAAGAGATAATACATATGCGGAAATAATATCTTCTAAGAGATAACTCCTTTGGTAGAAAGTTATCTTATCCAAAGTGAGTTGATGGGCAATCCGCGTCTTGTACAATCAACTTCTCTGATGTTGTCACGTATTATGATTTTGTTTAGTAATGTGTCCGACAACTTGGAGCGTGACAACGACTTGGAACGCGTCGATATCTGATGAGGCTAAAGTCGTAGTGCCTATCAAAGTAATCATCAAAAACCTAACTAAGTATAGTAGGCAAGCAAGGGTCGAATCCCACAGGGAGGTAAGGAATCTTCCTAAGTGCAAAAGGTTGTATGCTAATGGTAACAAAGGGGGGTTTGGTTTGTAATGAGTAACAAAGTAAATTAAAGCAAATGATGTAATCTATGGGTGAGAAGTAACTTAGCCAGACAAATATCCACCATTCAGTTTGATTGGTTGATCCTAGATTATCTCAATTTCTTTCCTATGAATATTCATGTCCCGATCTTATGTATATAGACAGGTCAACTAGCCCTGAAAATACTTACCAATAAACAATCAAGAAACTATCAAGATTCAATCTAAAGACAGCAGTAAGCATAGGAATTAACCAGGATATATGCAATACTTAACAACTAGTTAGTACTCGACATGTAATCAATTCTCTTCACAATAAACATTCACAACTAGTTCCTATAAATCGTGTTTGCTACACAAGATAAGGGATTTCAACTAGAAATATCCAAACCCTAGCAATAGATAATCACTAATATCAACTAGATGATCAGGCCAGTCAAATCAGCAAGAATCAATGGGATTAAGCTCAAAGAGAAAATATATAATCAAAGAAAAGGAAATTGAGTTATAATCTCACAACCAAATACAAACGAAGGCTTCAATCGTCGGACTAAGCAAAAGTTGCTTAGTTCTTCATAGTCTTCAAAGCATAAAATCTCTAAGGGAAAAACTGAACGATAATGTAAACTTGAATTCTGAATAATCAAAAAGCTGCTAATGAAAAAATGATATAAACCTAGCAAAACCTAGTTTCCAAAAGATAGGAAATAATATCCTAAAAGGAAATAAAATAAAATAAAAGAATTAAAATCAAACGAAGCTCAGACGAAAAGGAAATCCGGATCCCGCGTGTGAAGAGTGGCCGCGACCGCGACAGATATCCGCGCCCGCGGAAAAGTTCTTGTAATGTTCGTTGTATCTGGCATTTTTCCGCGACCGCGGCGGTGACTTCCGCGCCTGCGGATTCTCTTATGCAGCGTCTTCTTCTTCTTCTTCTTCTTCTCTTGTGGTCTTCTCTCGTGGCTTCTCCTCCATCTTCAATATATCTTCATTTAAGCTCTTAAAACCACCAAATCAACATTCCTTCTCCACAACTCCATTCTCCTCAATCGTGTTCTAAACACACACAAATGGTACCCAAAACTCCAGTAACAACACCTAGTTACGCACTACAAAGTAGAGCGGATCAAATTCCCCCATGCTTAAACCTTGCCCGTCCTCGAGTAAGGTAATAGAAACCTACTCATCCAATGAAATACCCAAGGTCTCAAGAAACACAACAAAACCATCTCCACTAAGAACTGCACCTAATCATAAATCTCCAAGTACCAAAACAATCAACACAACACACAAGCTTAAAGGAAAGCAGAGTACTTCCCCCAAGCTTAACCCGAACACCATAGAGTGAAAGTGACCATCTAATCCTAGCCTCCATCTATTTTCTTATAACTCCCAAAGTGACCTACCCGAATCCTCCTTATATCACCTCTTCTTATGTCACCATGCCAGGAAAAATGAGGAATCCTAATAATCACTCTTCTTCTTTTCACTCATTTTGTCAAGGCGCCCTTTCAGGTTTTCACCAAGCCACTCATTTCATTTTTCAATAGATGGGCTCACAAAAACTCACATCACTCTTGACCTCTTATTACCCCAGCCTAATGCTGGTCCAAGCCACCTGCTTATTACCTAAGCCGCCCTCTCGAGTTTTTGACTTATCCTAGGATTTATTTTTGTCTTTTTTCCATATTTTTGACTTTTTCAATTTTTTTATTTTTCTTTTTATTCAGACGACTAGCAAATATAGATCACTCCCCCATGCTTAAACATTGCATTGTCCTCAATGTAATGAAAGACAAAAAGATGAAGCATAGGGAAAAACAGATCGAGTTGACGCTATGAGGCGCATGCCCTAGACAAATCACCTGGTTAAGCTCCAGTAGAAGGTCACAAAACTCTGATGAGATAGTAGTCTGGATGAGCGTTTGGAAGATGGTTAGACAATAGACCAACAACAACTAGAGAATCAGTTTCCAAGAGAATTTGCACGAAGTCTCGCCCCTGAGTAATTGAAAGGAGAATCTACCAATAAGTTATAAAATCTTACGATAACATGATCGAATTTAGAAGTATACAACTGTAGGATCATGATTGTTAGTTTAGAACAAGGGAACTAAGAATACTGATATTCAGTTCCCTACGCAGCGGAAATAAACAATCAAATGTAAATGAACAAGTTCCTTATAGTGGAAACCTTTGATTTCCAACTAGCAATCTAGGATAAAAACCACTACCTTTCTTTCGAAAGGATTTCAAGGTCTACTTCTTGATTTCTTATCACTTTGGTTACAAGTTACTTCTAGGAACAAAACACACAGTTCTTTTGCCTTACACATAGTTAGACAATTCTAGATAAACTTAACACAAAGTAGAATCAATCCAAGAAGCAGTCCTAAGCACTAAGGAATTGACACACTTATAGTCACAGGAACTAGCACACAACTCTCAAGTTTCTTGACTGATTCCTCTTGATCTTGGTTTGAGTTGATGATCTTGTTGAGAGTTCACACTTTGATGTTTTCTATGAAGTGTGATTCTTGTTGTAGTGCTTAAAGATAACAATGAAGCTTGTCTTCCTTATATAGTGTATTCTCGAGGTTAAGTCTTATCTTGGTTCCCACAGAACAAGCTTAACCTAGGTTGTGTGGTGGTCCTTAATTCAAGCTGACTTAATCATGTACCAACAATCTAGGCAAACTCAGAATACACATTGGTTGGTCAAAGGCTTCAGAAGAATCTGTCATGTCGTTGTCAAACACCTTTTGTCCGAGGTTCAGCAACCTAGACAACCTCAGAGTTTCCTCTGGATGGTGACAGACTTTAGAAGCTTTTGTCATGTCGCTTTCACCAACCTTTGTCCGAGGTTCAGCAACCTAGACAACTTCAGAGTTTCCTTTGGATGGTGGCATGCTTTAGAGGCGTTTGTCATGTCGCTTTCACCAACCTTTGTTCGAGGTTCAATGTTCCTAGCTTTATCGGGAAAAGCAAAGTCACATGTTGTATTTCTGGGTTCCTTTGGTTTGCTTGTTTGGTTTCTTTGTCTTGTTTGGCTTTCATGGTTTCAGTAACTGTCCTGTGGTTCCTTTAAGCACATCTTTGAGATAAAACATTAGTATCAAAGTATTTGTCATCTTCAAAAGTAGAGAAACTGAGGAAAGGAACTCTCATGGAAACTGAGGTTCCTGAGTTCCATTTCCTAACAACAACTTTACTACGAGATATGTTTTTTTTTTATCTCAATCAATTAATTGTACGTGAAGGTTGTTTTGGGAGAAAAAAAATCAATTGATTTCAATTCGCTTAATTGAGGGGCAACATAGCTAAAGAGAACGGATCAAGTTACATAGATATAAACAATTGAAGGTTGTTTTGGGTACTCTTTGAGAGTGCAAGAGAGATGAGAGGAGAGTTATGTTGAACGTACGAATAAAAGTGAAAGAATGAAACTATAGATTTACAAGAAAAGATAAGTCTTATTAGCTAAAGAATATCCTAGGAATATTAGAATATTTCTTCCCTTGATGAACAAGTCGTGGGTAGAGCCGTTGAGATCAAATCCCAACGATCTCGCGACCGCTACAATAGACGCAATCAACCGTTGTGTTGAGGAAGTCGACATATGTCGTGTCATCTCCTGAGCCAACGTTCGTCTCTTCGTCGACAGTCGTTTCCCAAGACGACTTGATGGGAGATTGATTTAAGGGAAGTCGTCTTAACTTGTGGGTCTCGATGGATGTCGTCTCGGCGAATGTCGTCCCGGCAGATGTCATCGTCTCGACATGTATTCTCAAGAGATGTCGTCTCAAATCATGGCCCAACACTTCATCTCATTCATCGCTTTGCATTGGTGGCTAAGATGAATTTGGGGAAATTGATGGGCCGCGATTTAAGACGACAGGTCCAGACAACTTTCGTCGAGACGTCACAAGTCAAGACAACTTCCTTCAAGTTGACATCAAATGATAAATCAAACACGACCGTCAGCTTGGGAGACGGCCTTCGGCTCAGGAGACGACATGAACGCCGACTTCCTGCGTGAAGCGATTGAGCGCATTTGTTGTAACGATTGAGAGATCTTCGGGAACTTCCCTTTACGACTTGTTCTTCAAGAGCTATATTCCACATTTCTAGCAACAAGTGAAGGAATATTGCTTGGAATATTCCTAAGGTAAAGGAAGATCTATTTTCTTATGTTTATTAACATATTTTGCATTGTTTTACTCATATTTAAGCGACGTATATGCTATCCTCTTATCTCTTACATCTTACAGTTGATGTCTTTTAACTATATTTTCTCTCAATTAAGCAAATGGAGATCTTAGTGTCTTTTTTACCCAAAACAAAAATATATTTTGTTAATTTGTTGGATATTTGATAATAAAAAATTAAAACCCAATATTTATAGACAAGGTACGTTGTACAGTTGAATATAAATTAACATTTAACAAACACGAGTAATTAAACCTTTGTTCGGCAAATATTTTTATAAATACTTTTTGGGGTTTTTGCAGGAAATCACCCGTTATATGTCACTTTTTGCAGGAAACCACCCGTATTTAACCTATTGATTTTAAACCACCCAAAAGTGACACTTTTGTTACAAAATCACACCCAAAGACGGATTCCGTTAAAATAGCCGTCCAAATGTGTGAAAAGACTATTTTGACCCTTGGTTTTTTTGTGAAATTACAGGAATAGTTTTGGAGAAATTGCAATCTGGCCCCTCTAGTTTTTGGTTTGTGGCAGAATAGTCCTCAAACAAATTTTCATAATTACAAAAATTGCCCAAACTTATTATTTTTAATATTCTGAGTTGATAGTATATTTTAACCCCAAATTAAAGTGTAGAAAAATTAACTTAGGTTAAAATAGGCTTAAGTTATTATTCTTATGAATTTGACCATATTTAAATATGTAACAAAAAATGTAAAATTTGATTTAAATATTTCAAGTCAAAATTTATGAGTTTTATTTAAATTATAATTAATATAAGGTTAATCATAAAATTTGAATTAAAGATTAACCTTATATTAATTATAATTAATATAACGTTATAAGTTTAATATAAGGTTATAAGTTTAATTATTCTTATGAATTTATAAGTTATAAGTTATAAGTTTTATATAAATTATAGTTAATATAAGGTTAAATTCATAAGAATAATATTTAACGTTATATTAATTATAATTAATATAAGGTTAATCTTTAATTATAATTAATTATAACGTTAAATATTATTCTTAAATTATAATTAATTTAATTAATTTATAAGTTATAAGTTTTATATAAATTATAATTAATATAAGGTTAAATTCATAAGAATAACTTATAACGTTATATTAATTATAATTAATATAAGGTTAATCTTTAATTCAAATTTTATGATTAACCTTATATTAATTATAATTTTTATAAAACTTATAAATTTTGACTTGAAATATTTAAATCAAATTTTACATTTTTGTTACATATTTAAATATGGTCAAATTCATAAGAATAATAACTTAAGCCTATTTTAACCTAAGTTAATTTTTCTACACTTTAATTTGGGGTTAAAATATACTATCAACTCAGAATATTAAAAATAATAAGTTTGGGCAATTTTTGTAATTATGAAAAGTTGTTTGAGGACTATTCTGTCACAAACCAAAAACTAGAGGGGCCAGATTGCAATTTCCCCAAAACTATTCTTGTAATTTCACAAAAAATCAAGGGGCAAAATAGTCTTTTCACACATTTGGACGGCAATTTTAACGGAATCCGTCTTTGGGTGTGATTTTGTAATAAAAGTGTCACTTTTGGGTGGTTTAAAATCAATAGGTTAAATACGGGTGGTTTCCTGCAAAAAGTGACATATAGCGGATGGTTTCCTGTAAAAACCCCATACTTTTTTTTATCTATAATATATTTTTTATTAAAAATTAATTATAAGTGATATAGATAATATGAAAGAAAAAATAATAAATATTTATAAACAATTACATTTTCTATAAATAATTTAGTAAACAAACCCTAGATTATCTTTAATTTTTACGGAGTCTTCAACAAAATTAATCAAGAATTTGTATCTCGTACGGAAAGTATTGACATATACCACGTGAATCAACCCAATCCACTTTTTCAAGGTGGAGAAATGAACAAAGGGATCTCCCTTCTCTCTAAAAAACTCCAAATATTTTAGGAATAATCTTCCAAAAAACCAAAGAAAAAAACATCTCATTCAATAACAACAATCAACAAAAACCCTAATGGCAAACCCTAAAAGAAAACGCTCTCTGTCACCCCAAAACCCACACCTGCGCCGATCAAATCTCAACATCACCCCCAACCTTCATCTCGACAAAACAACCTGCATAAACCTGCTAAATCAACAATGGCTCACAGCTGTGCTTCTTTTGGGCCTTTCCCAAAACCCCCTTTCCACTCAGAGGAAACCGAACAAGATCTCAAAAGGAAGCAAATCCCCTTGCTCAGAGAAGGTACGATGCCGAACCTCCTCGTTTGACTTCTGGGGGCTTCAACCCGCTGCGCAGCAATGGTCGGAGGTCACCTTCTCAATCTGGTTTGGACGGCGGTCGTATATACCCTCAGATGCTGAAAGGCTGACAAAAAGGGAGCCAGAGCTCAAAATCACCACCAGACATGGGGCTGCCTGCCTTCCCTCTCGCTGGACAACTCCCCTCTTCCTCGGATTGAACCACAACGGTCGAAGATTTGGGAAACCTCGAATGGGCGTCTACATCGAGAAGGTGCAGAGGTGTACGAAGACATGGGGCTGCCTGCTTTCATTCTCCAGCTGTGAAGTTCCTTTACCTACTAATCTTATCTCTTGCAATATCAAACTTATATCCATCTATAAATACCAATACCCTCCTAATCAAAAATTCACTCATAAAATAGTTTACCATCAAAATCAAAAACTGAATGCCGTAGAAATTAGTAGCTGGTGCCTCTTTGCTCTCTGGTGTGGTGACTGGGTTCTCTGCTTTACTTCTCAAATCCACTTCCCTTCCTTCCTGATGGACAAAGGTAAGAAACCTTTCTCTGATGTAATATGCACTGAAACGTGCCCAACAAGTGTTTCACAAGCACCTAAAGTACCTGCCAATACATGTGAAACCCACAACATCAGTACTTCATCCTCTAAGGATGATAACACTGCTAAACAAGGGAACCCCAAAAATCCATGTGGCCCTGAGATAATGGAACAAGGCACTGCCAAGGTGATGCCTGGTTCCCTCTTCTCTAAACTAGCCCAAATTAGAGCCAAAGCTCAAAAAGTAAAGGAAAATACTCTGATGGGTTATGTCATTGGCAATCCAATGGAATTCCCAAAATTATTTGCCAAACTCAAATCTGAATGGAGATACCTCAAAGGGGAGATTAATTTCTTTGATAATAGCTTTGGATGGTTCGAAATCATCTTTTCCAACCCCATTGACCTTAAGAAAATCTGGGAAGGGAGACCTTACCATGCCTTTGGCCAGCTCCTTTTGCTCAAAAAATGGTACATTGGATTTAATCCCCAAATAGAATTGTATGCTCAATTAGATCTCTGGATTAGAATTCCCCTGCTCCCTGCTGATCTCTGCTCTGCAGAAGCCATAAGCCTTATCCTTGAGGAAAACCACATTGGAACCTTGATCAAACTAGACCCCCATGCTAACAAAAGAAAGTGGGCCAAATTTGTTAGAATTTGCACCAACATTGATTTCAACAACACAATCGAAAACTTTGTTCTCATCCCTAATGCCAATGGCATTGAGGAAAAGTTCAATATCTGGTTTGAAGATTGGCCTGAAGGCTGTGGGAATTGTGGTGACCCTTCTCACCTGTTTTCTGCTTGCCCTCTCAGAAAATTCATACCCCTTAAATTCCAAATATCCATCAGAAGAGCCAACCCTCCACACAACCCTGAATCTGGGGAAGATGGGCCCACAGAGCCCAATGGGAATGAATGGGTGAGGGTTACTTCCAAGAAAGAACAAAAGAAAGAGAGGGATAACCTTGAGAGCCATGGAACAAAACCTTATCTCAGCAAAAATGGAGGTGTCTCCATTGTTTATGAAAACAACACTATAAGCCAAACACCCCAATCAAAGGCCCCCTTCATCTTCTCCTCAGAAACTGGAGGATCATCTTCTCAGACCACTAATCCCAAAAATGCCACCCCAATCAATCCCTCTACCACTCCTCCTACCAACTCTACCAAAGGGACTAGATCACCTGACATGAGTGCCCCTAACACTGCCCCCATCTGCAACAACAAACCTGAACCTGCTGTCACAATTGACTGTGTGACTACCACTACTAACCTTGCCCCACCATCTGCTCTGGCACCTCTTTCTGATGCACAGCTGCCTACTGAAGAAATGAGCAATCCCCAAATCACTTCTCATCACATAAAAAGCCAACCACACAATGCCAAAACCACTCACCTGGAGAACCAACCTAGCAACCACCCTATAAAACTTGACACCCCAAATGATGATACCCAGGTGAAGAGTAGCAGTGATTCCCCACTTGATGTTGATGGCCTGATGGAGCCTGGGGAAGACACTTTAGCTGAGAACAACAATGTTGAATTCATCATGGATGAGGATGACCTTCTTGATGATGAAGGAGACCACAACATTTTTTATGAAAATGAAGAGCACAACTTCACTGAGGAAGAGATGAATGTCCTTATTAATTCTGATGCAGAATGTGAGGATAAGGTTGATGCTATTTCTGGTGACTCCTATCACTCAATCAACTCTGCCAATTCCAAGAACTCTAGCTCGTCCATGATCAACAAGTTAAGCACTATGAAAGTGCAGAACTCAACCATGTCCAACTCATGCTCCAACAAAAGGAAACTCCAAGAAGGGGAAGATGATACTGCCTCCTCCCTCCTGATGGGGTCCAAAAAACCAAAATTCTGAATCCTGCATGTTTTATGATTAGAGTTAGAATTTCTCTCATTTTGGCCACCAATGACTGCCATAAGCCCTCTCATTGGTATGAACAATATGCATCTACTAGCATTAACTCTGTGGTTTACCACCAGCAGAGAAACTCTCAATGTAATCCTTTCAAATTATGGTATGTTTTTGGCATGTTGTTCAACCTGTGTAAGGCTTGGGAAAGCCATTTTCACCTTGTAAGGATGCACTCCTATGTTACCAGGAATGAACTCGGATTAAATCCCTATGTCTTTTGGATAAACTCCACTTCTCTTCAATATGTGATTGCTAGACTCACGAAATTGTATGTTTATAAAATCTCTCTTAAAAAAATCAACATCTCTAGGAGATTGACTTCACTGCAATGGTCTAACCAACATACCATCACACCAAAATATGGTCTGAATAACCACTTATTAGGAGGCTCTAAGCTGTCTAAATGGCTCTATACCACTCTGAAACCAAGGACTAGGTGGTATCTCTGGCTTCTCTTAAGGGAACAACAAGATAGTACTCCAACAAATGCTAAGAACAACAAGCTACATGATCAAAACTCCATACAAGCTACTAGAAATGGTAACTACATGAGAAGTATTAACCATATTGGTAACCTTGTTTTGCAGGAATGTGTGGATCCTGAACAGGCAAAGATGGAGTACCACAGAAATACTGTGAGCAGGATTGGTGTCCGTATACAAACAACAATATGCTCATCCATGTGTAAACCAAGACAATGTAATAACAAAGATTGTATGTACTGTGGACAACCCCTAACAGGGAATCAACAACCGAAATGGAGGCCCTCTACACCTCCTGCAAGACACACAAACCATGTATTAACAATACATAAATTTTATATGTATCATGTAATGTATTTTATTTGGCAACCAAAAGTCAAAGGAAAAGCAGACCACCCAAATGCTTATCAACCCAATTATACGAATACCTTCATTACCAGACAGGGTAAAAGGAAATCCAACAAGATCAAGTGCTCAATTGGCAGCTCTTATTCCATGAAACCCACAATCACAGAAGTAAAATCAAAATCCGACAAAGACTTTACCCATAAAGTAAACAAGAACGGAAACTCGAAGCAGGGAACCCGCAAAAAAATCAAACCAAATAAGACTAAAACCTTACATCTAAACAAACAATCAAACCCACATATACAAAACCAACGACTAGCAAGAACAAGATTACTTGCTAAACCAATCCCAAGGTTTTTATGAAGATAAGTCTATGGAATTGTCGCGGTATCAGTCGGAAAAACCTTTGGACCGATATTGAAACCCTTTGCAAAATTGAAAAAATACAAATTATGGCCCTTGTTGAAACTAGAACAAATCAAGAACCCGAAAAAGGACACTGGCTCAAAGCCGGATTTGATACCTTTCATTTCTCACCCGCAACTGGATTCTCGGGTGGTATCTGCGTTATGTGGAAATCCTACCAATTTCAAAACGAACTTTGCGAGCTAGCACACACTGACAAGAGATTTATAGCGGTCAAATATAAAATCATTCACAAAAATCACTATATGATGCTCATCTTTGCATATGCACCACCAAAGGATAGTGAAAAAAATGAATTTTGGAATCGCCTAACAAACATCATTCATCAAGCACACATGCCATGCATCATCATTGGTGACCTCAATGAAATCGAAACTCCATCTAAAAAGAAGGGAGGATGTGATAGCCCTCCATCAAGATACCAGAGACTTTATAACTTCAGAAACAACTGTGACATATTAAACATCCCAACTCAAGGAGGTGAATTCACCTGGCGGAAGAATAAAACAGGAATTAACAACATATATGAAAAACTAGATCGGGTCCTCATACAAGACCAAATTCTACAATGGTTCCCGGGCATCTTTACCAAAAATCATGCCTTTACCTCCTCGGATCACTGCCCTATCTCGGTGGAGCTTGAAAATCCCACCCCACTTAAGGCACAACCCTTTAAATTTGAAAAAATGTGGACAACAAGAAAAGATTTTGAAAATCTGGTCAAACAAGCTTGGAGAATTGAAACACAAGGCTCCCACATGTATAACCTTGTTAAAAAAAACCTTGCTCTAAAAATAAGCGCCAAGAAATGGAATAAGACTACCTTTGGTAACATCTTTAAACAAATCAAAGAAATAGAGACAGAACTATTAAAGATTCAAAAAGACATCATACTCAACCCAAATCCAACACTAGTTAACAAACAAAATAGACTCATTAGTAAAAAAGATTGTCTTCTATCATTTTACAAAAAGTACTGGAGCCAAAGAGCCAAAACCAAACACATCAAAGCAATAGACTCAAATACAAACTACTTCCATAGAATTGCAAATGGAAGAAGAAGCCGTAAAATTATTCGTGAAATAAGAACGCAAGAAGGCACAATCATTATCGGACAAGAAAACATCCGAAATGAAATCAGAGCGGACTTTGAAAAAAGGTTCAAGAAAGGTACAATAGATAACTCCAACCTCCAAAACATGATGTCCAACATTACAAATGAGGTTACAGACCAATATAACATTAGCTTAACCAAGAATGTTACCAACGACGACGTCAAAAAAGCTATTTTCAACATTGGAAGTGATAAATCACCAGGACCTGATGGTATGTCCGCAATCTTTTATCAGAAATACTGGCACATTGTGGGACCACTGGTCACGAAAGCAGTAAAGAGCTTCTTCCACTCTGGTAAACTTCTCAAACATATCAATCATACCTTCATCACCCTAATACCAAAATGTGATAATCCAAACTCGACCAATCATTATCGACCAATTAGCCTATGCTCAACAGTATATAAGGTTATATCTAAAATCTTGACGGAAAGATTGAAACCAATCCTAAACAAACTCATCCATCCTCTTCAGGGTTGCCTTCGTAGCGGACCGAGCGATACAGGATAACATCCTAATAGCCCATGAAATCTTTCACACCTTTCGCTCTAAAAAAGGAAAAGAAGGATGGATTGTGATCAAACTAGATATGGAAAAAGCATACGATAAGATAGAATGGGATTTCATCCTAAAAGTCCTTAACAAATTCGGGTTTTCCCCAATATTCATTAACTGGATCAAAGAGTGTATTGAGACTGTATCATTCTCAGTATTAGTTAATAATGGGCCAACTGATGTCTTCTACCCTAAACGAGGCTTGCGACAGGGAGATCCCCTATCACCCTTCCTATTTATCCTAGGGACTGAGGTACTTGCCAGGAAACTACAGTATGAAGCCAACATTAATACCAAACAACTAGGTTTTAGAATGAACCGAATGGGAACAAACATCCCATTCTTAGCCTTCGCAGATGACATCCTCATTTTCGCGAAAGCCAATCAAACATCCTGCCAAAAGGTCAAATCTATTATTGAAGAATATTGCTCCATATCAGGACAATGTGTAAACTACCATAAATCTGCATTCCAGACAACTCCCAATACACCAAATAACATTAAAACTTCAATCCAATCCATCCTCAACATCCCGAGTTCCGCATCCCTAGACAAATACCTAGGATGTCCAATTATCAACGGAAAGGTTAACCAGAACACATTCCAAGATACAATTCAGGCCACGACTACACAATTATCAAAATGGAAAGCTAATTCTCTCTCCCTTGAAGGAAGAGCAACTCTCATCAGAGCAAACATGGCAGCCAAGCCAAACCATATAATGCAATGCTTCATGCTACCAACAGCTATACATCACACACTGGACAAAGCAAATAGAAACTTCCTATGGAACAAAGAACATACGTATACACCATTAATCGGATGGGATAAAATATGCAAGAATAAATCCAATAGAGGTATTGGTATCAGGAAAACCGAAGATATGAATAAAGCCCTCCAAATGAAACTCATATGGAAGCTCCTTGCTGAACCAAATAATATATGGGTTAAAATCATTAATGAAAAATACCTAAGGAATACGACCATCCTCAATTATACAATAAAAACAAACCACTCGTGGCAATGGGGACACCTCCTCAAACTCCGCAATGAATTCAAAACTGGCCTACAATGGCTCATAGGAGATGGTTGTTCGGTAAAGTTTTGGGAGGATTCTTGGATTCCTAATATGAACATCAAAGATTACATCCGACCGGATACCACCATTGACCCAAAATTAAAAGTTCGAGATCTTATAACCAACAAAAAATGGAACCTTACTGAGCTTAAAAAGGTACTCCGTGATGAGGTTGTTGCCACCATCTCAAACATACACCTACCTCAAAATGATATCCCTGACCGACTATATTGGACGCCCAACAAAAATGGGTGGTTCTCAACTAAAACCGCTTTCGAACTCATCTCTAAACAGACAAATCCCAGTAATAACGATCTCTCCTGGTTATGGAAACTGGATACTTACTCGAAAGTCAAGAACTTTCTATGGAAAATATGCCATAACGAGCTGCCTACAAAAGCTAGACTAGCACAAAAACAGGTAGCAGTAACAATGACATGCGATTCATGCAATAACACAAATGAAGACTTAAATCACTTCCTATTCAGATGCCCTCACACCCTAGCACAAATCAAAAACCAAAATCCATACATTGAACATCAAATCTCAAGTTTAAACACTAATAATCAAGAACCAAGGACGACTATCTGTCAACTACAAAATCTTTTAACCAAAACAGAATGGGTTTGCCTTGCTACTACTTGGTGGGGCACCTGGATCAACAGAAACCAAATTATCTTTCAAACAACCAACTCGGACAAAATAAAAGACTTAGCCGTATATATAAAAACCCTCATAAAAAAATGGAATAAAACAAAAACAAGAGAAACTGACGTCTCTACCCACCAAGAAACTAATCCTCCCAAAAGGCGTAAAACAAAAAGGCTTAAGTGGGAGAAACCGTACCCCGGATTCTGCAAAATAAATTTCGATGGATCAAAACTACCAAATGGACAAACAGGGACAGGATACATTATCAGAAACGAAAATGCTGATACTATCCATATGTCCAACAAAAAGTATGGGTGTCAATCTGTCCTCATGACAGAAACCATGGCCTTAAAAAATAGCATTCAAAAGGCCATCTCACTAAACATCAACAAAGTCGAAATTAAAGGAGACAATCTTTGCCTGATCAACTCTATTTTAGGCATTTGGACTTGTCCTTGAGAAATCGAAATGGTTATCGTTGATATTCTTCTCGATCTCCGTTCCTTCCAGGAAGTCCACTTTAGGCATATTTTTCGAGAGGTGAACCGAATTGCTGATCACATCGCTAAACTCAGCTTCTCACCCTCGGGAATTGACCTACATACCAACCAAGAACTCTGCGTTCTCATCCGAAAGGATGCTCTAGGCCGGACTACGCATCGCTGCTAGTTCCCGTCTAATTCTTTCCTCATCAAAAAAAAATAAAAAAAAAATAACAACAATCAACAACCAACAACAGGCAACAGCAACCGAAATCTGATCCCAAACTTTAAACAAAACATTCTTCCACTAGTTACTCTTCCAATCTTCTTACACCTTCTACCACAAAATCCTTTAATCCCATTTCTCTTTACGTTGAAAACAAAGCTCAAAATCATGGTTGGGGCTTCTTATCACTATCAACCTGCATAGCATCTAACAACAGTTCAGCAAATCCCCCACTAACAACACTTGGGCTAAACCCCATAATAACAATATTGAAAGAAAAACCTCCCACCGCAAACAACTATTGAAATCTATCGATTTCTTTGATCTAAACTGCACTTATCAACACAGCATCAAATTTGGGTGTTTCCCATATTCATATAATGAAACCCTTTTAGATCTATTTTCTTGAGGGAAATAAAAGTTCTAATCATCACCATTCGTACCATCAACAAATTTTTATCTCACATACTTTGTGATGATCTCGGTTCACCACCGATCCATACAAGTTTGGACCAAAGCGTCAACCCAAATCTGATTTTATATCTGTAACTGTGAACTTAGATAAAGAAGGGATTCAATATAAAAATGGAAATGAAGGCTTGTTAAATCTTTCTGTACAATTGCAAGCATGAATACAATACATAAATCCAAATCTTGAACCTTCTACAACTCAAGTATGTTCGCCTCCGGTCGAGCAACCGCTCATTTGAACCGCTTGAGAACCTTTGAACCTGAATCGAAAGATCTGGGTTCTTAACCTGTACACCTATCGACCCAGTGGGACTAGCTCGGACCCAATTTCTGAGCTTATCCCCCATTAGTTCCTCTTCGGCTCCGCTCAAACAGCATATGTCCATGCGACCTAAGCATCTGGATGAAAGATTAACATTTTAAAATTAAAAGAAAAAAGGGGAAAAAGTAAAAACGTGTACTGTGCAATACAAGAATAACCTTGAATGTCTTCCTTTGCAAGCCAAACAATAAGACTAAAAAATAATTAAAAAGGGGGCTAAAATATGGTATTTGGGCTCTCTTGACAAGATTAAAAAATAATTAAAAAGGGGAAAAAAAGAAACAAACAAACAAAACCAAATTTGCCAGCTTCTCTTCTACGTTGCCCGATTCTATCGGCCTCTCGAGCTACCCGATGTGGTTATGTCGGATACCTTGAAATCTTTCCTCATCAAAAAAAAAAAAAAAAAAACCAAATTTGCCAGCTTCTCTTGGACGTTATTTGATGTGGGCTTATGGCCCTCAGCTTTTGTCTTTTGTTAATATTCCTTATTATTTAAAGACAAAAAACACTCAAACCCAAAATCAACCCCTAACAACAAAAATAACTACCAAATGCAAGATTAATTAATGTTTTTTTTTCACATCAATTTTCACCATTGTTTATCTATTACGGTTTCGTTTGTTTCAAGTATGGGTGATAAATTTCTCGCTGCATTTGTGGAGCTGATTTAGGATGATGTCTGAGTGTCCGGTCGTGGTCGTAGTCGTGTTTGTGGCTCAATGAAGATCCCTCTTGTACGAGGGCAACGTCATGGTTGAGGCTCCTAAAGATCCCTCTTTGAAGAGAGGGCAACGTCATGGTAGTCCGTTCAACACTTCTGCAGGAGTTCTCCTGTCTGACTCGTCTGCCGGTGGCGCTTTCGTTTAATCGTGTTTGCTCACCACTCGTTTTAGGTTGTTTTGGCTCTATTTTTGCTTGGTTGTAATTTTCATACTTGTTGTATTGATCTTCGTGTCCGATTTTGACTAGCGCCGATTTATCGGCCTCTCGATCTACCTGACGTTGTTATGTCGGGTACTTCGAATTATTTCCTCATAAAAAAAGGGTCAATTACCGGAAATCACTCGTCCAATAGGGCACATTGCCTGAAACCATTCGGATAACCACTATTTACCGGAAACCACCCGTTAAACCATATCCGTTACACTGTTACCACCCAACTCGTCATTCTGTTTAAAATTCCGTTAAGTAATTACAGATTTAAGCCGAACTTTTTATTTTCATTCAATTTCTCCACAACTTCAAAACTTGGATAAAAATTGTAATTAAGCTAAAAATTAGGGTAAACCCATCATCTTCTTCAGCCTTTAACCCCCTCCGACTTCTCCGACGACGCTGTACTCTCCGGCGCGCTTTCCGGCAGCGACCTCGAGCCTTCGATGCTCGGATTCGAGCGCTTCTCGCGCTTCTGCTTCTTCGCGCAAACTCGCCTCGAGCAAGGCCTCCACAGATGCGGTTCTTCGATCGCGCTCCTCCAACGCCGCCGTCAACTCGGCTTCCCTGGCGGCAGACTCAATCGCAGACTCGGTAGTCATATTTTCCGAACCCTAATTCTGTCGATCTCACCAATTCGGACCCAATTCCTCCGATTCAACTCCAATTCGAGCAATCAAAGACTAGATCACCTGAATCCGAACCCTAATTGTTGCGATTCGAACCCCTATTCTGAGAATTTGCCCCCAAATCCGGCGGCGCAAACCCTAATTCGACGAATTCGGGCCTAACTTTACAGATTTGATTCGAATTGGCCAACTCTTTCCCAAATCGCGCAATTGAAACCACCAATCACAAGATCCGAACTCCAATTTCAAGAAACAAAACACGAATTCCGGCGATTCGACTCCTAGTTCACGGATTTCGACCCCCAAACCGGCGGCCTAAACCCTAACTTCGGAAATCCGAACCCCCAATTCGAGAATTCGACCACTTTTCCGTTCCAATGTCGCCGTCAACGTCGTTCCCACATACGGCGTCGCCGGAGAAGTCGGAGGGGGTTAAAGGTTGAAGAAGATGATGGGGTTACCCTAATTTTTAGCTTAATTACATTTTTTACTCAAGTTTTGAAGTTGTGGAGAAATTGAATGAAAATAAAAAGTTTGGCTTAAATCTGTAATTACTTAACGGAATTTTAAACAGAATGACGAGTTGGGTGGTAATAGTGTGACGGACATGGTTTAACGGGTGGTTTCCGATAAATAGTGATTATCCGGGTGGTTTCAGGCAATGTGCCCTATTGGACGGGTGGTTTCCGGTAATTGACCCTAAAAAAAACGAAGGCTCTTTGTACACTACAAAAATTGTCTGCGTACACTACACTTTGAAACGCATAAATTTTGCTTAAGCTATGTACCCGCGTTTAAGCAAAATACATGCGTTTCAGTTTTTTTTTTTCGAAAGCAAGGATCTTGCGTTTCACTATTATTTTTTTTTCAAAATTGCACTTTTTTCCCATAATCATGTAGAGAATTTCAATACGAGTCCGTACAAATAAAATTCGTCCAAAATGGACATCGTTTGCCCCTCCAAAAGCCCAAAAAACGAAGTCTTCATACCCTTTTTTTTTACAATTTAGTGCCCAACATATAGCGCATTGTAGTGAAATTTTTTGGTATTTTCGGCATTTTTCTACTATAATTTTGTATAAGATTTTAATACGAGTATATAACTATACATTAGAACCATAATATATAATTATAGTATATAGCAATAGTATATAACTATATAATATAACAATAGTATATAAATATACGATATAACAATAACATATAGCTATAGTATATAACAATACGATATAACAATAGTATATAACTATACGATATAACCATAGTATATAACTATTCGTTAGAACCATAATATATAATTATAGTATATAACCATAGTATATAACTATACGATATAACAATAGTATATAACTATAGTTTATAACTATACGATATAAAATTTGTATATAACCATAGTACGTTAGAACCATAATATATAATTATAGTGTATAACTATACGATATAACCATGGTATATAACTATAGTATATAAATGAACGATATAGCAATAGTATATATATAACTATACGATATAACAATAATATATAACTATACGATATAACCATAATATATAGTTATATATTATGATTATATCTTTCAGTTATATCCAATTTGGTTATATCTTATGGTTATATCCTATAGTTATATACTATGGTTATATCTTATAGTTATATCCAATTTAGTTATATCATATCGTTATATCCTATAATTATATATTATGGTTATATCTTATAGTTATATCCAATTTGATTATATCATATCGTTATATCATATAATTATATATTATGATTATATTTTATAGTTATATCCAATTTGGCTATATCTTATGGTTATATCCTTTAGTTATATACTACGGTTATATCCTATAGTTATATACTATGGTTATATATTATACTTATATCCTTTAGTTATATACTATGATTATATCCTATAGTTATATACTATGGTTATATCTTATAGTTATATACAATTTGGTTATATCATATCGTTATATCCTATAATTATATCCTATGGTTATATCTTATAGTTATATCCAATTTGATTATATCATATCGTTATATCATATAATTATATATTATGATTATATCTTATAGTTATATCCAATTTGGTTTTATCTTATGGTTATATCCTATAGTTATATCCTATGGTTATATCCTTTAGTTATATACTATGGTTATATCCTATAGTTATATACTATGGTTATATCTTATAATTATATCCAATTTGGTTATATCTTATGGTTATATCCTATAGTTATATACTATGGTTACATCTTATAGTTATATCCAATTTGGTTATATCTTATGGTTATATCCTATAGTTATATACTATGGTTATATCTTATAGTTATATCCAATTAGGTTATATCATATCGTTATATCCTATAATTATATACTATGGTTATATCTTATAGTTATATCCAATTTGGTTATATCTTATGGTTATATCCTATAGTTATATCCTATGGTTATATCATTTAGTTATATACTATGGTTATATCTTATAGTTATATACTATGGTTATATATTATAGTTATATCCTTTAGTTATATACTATGATTATATCCTATAGTTATATACTATGGTTATATCTTATAGTTATATCCAATTTGGTTATATCTTATGGTTATATCCTATAATTATATCCTATGGTTATATCCTTTAGTTATATACTATGGTTATATCCTATAGTTATATATTATGGTTATATTATATAGTTATATCTAGTTTTGTTATATCTTATGGGTATATCCTATAATTATATACTATGGTTATACCGTATAGTTATATCCAATTTGGTTATATCATATTGTTATATCCTATAGTTATATACTTTGGTTATATCCTATAGTTATATACTATGGTTATATATTACAGTTATATCCTTTAGTTATATACTATGGTTATATCCTATAGTTATATACTATGGTTATATCTTATAGTTATATCCAATTTGGTTATATCTTATGGTTATATCCTATAGTTATATACTATGGTTATATCTTATAGTTATATCCAATTTGGTTATATCTTATGGTTATATCCTATAGTTATATACTATGGTTATATCTTATAGTTGTATCCAATTTGATTATATCATATCGTTATATCATATAATTATATATTATGATTATATCTTATAGTTATATCCAATTTGGTTATATCCTATAGTTATATACTATGGTTATATCTTATAGTTATATCCAATTTGGTTATATCTTATGGTTATATCCTATAGTTATATACTATTGTTATATCGTATTGTTATATACTATAGCTATATACTATTGTTATATCGTATTGTTATATACTATTGTTATATCGTATTGTTATATACTATAGATATATACTATTGTTATATCGTATAGTTATATACTATAGCTATATACTATTGTTATATCGTATAGTTATATGTTATATCGTATAGTTATATACTATGGTTATACCGTATAGTATATACTATAATTATATATTATGGTTCTAACGAATAGTTATATACTATGGTTATATCGTATAGTTATATACTATAGCTATATACTATTGTTATATCGTATAATTATATACTATGGTTATATCGTATAGTTATATACTATTGTTATATCGTATAGTTATATATATACTATTGCTATATCGTTCATTTATATACTATAGTTATATACCATGGTTATATCGTATAGTTATATACTATAATTATATAATATGGTTCTAACGTACTATGGTTATATACAAATTTTATATCGTATAGTTATATACTATTGTTATATCGTATAGTTATATACTATGGTTATATACTATAATTATATATTATGGTTCTAACGAATAGTTATATACTATGGTTATATCGTATAGTTATATACTATTGTTATATCATATTGTTATATACTATAGCTATATGCTATTGTTATATCGTATAGTTATATACTATTGTTATATTGTATAATTATATACTATTGTTATATACTATAATTATATATTATGGTTCTAACGTATAGTTATATACTCGTATTAAAATCTTATACAAAATTATAGTAGAAAAATGCCAAAAATACAAAAAAAATTCACTACAATGCGTTATATGCTAGGCTCCAAATTGTTAAAAAAAAAAGGGTAGGAAGACTTCGTTTTTTGGGCTTTTGGAGGGGCAAACGATGTTCGTTTTGGACGAATTTTATATGTACGGACTCGTATTGAAATTCTATACATGATTATGGAAAAAAGTGCAATTTTGAAAATAAAATAAGCAAGGATCTTGCGTTTCGCTTTCAAAAAAAACAAAAACTGAAACGCATTTATTTTGCTTAAGCAAAATACCTGCATTTCGTTATAGTACAAAAACTCAGTTTCTGGATACAATTTAGACTCAAACGCGGATATATAGCTTAAGCAAAAATTTTATGTTTCAAAGTGTAGTCTACGAAGACAATTTTTGTAGTGTACAAAGAAACATCCAAAAAAAAGGGGCGAAATGAATTTATATACTTGAAAAAATAAATTGATAATTAATTTACTCCATCGTATATCACGCCAATAAAAAAAAGTTAACTCATCAAATAAAAGGGTGACGTGAATGTTCTAGGTATTTATATGTAATACGTCTGAAGTCCGACTTTGAATTAATTGGTTAGGATCATCTCGTACGATAACAAAGCACTCGAGATGAAAAACTTGATTTACATGTGTTTTTTTTTTTTTTTTGTATGATGATTTACATGTGTATTAATGTGTTTACTAGTGTGTAGTTTCTGATAGTTATTCAACGGCATGGCTACTTGCGCCCTGACACCGTGGCGCGCGGCACTCAGTGCCGCGTGGTAGTGAGTGTCGGTTGGCGGTGGGTGCCGGCGGAATCCGCCGTAGGCCGGCAACAGGTGCCCTGGGCGCCGCGTGGAGGGAGTTCGATCTGGCGCCGTCGCGCGATGGTGGTATTGGGAGTTCGATCTCGCTGTTAATGGACGTCGGTGATGGGTTTAGGGTTTATGGTAGAATATTCGGTGGATTTCAATCAGAATTATTGCTGCGTCCGTGAACGAATTACTTTCGGTGGATTTCAATCATAATTTTTTTGGGTGAATTTTAAGAACTCGACCCGAACCTGACTCGATATTTTTTAAGACTCGATATAATTTTAAAATTCAATATTTTTTAAATATCGAAGAAGAATCCGACCTGAACTCAACCCGAAAATTTGTACGACGCGATCGATCCAAACCCGATCCACCGGGGCCCACCACCGAGGCCCACCGTCGGGGCCCACCGCCGGGACCCACCGCCACGCGGCGCGCGCCACTGGAGGGCCCAAATAGTGCCCTGCAGTGGTGCAAATAGGTTCTGCCTATAAAAGTGTTAAAGTCTGGTGGCCGACATACAGGAAATGTGTCAGTCTGTACGCTCATGCGAGATAAGTCCATCACATAAGTCTACCAAACATATATATCAATCTATTGAGTCAAACATATTAGTAAAAATATAGAAAGTTTAAGAACGCACCCCACGCACGATTTTGAGTTCCATGTTTACTTTGAGCACTTTTTTTCATGGCGTCGTCGCCATCCACCCTGGAGGTCGTGCCAAAGACGCAACATGAGAGTACGTAATATTATGCAAGTGGAAAATCTGAACAAGGACCTAGTTGCTTCGCCGTTGTCATAGAGAAACAAGGTTGTTGCAGGGTTTGGATATGAGAACACTACCATTGTTGGTAATTTGTTAAATGAAAAGATTAATGGTTTGTTCCTGGATGGAGATGATGGGGAGCTAGTGGTTCCATTGCCGCTGACGTCCAAGAAGCACTATCCTCTGTTTGGAAGTCTTCGATAATTATCAAGCTCTTGGGCATCTCTGTTCCTTTTGTTGTTCTGGAACAAAAACTTTGTTCGCTTTGGAAACTTAGTAAGCGTATTAGCTTTGTTGATGTCCAAAAAGGTTACTTCGTTGTACACTTTGAAGTTGATGGAAATTATGAGAACGTATTTACGGACGCCCTTGGATGGTGTTTGGATACTATCCCATTATCAAAAATGGGACCCCTGAATTCAATCCCGCCACTAATGTGATCACCCAGTCACCGGCTTGGATTCGATTCTCTGATATGCCATTGATCCTTTATGAAGAGAAAGTTCAGTTGAAAATTGTGCAAGGAATTGGGAAACCGATTAAGGTCAACCAACATACTCTAGTTGCTAACAGGTGTCGTTGTGCTCAAGTGTGTGTAGAAGTCGATCTTACAAGACCTCTTAAAGGGTCCATTAATATCAATGACAGTTGGTTCTTCGTCGAATATGAAGGTTTCAATAGCATATGCTATAAGTGTGGTAGGTTTGGACATGGAGTTTCTCAATGCCCTCTAAACAACGATGCGGGAACCCAAGACAATGGTGCTCGTTAACAACCGGGTAAGCCCGTAAGTATGTCTGATAAAGAGAAGGTCATGGAGGCGGCTCAGCCTCTGAGAACCAGAGTCAATAGATTGTAAATGTTGGCATCGTGGCCTAATAGAAAATGAGGTGACGACACTGATCAATCCAAACCGTGAAACTCGGGGAAACAATATCCCAAAGGATATGCTAGCTAGAGAAAATTCTGAAAGAAATGGAGATTTTGTCTCAGGAAAAAAGGAAAGGATACATTAAGAAATCCCCAATGGTTATCCCAACGGATCACCACAAGATTGTGCAAATAACCTCTCAAGAGAAATTAAAGGGAAGGAAATTATACCTTCAAAAATCTACCTCACGTAAATCGTTTTGATGCTCTTCCAGCTGTTGATGTGGAGGGGTGCCACAAATTTGTTTTATAAGTTTATATGCCAAATCCCCAAGTCATTGCTACACCTTCACGTGACCAAGGAGCGTCTACGTCAAAGCTGGATATTTGTCCAAGAGTCGGGCCGCAAATCTAACGAAATAAGCTACAGTTAATTGGCCCAAGAAAGCTACTAAAACTTGTCCTGCTAGGATAAATGATTGGTTTGCTTTTGGGCCATGTAAAAGGCTCGTGCTTTGAAGCACAACCCACTTTCTCTCCCAAAAACAAAGATGGTATTCCCTTTCCCCCCCACTTCAATGCGGAACTGGTGTCGTACGTTCTTGGCAAGGATGTAGTTGAATATTTTGTGACCTAAAATGGTTCTGCCACCACGGTTCCTTGCTTGAATTCCGATCACCAAAATCCATAGCTCCCTCCCCCAATGGTGCCAACAAGGACGAAATCATGGGAGAAATTCCTGATGACTACAGACCCATCCATGTGAGCGATTCTGTTTTATGGTGGTATTTTCTCTCCCCTTTATACTTTATGATGAATTGGCTCATATGGAATTGTTATGGAGTTGTGAAAGATTGTTTCCTTAGGGCTATGTCTTTGTGGTAAGGACAAACCTGATCTACTTGTTGTAACAAAGACTTATATTTATCGGGCTCACGATGGATGTTGTTTGCTCCAAGCTTGATTTCTCTAATTGGGAAAGAGTTGAAGCAAGAGGTTTTGCGAGTGGTATCTAGATTTTATGGAGATGGTTAGGATCAATCGGGCTCAAGGCAGTATTCACAAGAGGACAATCTTCGAGCCAATATATATTGGCTCGACAATTTTCCTCTTGCGAATACTACCTTGAGCCCGATTGATCCTAACCATCTCCATATGCAAGTTTGTGAGTTCTGGGATATCGGTTTTGGTTGGAAATGGGACATAATCACCCCCTTTCTTCTTGCCTGCACAATTTTGAAGATTGCGACACTTGTTGAGTTAGAGGACCCTTAATTTGATCAACAATGTTATATGCTGGAGAGCTTCTCCTTTAGGGGAATTCTCTACATATGATCTTATTCGTGGGTTTGCCTCATCAAAGTGTTTGGACTCACGGGTATATGACCGCATTTGGAAGTTAAATGTCCCGAAGAGAGCTCGATGTTTCATTTGGCTTGTTATTTGAGGAGTCATTCTTACCAACATTGTGAGACATCGCCGCCATTTTGCAGATTCTGGTATATGCTCTTCTTGCTTGTAGAGAGATCAATCCCTAATACATTTATTTCGAGATTATAGTTTTGTTGCTCATGTATGGGCGTCTTTACAGCCAAGCATGTTTTGTGGTGATTTTTTTACTGCTCCTTTTGTGAGTTGGCTTCGCTGAAATTTGATGGGCAAGGATAATCACCACATTGGACTACTTCGGGCTGATATTTTTGCCATGGCTCTTTTGTGTTTGTGGAAATTGAGAAATGCTAGAGTCTTCTAGGAGGAAACTTGGATCAGGGATTGCGGTTCTTTCATTCTTCATTGTACTCATGAATATGCCAATGCTAGATTTAACAATTGTAGCTTTTCTAGTGGTGGTAAGAAGTAGGAGGAGTTTTGAAACGTTCAAACATGGAAAATGAAAATTATATCTAGGATATAATGGTTGAGATTTGTTTTGAAAAGATAAGATCTATTTTGTGGAAAGATCTATTGTCAAGTGGAAAGATATTGTTTGTTGTATACAAGGCAAGTGTTTGATGGAAAGATATAATGTTATTTATGAGAAAAAATATCAAATTGGACCATAAGTATATTATATTTTCAGCATCTTATAAATACAGGCACGACGGTCGAGCCTCTGTCATCACCTTCGTGTCCGAGTCGGTGTCGCTGAAGGACTTTTCAGGCACGACGTGGTCAGACATAAACGTGTGCAAATTGGTTGAAAATAAAATTGTATCATTTTTTCTAAATATCAACATAGTTTGACTATGAATTTAGAATTTTCCAAAGAATACTATTTTTGGTTTTAAGCTAATAGTTTGTATTACTTTTAATAATTTTAATATAGTTTGGAAATGAATTTACAATTTTTAAAGTTGATATTATTATTTTTCAAAGGTAAAAGTTTGTATTATTTAAAATTATTTTTTATTTAATTGAAAAGATGATAAGAATAGAAAAAATGTTTTGCCTTTTTCTGCAGCCCCCACACGCATCCAAGGACATTTAAAGACCAATTTCTGAAAATAGTTGCACATGCATGTACGTATGCACATTTCCCATTTACCATGTTGACCATTTTTTTTTTGATGAGGAAAGATTTCAAGGTATCCGACATAACAACATCGGGTAGCTCGAGAGGCCGATAATATCGGCATCGGTACAAACCGAACAGTAAGAACCAAAGACAAGCACAGAAACTACAACGAAGCAAAGTAGAAACACAAATCTAAGGCAGGCAGGGAGTCAAACATGACTCAATGGTGCCACCGGGAAAAGGGTCAAACAGGAACACCTGCGAAAGTGCTGAATGGGCTACCTTGACATTGCCTTCACCTAGATGAAGGATCTTCAGGAGCCTCAACCATGACGTTTCCCTCGTTCGAGAGGGGTCTTCATTCAGCCACAGACACGACCGGCGACTCAGCCAGAACCCAAGATTTATTCCACAAAGCCGCGAGAATTTTGCCACCCATGCTTGATCAAACAGAAAATAAAAAAGGTTAACAAGGGTGAAATTAATGAGATTGAATCCATCAATTTGTTCTTGACGAAGGTTGAGAAGATAGTAAAGGTTTGGAGTTGGTGCACCCCCAAAGGGGACTAATATCACCATAACAGTGATGTAGCCCAAATCAGGTCAAATTTGGTGGTGGTAGACGGGTGGTTTGAAATAATCGTTGATGTGGTGTCAGGGTTATCCGGTAATGATGGGAGACGGGGGTTATCAAGAATTGGTCGGGGGTTGCCCAGTGATGTTGGGGATTGCCCAGAGAGAGGGGTTATTAATGGTGTCGGGGGTAATCCGATGGTGGTGTTTGGTTGTTGATTGTTGTTGAAGAGAGAGATTTACTCCTTTGGTTGTTTGGGGATTAATCCCTTTGGTTTTTAGAATTTTCTAGACCTTTTAAAGAAGTAAGATTTGGAAGAAGAAAGGAAAAAAGAAAAGAAAAAAAAGAAAATAATAATAATAATAAAATTGAAACGTGGAAACAAAAGCCAAAAATACAGCAAAAGAAAGGCTGTCAAAGAACGCATAAAGAAAGAAAGTAATTGAAAAAAGAAGAAGACCCTGGCTTGCACAACAAGGAGGACCGAGGTGACTTGATGAAGTGAAAGAGGACCGAGGTGACTCAGTTGAAGAAGGGGAGGAGATGGAGCACCGACTGGGTTAAGGGGTTGTATCCCTTCGCGCTTGGGTGATAGCTACTCGCTTGGGTTCGTCCGATCTTTACACTCGGGTTCATCAAAGCGTCATATGTTGTCGGAGTTTTATGCACAGCTGGAGTTTGGATCTTCCTGCCATGGCTTCTTCTGCTTCCTCAAGAGGAAGATGGTGGGGGATCAATTTCAGATCTGATTTTGGGAGCGATTTTAAACGCAGGTGGGAGCGTTTACAGGTGGAAGATGGTGATTTTTTGTGATTTTCGGATCTGATTTCTGGATCTCTTTGTGGTTTTGGGAGGGTTTGCATGATTTTTTGTTGATGGCTTGGTAGATTAGTGATTGGTTTTAGATTAGCTATATGTTTCACTGATTCAGTGTTTCATTTGCTAATTTAGAAGCTCAAATCCAACAAATGATGCTTAAATAAAAGCTTCTTTAAATTGAAGTGGCTTTGTAGACCAACGATTTTTAGAGAAGAGGGGGCTTAATCCCTTTGATTGGGGGTTCATTTGATATTGTTTATTTGTTGTTGTTGTTTAATGAAGATGATTATAATGGGGGTTTACCCTTGATGTTGATTGTGGGATGTTATCCTTCAGATTTTTGTTGGGTAAAGCATTTGGGGTTTTTTAGAGAGAAACCCATCTCTCTAAGTCCCAGAATCTAGAACAAGATAGATGAATATTTGTTGTTGGTTGTTGTTGCCTCTGATAGAAGATGATTCACACTGTTGTTGGGGGTTAACCCTCATTGGTGTTTGTTGTTGGTTGTTGTTAGAGGGGGATTACCCATTTGATTTTTGGGGGTTTTCTAGAGAGAAGGGAGAGCCCCTCTCTCTAGAGTCCCGTTGGTGGGTTTAGAAAGAGTTCATGTTGACCATTGTTGTTCATGTGGGTCTACAATCTCTGAAAATAGTTCTTTTTTTTTTTAGAAATGAAAATAGTTCATTAGATATATACAAGCAGAGGCGGATCTAGGGGGGTGGAGGGGGCGGCCGCCCCCGCTAACCTTCGGCGAGAAGCTTAGGCGGACCGCCGAGCCCCCCGACGCCACGCCATTGAAAGAGAAGCTTAGGCGGACCACCGAGCCCCCCCAACGCCACGCCATTGAAAGAGAAGCTTAGGCGGACCGCCGAGCCCCCCGACGCCACGCCATTGAAAGCGGCCATGAGAGCTTCTGCTGAGCGGAGAAGACGAAGTTACATTTGAGATCTGTTTTTTTTTTTTTTTTCAAAGTGTCAAACGCCCAAAACTACGTCGTTTCCCAAAAAAAAATTAAAACCATTGACCTCTTTTTTTATTCAAAAACGTGTAAAAAAGGTCATAAGCTGATTTCTTTTGTTTCTTTTTTTTATTGAAGACTTCCTTTGTTTCTAAGGGGTTTGTTTGTTTCCATCAATTATAAAGGCATTTTTTACTTTCAATACTTATTTTTAAAAAATGTGTTTGGTATAAAATGTATTTTTTTGCAAATATCATTGTTTAAATTCAAATGTTCTCAAATACCAAAAAAATTCAAAATTCAAAATGCTACACAAATTCCAAAGCTTTAAAACAACTTTTTACAAACAAATTACTTTATAACTACAAATGCTTTTTTAAATTAGTTTACCAAACAAACCCTAAATTGACAGTAACATCTCCCTTCCACTGTGGGAGATGTTTGTCCACTGTCCTGCCCACCAGTCGCAGTAGTCGACTGCCCTGCCCACCGACCACATCCTTCAGGCACCTTCAACTCCATTCTCCCGCGGAATTCCGACAGTTCGGCGATGCGCTCCCTCGCTGTCACAACCTCTAATTTTGTCCAAAATTGTGAGTTCTAGTTGTTTTAGGGTTTAAGTAAAAGTGAAAATTTTGTTAAATTATATCTATATTTGTATAAAAATTACATTAAGTTAAGGAATCTATGATTATATTGAAGTTTGAAGAGTCGTAAGCGACAATTTTTATAATTATTGTCGCTATTTTTGTAAATCTCATAAGTCCTTGAGCCCCCTTTGTAATATGTTCTAGATTCGTACATAAATTTTAATTAGTTACAGCTATGTTATTCTTATTAATTTGGCTGTATTAAATTAACATATACGGAGTATGAGCTAGCTATACAAAAAAAGTCTTCTGTTTACCAAAAAAAAAAAAAAAAAATCTTCTTCGCCACTGGGTATGAAATTCCATACACGGTAGACTGACTGTGATATGTAGTCCTATAAAAACAGGGGAGACGCCCTCCATTGCTAATTGGCTGACGGAAAAGTAGTAGCCTGCCTTACGTGTGATATATACCATTAATTTTGTTACTTCTTTATAAGTATTTGGAAATAATAATAAATCAAAAGCTCTTAATTACACTTTTGCAAGTTGTAACTAATAAGTCGAACGACTACTACAGCACTACTTATCAATAACAGGTAGGATACGGATCGATTACCTATTAATTTTCGTATCGTCGATCATCTGGTGCGATCGTGGGTTTGGAGGTGCGAGATACACACTTGACAAACCGACTCGAATACGGGGCTATATATAACTATTACACTTCATGGATTAATTAGGACGGCAGTCCCGCTGACGGTATAAAACTATTACAGTATGACATGCACGGATTATAGGATTTTATGTGCGGAAGATCGCGTGAACCCGGCAAAACACACGAACCATGTATTAGGTTTTGTAACGTGTTGTGGTCCATGCTTTTTGGTGCAGAAATCATGCGCACTAGTGGAAAAAACACTTTTTGAGGTTCCTTTTAGAGGTGTACATAGTTCAAAACGCCTCAACAACGACTTAGGCAATCACTTTTTTTGGTTTTTGAGGCGAATAATTAATTTATACGCCTCAAAAACATCTTTTAAGACGGATAAATTAATATACGCCTCAACAAGTATCCGAAAAAACATTTCCGCTAAAGTATTAGAGGCGGGCCAGGATACTGGTCCGCCTCTAATGCTAACTAATTGAGGCGGGCCAAGTAGCCCGCCTCAATTAAAGCTTGTTGAGGCGGGCCTCTTAAAGCTCGCCTCAACAAGTATGTCCAATAGAGGCGGTCATGTAAGGCCCGCCTCTATTAGACCAAATTAATATACGCCTGCAGTATCTCTTTCTTCTCACCGCCTTCCTCTACCTTCCATCTTCTAGGGTATGTAGCTCTTACCGCCTCTCTTTTTCTTTTGTCTCTTCCATCCGCTCTCACCACCATGGAGCCAGGGGTTGACCTTCGACGACTTCTCCGCTCTCCACAATCCTTTTCTTCTGCCCGAGGTTTTCAAGGTACGTATTCGATGTATGCTCCGAATCTCTTTTTTGTCGCCGCCTTCGTCGAATACGAGAAACGAGGGTTTTGCTTTCAACCCTTTCTCTCTTCTGAAACAATTTCATCCCGTAGGTGACCTTTATGAACCAATTATAAGGCATTTTAAGATTCTTCCTTGCTTTGACCAGTTGCAGAAAATGTTCTCTTTGATTTATTTTGAGTAGACGAGTGGAAACAACGAGGAGGCAGAAAGGAGTGACGCAAGAGAAAGGTGTGGGAGAGAGATCATTCTTACGTACATAATGTGTCGAAGAAATGGAAGAATTGCATTTCGATCCTTCTGCATATAACTCTCTCCATGCCTTCCATGTCAGTTGCCTCTGTTTAGGGTTATATTGATTTTCTTCAGCCTTTTTTAAATCAATTTCACATTTTGATCTTCTAATTTGGATTATCTCTATTTGGATTGCGAGATTTTTCAGTAGAGTGTGGAAAGAACATATATTTCCAGGTAGGAAGTATTGGGGTTTATTGTTTTGGTCTATATCATTTATGCCTACTTGAGTATGAAGTTACTGTAGTTTATAGAAGCAAGTTGCAAGGTTAGGGACTTTTTAAACAAGTAAAATATATGTTTCAAGCAAAGTGATTTGAAATAGAGGAACTTGCATATAGGAAGGTTTAATCTAGAGTTTTGATTTGATTTAATTTAAGGTTACATAAGCTCATAGTGATTGCTTGAGTGTACTGCTTTTTAAGTTTGATGCATGTTTTGCAGTTTTGGCATCATACGTGATTCCCTGGAAATGATTCAATCGGAGTTTCCTAATACTGCATATTTTGTTGCTGGAACACAAGTAAGTGTTGTTGCCTATGCATAAACTACTAATGTGTTACTGTTTTTGTTCCTTGATCCACTCTTTGCATTCCGGGTCAAAATATTATATGCTGACTTTTGTGAGATAGATATTGGTCATATGAAAGAACAGTTGGAAAATTTTCTATAGTTGGACATGCAATTTTCAATGTATTGTATGTGTTCGATGAAATGCATGAAAGAGTATAGTATACAAAGAAATGATTGACGTTCCTTTGTGCTTGAATAATGATTTCAGGTTACTGGACTATAAGGCCCTCCACCATTGAGGTATGCGATCGATGACTTTCTTTTTGGCATGTGGATTCATTTGTGTCCAGCTGATTTTGATAGTCTAAGTTATCAACACAAGTAAACTCTTGGTTGTTTATTTTGTAGGGTTCTTCGTTAGCCAAAAAGAAGTTCTTTGTTAGGACATTTGATCCATATCAGTTTTTCCTCTACCTGTTAGGGTTACTTATCAAGATGAGCCTCTGCTTTTGCTTTTCTAAGCTTTCCCAAGACTTCTGTGCTCGCTTGTATCTGTTAACCCTCCTTAGTTTCCTTTTCCTTCAAATTATCTTACTTTGTTATTTCCTCTTCTTTCAGATTTATCCTGTGCAATTTTCTGAATTTGTATTCATCGTGGTTTGGTTTACGATTTTTTTTTGCATTATTATCCTAGAGTCTTATTTTTTAGTTGTCAATAATTTCTCAGATTGACAAAGAAATAAAAAAGTTCTCAGAGCACACACTACTCTTCACTGATTGTTTTTTGGTGTTTTACCAGTTATCTTGTTTTAATGAAACAAGTAGATGAACTCTTTCAATTTGGTTGATCTCTTCTTTCTAAAGGATACACCTTATTTTTGCATATTTCAGGATGATGATACATTGAAGACGGAAAGAAGATCCTTTCCTGCACAATTTTTTTCTCCCATCCTGCTGAAGGTTGCTATATTTATATTTTCTTATTGCTTTATGTATTGCACATGTGTCGCCTTGTATTTGACTTGCCATTTTCTACTGTGTTTGGATCATATTTTATCTGCAGGCATTATCCATTACTTTTTTTGGTGAATGGGGTGACAAGAGCCAAGTAATCTGCTTAAAACTTCTTTATTTGTGCATGCACTATTTGCAAAATTATGTTGTTCAATTCAGTTCATGCATTGATCTTGAAGCACTTTTATTCAACCATATTAGTTTCCCTTTTCTTCTGATTTCTCAAACTTAGATTAAATTTTGGTTTCAGTTGGCTACCATTGGTCTAGCGGCAGATGAAAACCCATTTGGTGTTGTTCTTGGTGGAATTCTGTAAGCATATTTACTTGAGAGCCTTCTTATGTTATGTGATTAATTATCTTGTACCTCTCATTTGAGTTTTTTAATTGTATGATTAGTCAATTGGTAGAAATGTTAAAGGTAGTGCTTATAAGTTATACATCTTTGAAAAGTCTATAATGATGTTTTAAAAGAAAGAAATGGCTGTAGTTATACTGATTTATGAAATTGTAATTCTGATCGCATGCCTGTTTATTTGGAAAAGATCTTAATTTGATCCTATTTTCTGAATTTTGTTTTATTTAAGAGGGCAAGCTCTCTGTACAACTGCTGCTGTCTTGGGCGGGAAGAGCTTGGCATCCAAAATATCTGAGAAGATGGTAATCTTTTAGATTCTGTGACTTCTGTCTATTACAGACTTACAGTTATTGTGTTTGTGTAATTTTTTCTTGTAATAATTGCTGTTAATCCTTAATGTCGTTGTTTCTTCTGCAGGTTGCACTTTCCGGTGGGGTTCTCTTCATTATTTTTGGCATCCAGTCCATGCTTTCAACTGTAGGCTGATGCTACTGGTACTCCTCCAGCAGGTATGAAGATATGCACACAGTACACTACATTTACGTCACGATTTCAGCACATTGTATCAAAACTGTAGACAAACAAATCCTATGAGTGTTGCTATATTGTTCTATGTATGCGGAATTGCTAAGCAATGCTGTTTCCAGGAGCTATTTGGTTCGATATGGGAGAGAGAGCAGTCTAAAGAAAAGGGGCTCGATCCGGTGTGCAATGGACACTCCATACAGTGATTCGATGAATGATTCTTCCGTTAATTTTAGCCCCTCCACTGAATTGATTGAGGAATATCATTTGTTGTTTATTGTCTTTGATGGATTGAATAGTAGCTACTTTAAAATTTGAATGCACAAGGTTCTTTCAAGGACCCTGTCTTTTCGTTCCAACTTGTTTCTTGAAGCCATATACTTGTAATATCCTAAGCAAGTAAACAACTATGTTTTTTCGTCTACTTTTGCTTTAGTTAGTAGCTAGGACCATCAAACTTAGGAGAAACTTATGTCATTGGATATAGATGTTGCCTATGATGGATGTAGATCAAAGGCATGTTTGCTTCAATATCTTGAATTAGTTGAAAGAGCTTAGATTGGACCATCAATTGGATATAGATGTTGCCTACCAATTGGATATAGATGTTGTCTATGATGGCTGTAGATCAAAGGCATTTTTGCTTCATTTAGATATTGCTTGCTTTTTAGCTGGTGCGTTATTGTATTTTTTTTTTCAAAAAAAGAGGACTTTTTAGCCCGGACCTTTAAAGATCCGGATTAATAGGTCCTCTTGTTTTTTAGCAAATAACTAGACTTGTTGAGGCGGGCCTATAGAGGCCCGCCTCAACAAGTGTTTACTTATTGAGGCGGGCCTCCTAAGCCCGCCTCAACAAGTCCCTCATTTTGGCGCCAAAGTGAGGGACTTGTTGAGACGGGCTTCGGAGGCCCGCCTCAATAAGGTCCTTTTAGAGGCGTAAAATGCCCGTCTCAAAAAGTGTCCCTACTTGTTGCAGCCCCCTTAGTTGAAGCGAACGGTGTTCGCCTCAATAAGTGTCCAAAGGCCCGCCTCTATAAGGGTTTTTTCCACTAGTGGCGGTTTTCTCTGTAATACGTTGTGGTCCGTGTGTTTTTATGCACGACCAAACATTTAGTTATGTTAAGAGAGGACCAGTTGGCAGGAAGGAACGCACATATCGTGAGTTTTTTAGTGACGTGTACGATCCGTGCATTTCCTCGATTATTAATTTTGACACGTTTTTATTGTGTGTAACTGTCCTAACCGACTTGATAAGTGCTTGGTCGACTCATGCATACCCTATATAAAGGCATGTTGGGGCAAGTTTTGGTCCTACTATAATAATAGATTAATCTCATCTTTTTTGATTGATTACATCTGAACAAATCGAAAAAAACCTTTTGTGTCTCATTGTTTCCATCCTAGAACATTGGATTTTCTTCAAACTTATCCCAAAATAGAACTTGTAACCCAAAATATTATATAAGGGTTGTACTACTATTTTTAGAAGTTGCTCTTTGCACGATTCAAATAAATATATCCAAGTCTTGTTTACACGTCAAACTCCAACAGTAAAACCTTAAATCTTCATGTTAATTGTAGGAAGTGTGCTATCATTAATTTTCGGGGGGAAAGAAACATTAACTTATAAGTCAGTTGTAATTACTATCTTTTGATAGACTCCGATCTGTTGAGTTAATGTCTTTTGATTACTGATTTTGGATAATTCCTAATGTCGTACGTGTAAATGTCACAATTTAACCAATTAAGTATATGTTACGTGATGCATGTCTTTTATGTAATTCAGAATATTCAACTAACAACCCATATATAGGCATTTAGATCGATAGACACGTTGAGAAAGACTCCTCAACATAAGGATCGATATATAGCCTCTAGCTAGCTTGCGTACAAATGAACTATAGAAATCCTTGAGAGATCAATCGTAAGAAATCGATTACTTGTTGATGTATTCAGGGCTCGTTTATTTGACAGTGATTATATATTATAATTTATTGAAAAATGAATAAATAATAGGATGGAGTGAGTGAGATAAAAAGGGGAGTTTGAAAAGAAAATGGGTAAACTTGCAGCCAAAAGAACAATGAAACCTGTAAAACGCTCCCTTTGCTCTTACCCCGGAAAACCTAATTTTGCCTAGCCGCTACCAAGAAGCCTCACTTCAACCATGAAAATCGAAACTTTTTCCCCGATCACTCTAACAAGCTTCACTCCTTCTCTCGTTCCGGCTTCAAAGCTGGTTCAAATGAGACGAGTTTCCACCAAATCTGGTCCCCAAATCGCCATCCTCTGCAAATCGTGGACAACGCGGGGCATGCATTGTGCTCTTACCAACTCCACCCTGCTTCGGCGGCAAGGGTGAAGCAGTACACTGTTCAGCTTCTGGGCTGCACTCCTTGGGCGACCTCTCACCTTGCCGTGATTTCGGGATTGGTCTAGAGATTTCACATGCGCCTGCAAATCTGGATCTAGCTTTCAGTATAGGCCCGGAGCCGGATTATGCGGATGTCTAACTGCTCCACCTTTCAGGATTGGATTGCAAGGAAGATCTCAATCTTGCTTTGCCAGAACAGCTCAGCATCGGTATGGTGTCAACCCGATAGGTGTGTGCCTTCCCAGCCACGTTTCGTTTGTTTTCGCTACGAGTCTAAGTCTTATGCCTTACACAGGACTTCCAGGTTCCCTCTTACTCTTCTCTTGTATGATATGCTTAGTATTTATGTGGCTTCTTGCTTAACATTTCACTCTGCACATCTCGCTTACCTTACCTGCTCTCCCCTCTGGTTTTCAAATTTTCTCTCTGCTTTCACTCTGAAACTTCAATCTTTCTTTGGTTTCTGGAAAAATTCATCCTCATCCATGGTTATGGATAAGGGAAAAAGAACGATGAAAGACATCCTTTCTACTAAAAACACGGAGTCTGGCAACCAGACCAGCACCCCTTCTTCTAAACCAAACAAATCCTTGAGGCCTGTCTCTTCTTCTCAAACTAATCCTGAACCATCCACAAAGGCCTCCACTGAACAGACTCTCAAGTCTACCACCACCATTTCTGCTAAACCTGCCATTGACATGAAACTTTTTTCAACCGTCTTTCTGGGGTGAGGGAAAACATTATCAAACTCAAGGAAACTTGTCTGATGGGTTATGTGATTGAGACCCAATTGATTTCCCAAAGCTGAAAGCTAAGTTGAAAAACAATTGGAAATTTATCAAGGGGTCGTTTGAAATTATTAAGCATCCCAACCTCTAGTTTGAACTCAGATTTGCCAACCTCATTGATCAAAAGAGAGTGTGGGAGGGCAGACCTTACCACATTTTTGGAAAACTTATTCTCATGAAGCCTTGGAGCTCCAAATTTGATCCCTTTTCTGAGCATATTTCCACTGTCGATATGTGGATCCGTATTCCGCTACTCCCAGTGGAATATATCAGTCATGAGGTCCTGCATACGATTATTGAAATGAATCATCTTGGCACTCTCATCAAACTGGATCCTCTTACTGAAAGGAGACAAAGGGTGAGATTTGCTAGGTTGTGCATAAATGTTGATGTCAACACTATTTATGACAAGAAGTTGGTCATCCCTAATGAAGAGGGTGAAGAGCTAGAATATGCTATATGGATGGAAGAATTTCCTGAAGGTTGTGGTAATTGTGGTGCACTACAGCACACTTTCGACCAATGCCCTCTTAGGGTGATCAAACCGCAAACTCTGCAGTTGAACTTCCAAAAGCTCTATGTCAGTAGCACTGCTGAAACCTCTAAAGGTGCTAAAAACTCCCCTTCTAGTGATTGGAAGGAGGTATCTCAGCATAAGAAAAGTAAGTCTTCCTCTCCACTTGTGAACAAAATTGCCCTTGTCTTTTCTGCAGTGAACAAAATTCCTTTCTCAGTTCTGACAATTGTTCCAACTAAGGAGAATGTTGGGCAAAGTCTTCCTTTTATCCCCCCAAACACAACTCCTACAAAGAAATTGGATGTACCTTCTGTTGGATCTTCTTTGGAGTCCAATTTTCCTCTCCCTTCAGACCCTACTCCTCCCTTTGTTTTACCACACCCTAATGATGCTACTACTGAAGGTGGCCTGGGGGCTGCCTCCATTCTCAATCCTTTCTCTGACAATGATGAGCTCAATCCCTTGAAGGGGAAAAAACTTCAAGAGTTTCTTGAACTAGATGATTTCTTGGATGAAATTGACACTAAGGATCCTCTTGCACAGCCTGCTGGGGACTCAAACATGCTCCCTGAAAAGGCTGTCAATAATGAAACTGAGGAGGCAACTGAATCCTTCAGTTCCTTCACTATTGTTGCATCTGATGAACATGTGATGAAGGAGGCTGATAAGCATAAGGAACCTTCTACTCGGAGTCTTCCAAGAGAAAGGAAATGGAATGCGAGGTTGATACCGCCTCTTCTGTGCTGAAGGGTATCAAAAAAACCAAGAAGTAATTATGTTTAGGTCAGTTTATCATGCTTTCATGCCCTTTTGCTGCTGTTATAACTCCTATTCTGAAAAAGTGGACACCTTGTACCCCAGTGTATTTCCTTGTTATCACTTGAGCATGAAATCTCTGATAAACTGTAAGCCACTACCTTTATATTTCCTTCTTGTTGTTGGGATTTATATCTGCCCGAGAAAAGACCATTTTGTAACTCTATGCTTGAAATATGAATTGAAGGTCTTTTGGTACGTTGTGTGCATAAACCATCTTATTAGTAAGAATCCTAACATTTTTTTAATGGATTAAACTCTGCTTGGACGGCTGGTTTGAAGCTTGTGATCTTTAACTTGTCTCATTTGAAGCATTATAACTATATTCCTCAACCTATTAAGTATGATATCAGAAGGTTTGAACATGATAAGAAAAAGGAACTACATCCTTAAATCTTCCTTGGAGTTTTACAGTATTGATCAACTGCACACTGAACATTGGAAATCCTTGAGCTACTGCTTGGCTACTGTCAATCTGCATAACTATTGTGATATACTCTCGTCCCCTTTACTTCTCTATTTCAATTTTATATTTCTTTATCTTTCTATTTGGAGTCTCTGTTTTGTTTCATTAATCTGGAATGACTGGACAACTCACTCTCTTTGCTTTACTACCAACTTGCAGATCCCCTACAATCAGGAACATACACAAAAAAATGGATTGATCATCATGGAGGAAAAAACGGAGGAACTGAGCCAGAATAATGTGTGTAGCGTGAATATATTTTTGTTGGTTGACCCACCAGAGTCATCAACTATGACCAAAAATAAATTTCAACACTTCTCTTTATAAGAGATTACTTGCGAACACTTGTTTGAATGGAAAAGGATTATAATATGTATATTGGATTTTTACAATCCAAAGTACAATGCTATCTTATGTTACTTTACCAAGTGTGACAGCAATGTCGGAAATGAAATGACAATTATATGTATTTATTCCCTCAAAATGTTAACAAAACATCTACTGCCTTGGAAATTTGAAATTCAAAGTCAAAGAGTGTTAGAAAACTGGATGCAAAGCCATTGTATGTAGAAAAGAAATTCTTTTAAGGTCTATCAATACAATGAACTTTGGGATGATCATCAAGAATCTTTGACGGTTTGCACTCGGTATAACTGTCATTACTATGAACCACGAAACAAGACCCCTAACTGTCATTGGATATGGGGCAATTACTCAATTGGTTTTTTATGAAGATTACAACATGGAATTGTCGTGGAATCGGGAAGAAAACTTTTCAATTAATTGCACTCTTTGAAACAAGAACAAACAAAGAACCAAGTGAAAAAGTGTGGAAAAAAGCTAGATTTGATCAATTCTACTGTGTCCTGGCTACAGGTTTCTCGGGTGGCATTTGTGTAATGTGGAAAACCTACCAACTTACAAATAAAATCATTGAAATTGACCAAATTGAAACAAGATTTATTAGTATCAAGTATACAAACCAGCTCACGAACATAAAACTTATGTTAATCCTAACTTATGCTCCACCAAATGAATCTGCAAATAATGTGTTCTAGGACGGACTCATCTATTTTATTAAAAAGTGTTCTCTTCCGTGCATTATTATGGGAGATCTGTGTAACACCCCCAAACATATAGCCTTGAAAGTATTACCGCCAGTGACCTCAGATTCCACATCCGAAGCCACCCAAGGCTTAACCAATTTATACAAATCACAAAACAACCTTTAATACGAAATATCATAACATTTGATTAAATCAAAGTCTCGGAATTACATCCACAATTCCAAATACAACCAAAATACATAATATGTTTCAATACAGCGGAAGTCTTTTAAATAAATAACAAAAATATCTTGATCGGAGCGATCACCCGCCTAGGATCTCAACCTTGATAAAACTCTTAAAAACTCCATCTGCCTTCATCGTCGTTTCTAGCCTTCACGTAACGGGAGTTTACCTGATGTGCCGTATGAGACGGATGACACCAGCCAACCATGCAAGGAATAAAACCCGGTTGGTTAGTCTAATGAAAGACTATGCAAGGGTAAAACAGAAAGGTTATAAGGTAGGCGTATTAGGTTAGACCCATCACTTCTCGAATGAAAGCCGATGACGATAGTAAACCTCAATACCTCTATAGAATGATTCAAAGTAGAATGATCAAGAGAATACTCCTAAAGATCGATTCTAAAGGAAACATATGAAGAGAAGACTCCAAGAGATTGAGTCTTATCGGAAAGTATGACAAGTGTTCGAAAACATTAAAGTTTCACACAAGCGTTTTAAAAAGACTTGCCCATTTGGGTCCACGACCAACCTCACCACGTAATGCGAATTCAGATTTGGAAGGAGGACTTACTTTAGTCGAAGTCCAGACGAGTTTCCAAGTTGTACTTCTCACCCAAGGTTCATTAATTATGTGCATAGCGACACTTATCTTATTTTAGTGACAAAGCGTACATTCACGTTATAAGCTTTTATATATCATCTCATCGCGAGAGATATTGAAGGGAATAAATCCTGAGAATCGACACCAGCTGTGTGCACCTATCCTGAGTAAGGGCAAGGTCATGACCAGAGAGAGTACTAGGGAAAAATCCTCCTAGCACCAGTTATAAAGAAACAACTAGACCTCACAAGGTACATAGCGTTCCTATGAATACTCGTTCTAACTAAACAGTTAAAACCACATAATAATCCACAACAATTCCATCATGTTAACAGTATATATATATATCTATAATAGCGTTGTTTCTAGCAGTATATACAACCTATTATAATATCTCTTTTAATCATATCAAATACGTTTATCAAAACTGTTCCCAACGAAAACAATATTCATCCCATTTAATTAACAATTAAAACAATTGATAATTAATAGAAATATGGAATGATAAGCAAGAGCGAACCACCACTTGCCTTAGATTAGACGAACGATTGACGAAGACGGGTTTCTGGGTCCGGAACGGAAACAGAACTCGGATTACAGATTCCTACGGAACGACCCATAACGAAACCCTAGGTTAGATTCGACATTTAAAATGATACGAATCGAAGAAGGAATGAACCAAATTGAAGGAACGAATGCCCCAACCGAGACCGACAAGCCCAAAGCCACGATCGTGATTGCCCAGGCAATCCGCGGTCGCGGCAGGGATTCCGCGGTCGTGGCCGTCGAGGACAAGGCCACCGTGGGTGTCATGACAGCGGTAATGGACGCGGCCGACCTTGTCACTGCCGCGGTCGCGGACATGAACTTCGACGACTCGAAAGGGAGAAATCTCACCGGGGGCGACGTGACGGGGCTCGATTTGGAAGGGGCTCGACTCCTAGGCACCTTGCACCTCCAATGCACCACCTTGAGAGCACCACCACCTCCAACAAGAGCTTCGGCGACATCTTGAAGATTTCCGGCGAGAGCTTCGACCTCCAGCGAGCACGAAAACGAGAGAGAATCTGAGAGGGAGAGAGTGATTTCGGTGTGCCCTTCAACCCTCAATCCGACCCCCTTTTATAGCCAAAGGAAGGAGCTCTCCCAGCCCAGATCAACGGCCAGCCAGAAGATCGACGGTGGCGCGAACGGCGAGGCTTTGACGACGAAGTGAAGCTTGCGTGTTCGAGTTTTTCGCGATCGCAGAACCTGCACCGCGATCTCGGCAAAACCCACCTGCCAGCTATAATGATTACCCTTTTTCCGTGATCGCGGAAATGCTTCCGCGGTCGCGGAAAAATCCTTTCCGCATCTATTTGCCCGGGAAAAGGTATGGGTACGGGTTTAAACCCCGGGTTAAATATATTCGTACCCGAACGAGTATTCTAAGCCCCGAAAATACGTCGAATGTATTTTATTCCACTCAGAAAAATATTACAGAGCTCAAACATGATATAGAATGTCCGAACTTCTCTGAAAATGATCTGACTACTGTACGAGGGTTGAGTAAATTACCCAAATATCCTTACTAAAAATGAGGGGTATTACATCACCCCCCCCCCCCCTTAAAAGAAGTTTCGACCCCGAAACTTGGCCGAATAAACCAAAAAAACGAGGCGTTACAATCTGAACGAAATACAAGACCATTCTGAAAAATTAGGTGGTTTAAAACCACCTTTGACAAAATTTGCAAGATTACAATATTTTAAGAATGAATGTGAACTACTAGAGACCCCTATTCAAGGAAACATCTATACCTGGCGAAAGAACATTACAGAAATAGATAACATATATGAAAAACTAGATAGGGTACTCATTCATCACCAGATCCTTCAATGGTATCCTGATATCTGTACTAAACACTTTTCTTTTACTAGCTCAGACCACTGTCCCATCTCTATCGAGCTTGACTCAACAATACCTTTTAAAAATCAACCGTTTAAATTTGAAAAAATCTGGATGAACAGAAAGGATTTTAGAAATGTTGTCAAACAAGCTTGGAGAACTAATTATCATGGATCGAGATTGTATAATCTTGCATTCAAAACAAAATTACTTAAGAAAGATGCCAAGATCTGGAACAAAAATACTTTTGGCAATGTATTTACTCAATTACAAACTATAGAAAAACAGCTCTCTGAAATCCAAACTGAGATCTGTACTTACCTTATAAATGATCTCATTAAAAAACAAATAAGAATCATAGAAAAAAAAGAAAGAAAAACTTCTGTGTTTTCAGAAAATTTACTGGAACCAAAGAGCTCAAGTTAAACACATCAAATTAACTGATACGAATACTAGCTATTTTCACAAAATAGCAAGTGGAAGAAGAAATAGAAAAATCATAACAGAAATTAAAACACGAGAAGGAACAAGTATTACTTGAGAAGAAAACATTAGAAATGAAATCAGAAATGATTTCATTAAAAGATTCAGAAGTGAGAATATGAACCAGAGACTATTTCAGGAAAATCTTGAATTAATTCAGTTTGGAATATCTACAAAGGACAATTTAGAATTAATAAGAAATGTATCCAATGAAGAAATTAAGAAGGTTGTCTTTAACATTGGCTCGGATAAATCACCGGGGCCTGATGGTATGACATCAAAATTCTACCAAAAATATTGGGACATTATAGGTCCTTCTGTTATTCAAGCAGTTAAAAGCTTTTTTCTTTCCGGGAAATTGCTCAAACAAATAAATCACACATTCATCTCTTTGATTCCAAAATGTGACAATCCGAACTCTACTAATCACTATAGACCCATAAGTCTATGCTCTACAATTTATAAGATTATCTTGAAGATCATAACAATAAGACTTAAAGGAACCATGGAAAAATTAATCCACCCCCTAGAGGGTGCCTTTGTTGCTAACAGAGTCATTCAAGATAATATCTTGATTGCCCGTGAAATCTTCACCCATTTAAATCGAAAAAAGGAACTGAAGGTTTCATTGCCCTAAAATTAGATATGGAAAAAGCTTATGATAGAATTGAATGGAACATCATCATTAAAATTATGGAAAAGTTTGGATTCCATGAAAAATTTATCAACTGGATAAAAGAATGCATTATAACGGTATCTTTCTCGGCGCTTGTAAACAACGGACCCACAAAAATATTTAAACCATCAAGAGGACTTCGACAGGGTGACCCCCTTTCCCCTTTCTTGTTTATTTTAGGATCTGAAATCCTTGCTAGAAAACTCCAAAAAGCTTCAGAAAGACCTCGTAATCCTCTAGGATTTCAAATCACTCAACAAGGATCACGAATTCCGTTTCTGGCGTTTGCGGATGACATTGTGATCTTCTCAAAAGCTAAACAATAACACTGTAAGGAAATCAATGATATTATTGATGAATATTGCAAAATCTCAGGACAAAAAGTAAATTTTCATAAATCGGCTTTTCAAGTCACAAAAAAGGTTATCAATCAAAAGAAATTAGCAATACAAGGTATTCTCACAATCACAAATATGATATCTCTCGAAAAATACCTTGGTTGCCCTATCATTAATGGTAGAGTCAATTCGAATACCTTTGATGATCTCTTAATTAGCACCCAACAACAACTGTCTAAATGGAAAGCAAACTCTCTTTCCCAAGTAGGAAGAACAACACTAATAAAAACCAATCTGGCATCAAGACCAAACTATCTTATGCAAAGGTTTATGTTACCTACACACACACACAATTAACTTGACAAGTTAAATAGATCCTTTTTTTGGAACAAAGACATCTCCTATAAACCTCTTATAGGCTGGGAAAAAATATGTAAACCGACACAACAAGGAGGTCTTGGATTGAGAAAATCAAAGGACATGAATAAATCCCTACAATTCAAATTACTATGGAAAATCTTAGTAGAACCGAATAACTATTGGGTCAGAGTTGTTACTGAAAAATACTTGAAAACAATCCATATATTTTATTACGAGAAAAAAGGAAATTGCTCTTGGCAATGGTCCAAAATGATTGAACTCATGGATGAATTCAAATCTGGACTAATTTGGCAAGTTGGTAATGGCAGAACAATCAAATTCTGGTCGGATAATTGGGTCTTAAACACCCCTTTATGTGATATCATAAACACACAATCAATCCTGAATAAGGATACCCTGGTAGCTGATTTTATGTTGCCAAATAAAATCTGGAATAAGGACCTAATAGAACAATGTTTACCACATGATTTAGCCAAAAAAATAACCTCTATCCTGAAACCTTTAAAAGATATTCATGATAGAATGTATTGGGAAACTAGCAAAAATGGTTGGTTTTCTACGAACTCTACTATGGAATTAATTAACAGAAACAAGAGATATACTGCCTATGATTCTTCATGGATCTGGAAGATGGACACATATCCCAAAGTTAAAAAATTTGTCTGGAAAATAATGAAAAACGGACTACCAACAAAAGCTAGATTAGCAGAAAAAGGTGTAGCAATCCCCCAGGGTTGTATCCGATGTAATGCTCAATTGGAGGATTTGAATCATCTCCTATTCCAATGTAACCACACCATAAAAACAATAGAGAAAATGAATTATCATACCTATGGTATCATTACATCCCTAAACATAGGAAACAAAAAAATCAACGAAATCATTGAGGAAATTCGACAAAAAACTGATAGATCACAATTTATAGAATTAATTGTAATAACCCTCAATTTTAGTATGGGTATTTGTGTAATTTTCAAAACTTTCGTTTTGTAAACAAAACGTATTAGGCATTTTCTGTAAACTCTGTAAGAACCTTTTGAACGTGATAATATACATTTAATAAGATATTGGGTCTTAAAATATTTTTGGGAGTGCTAAAACCAAAGATTAAGCATAAACCGCGATCAAGGTCGGGAGCTGATCAAGGCCCGGAAGCCGATCAAGGCCGAGAGCGACGACCGCGGCTAAGCAGCCGCGGGCGCGGCATTTCCACGAGCGCGGTTTTGAAACCGCAGACGCGGTTTTGCCTATGGGAAAACCACGATCGCGGTTCTGAAACCGTGATCGCGGGCACTGTTGCATCGTCTTCTTCCTTAGCTTCTAGAAGGCCGGCGTTTGGCTTTTCTTCCACGTGGTCCGAGCGGCGAGAGCTGGATCGATTCCTCTCCTTGGCGTTGAGTTTAGGGCTCCATTTCCGAGCCTATATACAGGGGTATTGGCTGCCCTTTCCTTCACAAATCATCATCTCTCCCTCAATCGATAAAGTTTCGTTGTGTTTGTCGCTGGAGTTTCGTCGCCGGAGCCGAAGTCATCGCCGTGGGAGATCCTTGGAGTGGTGGTGGTGCTCTTTTGTCCAGAAGCGAAGTGGTTGTGCCTCGTTGTCGTCGGTATGACTCAAATTCGAGTTAAGTTCGCGTCGGGATGGAGTCCCGCGATCGCGGCTCCATCCGCCACGACCGCGGCCTCGGCTGGGCGCGAAACCGCGATCGCGGTTATAAAACCGCAGGCGCGGTTTTGCCCAGCAAGGCCGCGATCGCGGCTATGCCATCCACGACCGCAGCACTGGCCTTTTCCCTTTGTTTCGCTTCGTCTTTTCGTATCGTATCTAACTTAGGGTTTTGTCGTAAAACTCATCGTCATCGTAGGGAATCGTTCTCAGGTGCAAGTTTCCAGATCTCGGAACCCGACCTCTTCGTTCGTCTAGTTTAAGGCAAGTGGCAGTTCGCTCTTGCTCATTATTCCATGTTTCTCTTGATTATCAATTATTTGATTGTTAATTAAGTTGGAATAAAGTTGTTGTTTTGTGTTTGGGAACATATTTGATAAAATGATGTGTTAAAATATGGATTTATAATAGGTTGTATATATTGCTAGAAACAACGCTATTATATAGTTTTATATGATATTACTGTAATGGATTTTGGTGTGGATTTATATGTGAACTTAAATGCTAGTTTAGCACGAGTATTCGTAGGAACGCTATTTTCTTACGAGGTTTAGTCATTTCTTTATAACTTTGCGTTAGGAGGATTATTTCCCTAATGCCTTTGGTCATGACCTACCCCTATCCGAATATAGGTGGTGGTGCACTTAGCTAGTGCCAATCTTCGGGATTCGTCCCATGCTCTATATCTCATTGCGAGATCTGTTGTGGAAATTAAAAGCCTTAACGTGAATGTATGTTTTTGGAAGTAAATAAGATAAGTGCTTTTACGCACATAATTAATATATCCTCGGGCGAGGAGTACAATGTGGAAACCGCCCGGACTCTTGTTAGAGTAAGTTCTCTCTCCAATCTGGATTCGCATTGCGCGGTGAGGTTGGTCGTGGACCCAAATAATCAAGGTCGTTTTTAAACTTGTGTGAAAACTTAAACGTTCCCAAACAATTCTTCATATTTTCCTATAAGACTTAACTCTGTTGGAGTCTTCTTTTCGTTGCATATCTTTTTCTATCATTTCGTGAAAGTTCCGTGTTATGTATCGTTCCTTCAGTTATTATTCGAGGGACAATGATAGTAAACGGTTACGTTCACTAGAACCATTCTGCTTTCACCCTTGTATAGTCTTTCATTAGACTAACCAACCGGGTTTTCATCCTTGCATGGTTGGCTGGTGTCATCCGTCCTATACGGCACATCCGAGGTTGGTACCCGACGATTGAAGTAACCAGTCGAAGAGAAGGCTTGCAGTTGAAGTTTGCGTTTTAAGAAGTAATGTTTCTAAGGCGTATATGTTTAATTTGAAATAAATGTAATACATAGTCATGTAATTAGAACTATTTTAAAAGAGTCTTCCGCTATAATTTATAAGTCTTCCGCTGTCACTATACTTTGTTGTCAAATCATCCTTCTCATTTTACGAGAGGAGTCTTAATAAAAAGTTGAGTTTATTCATTTAAAATGTCTTTCGCTGATTAATTTTTTCGTTATTTAATATTCATGTATTTATTTAAGCTTAATTGTTCCGATTAAAGCATGTGGTGACTTTGGACATTAACGTCTGAGGTCACTGGCGTGTGGCACTACCGACATAAGTTGGGGGTGTTACATTAATGGTCTCTTGGTGTGGAATTTGGTTTTATAGAAACCAACAAAGTTTTGGAAGAACAAACGATGATGCCGACTCCATAAAGGATGTACGAATTTATATAAAAACAAATTGAGAACTGGAATAAGACGAAGAGATGGAACTCTGACTGCTTAGCAGAGGACAGACTAAAAATACATAGAATGAACAATGCCAGACTACCAATAAAGAAATGGAAAAAACCACCGGATAACATTATTAAAATCAAGTCAGATGGATCCACCAAAACTAATGGTGAATCTAGCTTTGACTACATTTTTAGGAATAACACGGATAAACCAATCTTCCTCTTTGGGGATAAATGTGGTATCTCAACCCCTTTAAAAACAGAAATACTTGCAGTAAGAAATGCCCTGGTAAAGGCCTATGAATTAGGCATTACCGACATTCAACTTGAATGCGATAACCTTACCATTGTGAATGTTCTTAAATAAAATCTGGCACTGTCCATGGGATATTGAAATGTTAATTTCTGATATCCTGTATGTTTTACAACTGTTCTCTTCAGTGCAGATTTTTCATGTCTTCCGAGAAACAAACGTGATGGCCGACTTCATCGCAAAGACGGTCCAACAGAGTTCCTTGGAAGATATTCGAGCTAGTCTAGAATTTGTAATTCTCATCCGAAAGGATGCTATAGATTGAGAAACCATCTCTTTTGTGGTTTCCAGTCTAATTTTTACCTAATTAAAAAAAAAAAAAAAAAAAAAAATTGGGTAAAAAAATGATTATCCATATTTGGATGTCGACTAACATTACTTTTTTTTGTTCTAGCTTGATCGCCTGGTTCGATTGTCAGAGCCGCTCTACGTTCAGACTGGGGTACTATTGGCACACGAAGTAGTAGATCTCTCTCAACATCAATGTCTTTATACACGCCTCCAGCAGGAATCGAATTCGAAACCTGTGAACCTAGTGCCAAACCACGAGACCTCTGAATATTACTTAATTTTAAAAACTTATAACAAATTATAGTTAATAAGCTACTTCTCAAGGAACGACGCTTCAATATCCAAGGTCGGGGACTCAAAATATTTGTGTAAGGATTGTTGGTTGAGTTTGTCTGGAAAGAATTATTTTATGAGGAAAGAATTCGAGTTATCCGACATAACAACGTCGGGTAAATCGAAAGGCCGATAAATCGGCGCCGGTCAAAACCGGACAATAAGAACAAAAAATCAAGTATGGAAATTACAACAAAGCATGCATAGAGTTTAACGACCTAGAATGAGTGGAGAGCAAAGTACGATCAGAAAAAAGCGCCACCGGAAGACGAGTCAGACAGGAGCAATCCTGCGGAAGTGCTGAACGGGCTACCATGACGTTGCCCTCTCTTCTAGGAGGGATCTTCAGAAGCCTCAACCATGACGTTGTCCCTAAGAGGGATTTTCATTGAGCCACAAACACGACCATGACCGGACACTCAGGCGTCACCCTAGTTCACCTCCACAAATTCCAGCGAAGAATTTGACATCCAAACTCGAAACAAACGGATCAGCTTTGATCGTTATGATAGCATTTTGTTCTCTATTTATAGAGATGTATAGCTATCTTTTCTTTTTTTCTTTATTTTTATACAGGCAAACAGAAGGTATCCTTACAAACCAGAAAATAATCCAAACCATAAAGCAAACAGAAGAGATAGAAGTAGAAGCCAGGAAGTCAACTGCTTTATTAGACTCTCGGTAGCAATGAAGAACCTGAAAATAATCCAAACCATAAAGCAAAGATCTTATTTCCATAATTATAGGATAGATTTCCCAGGAAATTTTCCAAATTCCACGGATCGAATTAATAACCGAAAGATTATCTCATTCAAGAACTATTCGCCTAAAACGATGCGAAATAGCCCTACGAAGGCTCTCAAGAGCGGCCAAAGCCTCGGCCTTCATAGGTGAGGAGCAGAGAATCTGCTTGTGGTCCAAGAAGACCACCTCACCAGAATGGTTACGGAATACGTATCCAATGTATGTTGAACCATTTTGTTTGACAGAAGCATCAAAATTTAATTTAATACAATGTGGAGGAGGCTTTTTCCATCGAGAAAATTCTCTTGAACCCTTTTTTTTGCAAGAAGATTATGCTTCTTCTAAGAAAGACTGCATCCAGTCCTTGTAGGAAATGAAAGCAATGTTCACTGTTTTTTGAATGTCAAGCGAGATCTTTCTAAAGATTAAAGCATTACGTTCTTTCCATATCGTCCACCAAAGAAAAAGAACCGGAATTATATTTATGTTTCTCGAATGAAAGAATTCCATATTAGTGTAGAAATCGCTGTCAAAGTCAATGCTAAAAGTAATACCAATGAGTTTTTGAAGAAATTGTAGAGATCGTAAACTGAATGGGCATTTAAAAAACAAATGGTTCAAGTCCTCAATGGGAGAATTACAGAGGACGCAGCTAGATGGGACCCTGGAGAAGAACCTATTTAGGCGTTCTGTAGTAGGCAAAGAGTCGTTGAAGCATTTCCAAACAAAAATTTTAATCTTTGGTGGTATCTCTAATTTCCAGAACCAAGTCGGGAATCCTGGAGAGGCTGCAGGATGAGAAGTTAATGGTCGCGCGCTTTTGACGGAAAACTGACCGTCCATAGATAGTTGCCAAATTAGTTTGTCTGCTATGTAAGTTGTAGGTCTAAAGATGTTCAAAATATTTGGGATTAAGTGTGATGGAAGAACACGCTGAAGGGCTCCCAGATCCCACTTCTTATCAGCGGTAATGTATTGTGAAACTGTGCTGCTTCGATCATTACTTCCGGCAAACTGTGAAAGAATACAGTCAGGAATCCAGTGGTCTTCCCAGAACTTGATATGATTTCCATCACCAAGTTGCCAGAAAAGTCCTTTCTTAAATTGTTCTCGTAGGTGGAGAAGTCTAGAGAATTGCCATGAGTCAGAAGCCTTTTTTGTGTACGAAAAAATATTAGAATTCCTTAAGTATTTTTCTGAGATTAATTGGACCCAGAAGGAATGAGGGTCAGATATCAATTCCAGAGAAGTTTTATTTGCATAGCGCTGTTAATGTTCTGAGAGAGTTCAAGGTCAAGCCCACCAAATGTCTTAGGCTGACAAATAGTCTCCCAGCTAATAAGAGAATGATAATTAGGACTTGAATGATTCCAGAAGAAATCTCTGTTAATTCTATCAATCTCTTGACAAACTCCTTTTGGAAGAAGAAAACTTTGCATTAGGTAATTTATTTGTGATTGTAAATTTGATTGGATTAGGACACAACGACCAGCCTGGGACATTGAGTTTGCCTTCCATTTTGAAAGTTGTTTTTTTAATTTAGAAATTGCTTCAGAGAACATTTCATTTTTAACTCGTCCCTGAATAATAGGAATACCTAGATACAGGGGCGGATCCAATTAAGGCCCAGGAGAGGCTATAGCCCCCCCTGAAAAGAAAAAGAAAAACTTTTTTTTTCAAAAAAAAATTAAAAATTTAAAGCATTTTTTACCCTTATTGAATCTGAAAATGTAATTTCAGTTAGCCCTAATAAATTTAAGCTATAAAAATGAAATTATCTTAAATCCCCCCCCCCCCCTTATCTCATCTGAAAATGCAATTTCAGTCAATTCTAACAGATTTAAGTCAAAAAATAAAATTACTTAAGTTTTTTTTCCCTCGACTCACGTGAAAATTACCTTAAGCTTCGTAAAAAATTTAAATTAATTTTTGCGAAATAGGATTTAAGTCACGTTGGATTTAAGTAAAAAAAAATCGCACAGGATTTTAGCCCCCCGGGGTAAATTCCTGGCTACGCCACTGCCTAGATAATTTTCCATAGAACGAGTAACCTGTAAGTTTAAGATACTTGCAAGAGAAATAGACTGCTGTCTAGAAATATTACAGGATGTTTGAAAGGTACTTTTATGGTAATTTATAGAAAATCCAGATTTAAGAGAAAAGTCATCAAGGATTGATTTGATAAAAAGCATATTCTCTTGTGTAGCATTTGCAAAAATTAACGTGTCATCTGCAAAATTTAAGAAAGGAATACAAGTATCATGTTTAATTATCTGAATACCAACCTTTCTGTGTGGAGATTGCGATTCTCGAGTAAGTGTGCGCGCCAAATATTCCATAGCTAGGACAAAAATAAATGGCGCTATAGGGTCACCTTGTCGTAAGCCGCAGAGAGGATGAAAGACATTTCCCGGCTCATTATTGACCAGTACAGAGGATGAGATACTAGTGATACAAGTCATGACACGGTCTATCCATAGATCTGAAAACCCAAAACTGCAAAGAACAAGAGTAATGAAGTTCCAATTTAGTTTATCATATGCTTTTTCCATATCTAGCTTAAGGGTCATCCATCCAGTTTTTCCCTTTTTTCTTTTGTGGAATGAATGAAAGATTTCATGTGCGATAAGGATGTTATCCTGGATAAGTCTTCCCGAAACAAAAGCACCTTGCAGAGGAGAAATTATATTATGAAGTTATAGGTGATAGCCGATTTGCCATAATTTTAGTTATGATTTTGTAGGATGTGTTACAAAGGGTAATTGGCTTGTAATGATTAATTGAAGTTGGTTGATTAATTTTATGAATTAAAGTAATGAATGACTGAGCTACATCACGAAGTAGGTGTCCTGAATGAAAAAATGATTGAATTGCAGAAGAAAGAGATTTCCCAACTATATTCCAGTATTTTTGGTAGAACTCAACAGTAAATCCATCAGGACCTGGTGTCTTGTCTGCAGGCATTGTGAAAACAGTCTTTTTAATTTCTGAATGAGTTGGTGGAGAGCATAATTGGTTGTTATCGTAATCAGAAAGCAAAGAGGGTATAATACTGAAATCTTCTGTTCTTAAGGAACCATAGTGAGAGGGTTTAAAACGTGATGCAAGTTCATTTGTAATTGTATCTCTGATTAAGTTGTCATCAAAAAGATGATTGTCATTTTGTGAAGTAAATGAAGTGATTTTTTATTTGTATGTTCTTACTTTAGAAACAGACTGAAAATAACGTGTGTTCATATCCGCGTTAAGGTTATGTTTGATTTTCGCACGTTGTTTCCAGTACTCATGTTGAAATTTTAGGAGTTTATTATATTTTAAGAGGTGGTTGTCGTAAAGCTGCATTATTCGAGAATTCGTAGGATCGTGAAGGAGTTGGTTTTGAAGGCTAGATAATTTTTCTTGTGTCATTTGAAGCTGATGAAGAGTATTAGTTGTGTTATTTCGTTTCCAAGATTTAGAGTAAACTTTAAGAAGCTTTTGTTTCATATAGAATTTGAACATATAAGATCCTTTATATTTGTAATTCTAAACTTTCGAAACTAGTTTAGCAAAAGTAGATTGATCAAGCCATGCATTTTTCAGACAGAAAAAAATTCTTCTAAAATTTTATGAATTATCCAAAGAAGTTATAATCAGACAATGATCGGAGGTAATATAGCTATCTTTTTTAAACTTTGTTTTGTAAATTGCCTGCTCGTACTTTAATATATTTATCTTTAAATTAGGAAAAAATATTAGTAATTTAATCTACTAACACGTGTATGCATCAATCCATTTATCTTGTACGTGTATGTTTACCAAACGAACATTGACATGAACATCTCCAAATCATTTCACATAAGACGGAAAGAGAGAAGTCGCTTTAATTAATTAGTGTATCAAGATAAAAGAACGAATGTATTTTAGGTAAGTTAAATCATCACGATTTTATATATTGATGAGTATGACATTTATGATCACGAGGTTACTTTGAATCCATATCATTGTTGTAATAATTAGTATTTTATATAGACAAAGAAAATATCATTATCTTAAATAAATACTTAACATTTATCAATAAATTATTATTATCCTAATATAAATAAACTAGCATATTTTTTTGAGGAGGAAATAATTAGGGATTTGTCTTAATTTCTATGCGAAGACCAGCCTAGAGCATTATTGCGGATGAGAACACACAATTTTGTATAATTTCTAAGATTAGACACAATTGATGAAAAGCCCAGTTTGACAATACGATCTGCAGTACAGTTCATCTCTTTGAAAATGTCTAAAATGGATTTCCTGAATTAAGTGAATGTTGATCAAAATATCAGTCACGATCATCTCAATTTCTCAGGGACAATCGCAAATGCTTTTGATTGATTTTGTAAGGCAAAGATTGTCACATTTGATTTACAATTTTGTTATTTTTTTTATTTTGCATAATTAATACTATGCTTAAGTGCTAAGGCTTTTGTCATAAGAATATTGTTGAAACCACAATGTTTGTTATCCATATGAATAACTTATATTTTGTCATTTCTAATGATGAAACCAATACTATTTTCACCATTTGTTTGTTTTATACCATCAAAATTGATTTTGTAGAAGTTTTGGTTTAGTTTTTCTCACTTTATGAATCTTGTTTTCTGTGTTGTTGTGGTTTAACTTTTTGAATACCATCATCATCAATTTCAGCTTTCTTAGTTTTATCCCAATCTTATTTTTAATTAGAGTAGAAATAAACTAGCATATGATCTTGTGTAGGGCACAGATTTGGTTAAATATAAACCGAGTATTTTAGCGTGAAATAATTTATGGCAATTTAAAACTAAACACATATAGTAAATAAAATAAACAACAAAAGGTACAAACTAAAATCAATTTATTAATCATATAAATAAACAAATTTAGTAATTAGTTGATAAATCATAAATGATTATTGTCTATAAATTAGATTAAAAATAATAAGAATAATATAAAACATAATTCAAATCCGATCTATGTGAAAGTAACAAGTAATTGATAAATAAATCAGTTGTTCTATCTTTATCAAACTTTATTGATAATTTGAGTCAAATTAATAAACAAGACATATATAAATAGTGATGAAAAAGTATGAAAAATAAAAATATGCTATTTGCAAAAAAAAAGTATAATATAAAATTTGTTATTCTAATGGATCGAAACTAAGTAGTGAAAAAAAAGTATGATACACATAAATAAAAATCATAATAAAAAAAGTAAAAATTTATAATAAGGATTAACAAATTGATAGTATATGGATAAAATATTTCTAATAAGGATATGGTTTAAATTTTGTAAAAGAAAATTTTACGATTAAGGTGTTGTGATTAGACTTGTCAACTGGGTCAGACGGGTCGGATTTGGGTTCTGGTCATGTCGGGTTCGGGTAAAATCGGGTTCGGGTCGATCGGGTTGATAAAATTTTCGGATCGGGCGGGTCGAGTTCGAGTTGACCCAGCGGATGAACGTGCCCTTCTTTTATGATTGTTATTATGATTTTTAACTTTAATAAAATAATTATAATAATATAATTAATATTATATTATTATTTAATAAAGTATATTAAAATATTTAATATAAATAAAATAAAATATACAAAATAAAGGGGAATCGCGAGCTCAGATTTGCGTTCGGGTCGGATTCGGGTCCTTCTTGACCCAGTGACGTTCGGGTCGGATTCGGGTCCTTTCAGATCGGATCGGGTTGGGTCGATTTTTGACAGGTCTATATGAGATCCTTTAAAATATGTACTTGAAGTGTAATTTTATAGATTTTTACAACGCATAAAACAAAAGGAACAACAAATTCAAGAAAAATTTGAAAAACAAAACATTTCAAAAAATGATTTTCAAAAAGAAAATATTTACAATTTATCATATTAGTCCTAGTACTTCGTCTCCTAAATTTAATGATCGTCATCACTCTTTATTTTACACCCCAAACTTACTACTCTCCGTATGAAAAAAATTGTCATTCTAAAGTTTGATATATTTATTAAGAAATATAATGATTATCCTATATTCTCATAATTTTTTAATAAAATTTATAAGTATTTAATAACTCATCTCAATTGTAGCCAATAAATCAGACTTGTACAAGTCCGGGCTAGCCCGATCGGCCCGGCCCGCCCGCACGGTTAAAAAACCGGGCCTGGACAACAATATTGGCCCGGTCGGGCCAGTCCGGTACAGTAACGGGCCGGGCACGGACGGTCCTCTAGGCCCGACCGGGCCTAGAAGCCCGGCCTGGTACCCGTTATTGTTTATATAATTAATATTTGTTTATAATTATATTTATATTTATAATTTTATATATATATTTATAATTACTGTTTATAATTTTTTTATATATATGTTTATAATTTTACCCGACCGGACCAGCCCGCCGGGTAACCCGGCTCGGTTGACCGGACGAGCCTGGACAAAAAACCCAGCCCGGTTGACCGGGCCGGGTTAACCGGGCAAAAAAATACAAAAAACCCGGCCCGAACCCGGATTTGTACAGGTCTACAATAAACATAGAGAATTTGTATAAAAACAGCAAAAAAATACAATTTCCAATATCAAACCTCATAATTCACCAATAAATTATTACCTAAAACATAAAATGATAATATTTTCTATACAAAAATTATGGGCTAAAATGACAACCTTTTTAAAACGGAAGAAGTATATATTTATAATCCTACTCTATAAATTAATTCTAAAAATAATTTAGCAATTCAAATTTACCACTTTATTTGATAAAGATTTTCTCCCAAACCATGAGAGCCTCCCCGCATTAATGAATTTAGACTGCGCGGATTCCCCAAATATATACGTGTAAATTCAACACAAGTGTGCCGTGTGCGGTTCAGCCGGCCATCCTTTTTTCATGGAGTAATTTAATTTTCTTAAATTCGTAGTTAAGTAGGAAGCGACGAGATTAACTATCTGTAGATGTTTTTTTAGATTTTTTCATACAAATTAAGAAAGTTATTAAATATATTTTGAAAATATATACATTTTTCAATTTAATCACTCACTATCACTTATAATCGATAGATGAAGAGATAATTATTAATATTAACAAGTTTCAATATAAATTTTATAATTTATATGTAATAAAATGTCTTAAAATTCTATAAGAATATATATTTATAAACAAATTTTAAAAACTAAAAGAATATCTAAATCTTAACGTAGGGAGTACATTATTTTTTATTTTCTAATATAAAATCGAAATTCAATTACTGGGTAGATTTCACCCTCCCTTCTTTATATACTTGTACAGTCTTTTGGTAGTTTTGGTCGACGTGGGATCATTTTCCAATCTCTTCAACAAAATTTTTTCTAAAAATGAACCATGTCTATATTCATTAAAATAGTACATCGATATCCATAATTTCATTTGTTCGGTTTGCTAATTATTACAGTAAGATCCAATTCTCAGAGATATCTCTCATTTTTGAAGTTTTTTTTAGTGTATGCACAATAGCTTTTTCACATTTAGCAATATTTTTTTATAGTCTCAAATTTAATTTTTCTTTAAAAGCATTTATTATTTTTATTTTTAAAAATAGTTTAAAATTAATTTATAAACTTCTTAGAAAAACCGTTCTTTTAATTAGATACATACAAACAACAACACCATCCATTCAATTCAACACATGGTCTGTATGCAATAGTAGATTATCAATGCTCAATGGTACAAAAAAAAATCATGCACCTTAATTGATGGATTAACAACTCATCACTTCTTATTGCGGGTATACATGTATGATAGATTCCCTTCTTTCAATTTTAATTGTCCGTTTAAATTTAAAATTTAATCAAATTTATTTATTTTTTAAAATAATTTGGACCAAATTTACAGTATCTATTATTCAATTTTATTCTTTCTTTCTCTAAAACATATAATTTGAATCATTTGATGCACTCCAATTCCTCCTCTTTTTTTGAGAAAGTATACTCTAATTCTCAATACAATTAAATAGGACTATTGTATTGAATAATTTTTTTTTAATATGCGTATAAATTATTTAAAAAATCATTAAAGCTTAACGGATATACTTATTGGAGTATTAATTAATGAGATGTCATGAAACTGATGAAAAATGTACTGTACTACTAAAGTCTAACAGTAATTAATAGTGTACAGAATCAAGGGCAATATTGGGTTTAAATTAGGGTGATTTGCAAGACTATACCACTTTTGTTTTAAAATTTATAAAGTGATACTTTTTTTAAAAGATATTATAATAATATCCTAAAGTAATTTTTTTAGATTTTCTTTAATCTTTTTCTTTTAATCAAAAAATTTGAAATTGAATTTATTTTTTTATAAATTTAAAGATAAAATAAAATTAAAATCATTATAATAATCAATAAAATTCTAAACCCTAATTTCCCAAATCTGAAATTGATTTCCCAAATCCCAAATCTGAAATTGATTTCCCAGATTCATCTCGATCTCTCCCACATGTCCGCTCTCGATCTCTCCGGCCCGCTCTCGATCTCTCCGACCCGCTTGAAAAGGGGTGCCGGCGACCTCCCCCCAGATTTCGGTCGTCTTCTCCGGCCCGAACTCCCTCTCCGGCGACCTTTCAGAACTCGTCTTCTCCGGCCACATACCCTAAACCCTAAACCGCCTCCCCCTCGATCTCTTTGTCTCCGCCTCTTCCCGCCTCGATCTCGGCCTTCTCTGTCTCCCAAACCTCCATTAAACCCTAAACCTCCATTGAAGACGATTTCTCGACCTCTGTTGAAGACGCCATTGAAGACGACTTCTCGATTTCTCTGTCTCCGCCTCTTCCCGCCTCGATCTCGGCCAGATCTCGACCAGATCCCTCTCGGCTAGATCCCTCGATCTCGACCAGATCTGGGTTGACGGCTTCGGCTTCGTTTTCGTCTTCTCCGGTCGTCTTCCTCCTCTCTGCAACTCGACTTCGATCTCGGCCAGATCTGGGTTGACGGCTTCAGCTTTGTCTTCGTCTTCTCCGGCTCATCTTCCTCCTCTCGACTCCCTCTCCCATAATCCCAGATCCCTCTCCCCCTGCCTCTCATATCCCATTCAAATCCTAAAAATTTTCAGAAAATAGTGTGAAAAGAAAAGATAAATTTAAAATTTATTTTATCTTTTTTTCAAAATTTCGAAAATAGATAATTTTATCTAAATACCCTTATTTGGATAGAAAAATGGATATTACATTAATATCCCTTAAAAGAATACCTCTTTTGCAATTTTAAAACCAAAATGGTATATTTGGTGACATTTTTTCTTTAAATTACTGGGTCATGTATATTCAATTTTTAATTACACTTATCCCCAATTTATCGCGCGATTTTCAATCCCATTGTAACAGGTATCTTGTCGTCCAGTACTCGTCTCCTCCGAGTTGGGACCTATATAAACTGCAAACCCTCTCTTCCTTTCTCCGTAACCAATTCCAGCCCCTTGGGGCCTCAAATCGAACTTGCTCTTCTCTCTTAACTCTTCAAAACTCTAAATTCATGGCGCTCCGAAGGGACCTCGCGACGCGTCTCATCCACCTCTCCGCCTCTGCACCGGCGATTCTCCCTCCCTGCGCCGCCGGATCTTCCTCCCGCCGAACCTACATGGCGTCGCCGGACACCGCGAGCCACGGATTCTTCCGCCGGATCCTCCAGCGGAGGGCGATAAACCAGTCCTTCTTGACGTCATCGGTGTCGTTGCCGGAGTTTATGACCTTGCCGGTCGGAGATAAGCTCCGGGAGAAGCTATCGGAGATGAGCATTGGCGGAGACGGGATCCGCCTCGAAGAACTCGCTCGACCTCCGGCGGCGGCCGGAACTTCGCTGACGGTGGAGGATGCGAGGAAGATCGTGAGGGCGGCGCAGGTGGAGAAGGTGAAGGCGAGGCTGAGATCGGTGCCGGAAAGCGCGGTGTCGTACTCGGAGTTCGTTCAGATCTGCGGAGGCGCGTGCGGCAGCGAAGATCAGGGGTTGGAATTTGCGAAGCTGTTAGATGAAACGGCAAACGTCATCGTCTGGGGCAGCGTCGTCTTCCTCCGTCCAGAACAGGTACACTTTTCTCCCCGTTACCTGTAACGTTTTCCGTAACAGCAGTATATAACAGGCTAGATTTGCTTACATACTAGCGTCTTGTGCAAATGAATTTTTGAGGCTACATATCTTCGTAATCACTGTCGATTATACGGTTTGTATCCGGTGGAGTTACTTTTATGTTTATCGTCATAATTATATACTTTTATTTATATCTTTGTAATTTTTTTTTTTGTTTAGTAATAAGTGTTATTTTAACCTTACATTTTGTTAATATTTGTTATTTTAAAAATTATAAATATTGGTATTTTCTATACAAATTATATTTATTTATTAAAATGATTTTAACCTTACATTTTGTTAATATTTGTTATTTTAAAAATTATAAATATTGGTATTTTCTATACAAATTATATTTATTTATTAAAATGAGTAATTATTAAATGGATGGTCTTGTGAGAAATGTCGCTTAGGTGAGAACGTGAGAATACGTACATACATACAAAAATTCATACACATATGATGTGCATGATTTTCACTTACACATAGTCACATATAATTATAAATGCACATACATGCATATATAGTGCATGAATTTTTGTTTGTATATGTATGAGTTTAAAACTTATACATAATCACACACATAGTAAAATATATGCACATACAGGTAGAAATTCGTGCACGTCACAGTATGTGCATGAGTTTTTGCATGTACATGATTTTTCACTTACATATAATCACAAATTTATACACATATAGGGCAAAAATCCACGCATATCTTGATGTGTACATGAATTTTTATCTGTATGTGTATGAGTTTTCACCTATCAAAGTCATGCACATACAGTCATATATCCATGCACATCCGACATTCTTACATTTTCGCCTAAGCGTTCATTCTCACACGAACGTTAAAAGTTTATAAGATTTTAGCTTAATCATTTAGTTTTTTAATAATTGTGTAAAATAATCAAATTACAAATATTGTTAAACGGAACGAGTAAAATGAAATTGTGCAGGTAGCGAAATCAATGGAGAGGCTAATAACGGAGTCAATACCGATGCCAAACGACCCAAGAAAGCAAGAGTTGGAGGAAATGGAAAAGCAGAAGGCCGAAATCGATAAACGGGCCCAAACACTAGTGAGAAGGGAGCTCTACGGTGGGCTGGGCTTCTTGGTGGCCCAAACAGCGGCGTTCATGAGGCTGACGTTTTGGGAGCTGAGCTGGGATGTGATGGAGCCCATTTGTTTCTTCGTGACGTCACTCCACTTCGCCCTCGCCTACGCCTTCTTCCTCCGCACCTCCCGCGAGCCGACCTTTGAAGGCCTTTTCCGGCGCCGGTTCAGGACCAAGCAAGCCCGGCTCATGAAAATTCATAACTTTGACCTTGACAAATACGAACGCCTCTCCAAAAACTTGGGTGTTCTTCTTGGACGAAGTTAGTGAGGGCGTTTGAATAATGTTTAGTATAATTTTATGGACTGGAGATAGAATAATTGAGGATATAGTATTAGTGTTATACTTGCAAATTATCCTCCATGAATAATTGTAAAACAAGGAACGGATGTTGCGTGTACATATTCAGATGAAATAAGTGGTTCACAATGTAAATTATTGTATCCTTCAGAGTTATTCGGGAGAGAGCAATTATCATTTTCCGTTGATCAATTTGTCAAAAGCATACTCTGATATCTACATAGAATTCTTATTGCTGCCAAGAACACTTTTCCATTTAAAGTTTGATTCAGTTCCAGCGGATGACAATCAAGAAAGAACTACCATGTCACGTTTTAATTTGTAATTATACTTGCAAATTAACACCATCAATTTTCCCGTTTCACTTTAAAACAGGTTTCATCATATTTTCTCTCTTCTTTTCTTGTTTTGTACTGTATTAGAGAGAAGCGGTTTCAGGTACAAATATCTCTTATTGTAAAAAGTATAAAGTGTCTACAACCGTTAGATGTGCATCATGAACGGGTGATATCAAAAGAAGACAGACATGGCTTGTTCATAAAAAAAATTTACATTTTTGTAAATTTTGATAAAAGACAAGTTTTCTCCCAAAAATACCATTTTTTACTTTTATTTTATCTGACCTCGATTTTCGCACATCTCTCTTTTCTTCTCCCTTTCTCTCTCTCAAACTTCCATTGTTGCACCTCCATCTTCCTCTTCCGAGATCTCTATTAAAACTTCACCAAAAGCTTCAATATGGAGACCCATGGACCACTCGACAATTAGTGACGCACTACAAGGTAGAAATTCGTCTTCTACTACTTCGTTTTTTATTTTTAATGGAATTTTGCAATTTGCTTGAAATAACTAGAATTTGTGTGAGTATAGATATTTTGGAGTTCATAGTCAAGTTGAAAAATCAAAAAACTTTGTAATGAACAAATGTGGGTGAAAAAAAGCATTAATGTATTTTTATGGTTCATAGGTACATTGAATCTGATTTGTTGCAGAAACTTTGGGATTCCCCGAATTCAAATTGATCTAGTGTTTATTTGACGATAAATAGAGTGTACGAATGATTGGGTTCATGTTTTAAGTATGAATGTTCATATATAATCGGCTAAGGTTCATATTTAGTCATTTGAAAATGTTCACGTTTATTTCCATATTTTGTGCATCATAGAAAAAACCCAGAGTTCATGTGCTATATGTGAATGCTCATATCTAGTTTTCTAATATTCATATTTAGTCTTTTGAAATTGTTTATGTGTTCCATGCCCAAATAGTTGACTTTGTCAAAGCCTATTAGCTCAAATGGTAGAGCAATGTATTGGTACACATGGATGAGGGTTCAAATCTTTCATAGGCTATATATTATGGTTGTAAAAAGTCTTAGTTCAAGTTGATTCACATGTATCATGTTCAAGTTCATATATAGTCTCTTAAGGTTCATAATTATTTTCATGCTATATGAATAATAGAAACATAATGGTTCATATTTAAAATGTCAATGTTCATATATAAGCATCTAAAGTTCATATTCATTCTTTTGAAAAAATCATGTTTTTTTCATACTTCGAGCACCAGATAAATAGAATAAAGGTTCATATTTTATGTTTCAAGGTTCATATATAGCCATATAATGTTCATATTTAATTATGTCATTTTTTATATTAATCTCATTGTGGTTCATTTCGTTTTGTGCCTTTATCATCACTCTATCAAGTTCTTCACATCAAATCTCTAAATAAATGTGAAAACAAACTGATTGTCAACCATAGAGGACATTCATCCATGTTCAACTCACACTATCTCTCTCGGGCATTTCATCGAACACCTTGTGAGCTTCTTTCAAAACACAAAAGGAAAGAAAGAAAAACTAAGAAAAACAAAATAAATAGCATCAAAGCAATCCATTAGATCAACACAATGAAAGCAAATTTAGATTAATCAATGAAGATAATTAGAACAACCAAGACAATCATTCAATCAATTACAACTTCTGCCCAAAAGCATGCCAGATTCAAAAAATATAACCGAAATGTTGATAATTAAACACACGAGGTTCATAATCTGTGCATATTTCAAGACAAACAGAGGTATCATGCACTCACAATATCTCTCTCAGGTATTTCATTAAACACATTGTGTGCGTCACTTAATTAATCTATCCTAACCAAACCAAAAGGTTCTCAAAGCTGGTCATGAATCATCTCTACTAACAACAATTCCAACTCATCAAACAAAGTGGAATCAAAAGACAAGACGCTAGTTCAAAAGACAATTCAAACTCATGTTACAATCCAGAACATCAAAATCTGATTTTTGATGCAAAACACCAGTTAATTGAGAGTCTAGTAAAAAAACATGACATTGCAACATGTAAGCAATCAGAAATCAAGTCTAAACCAAAATACGATTAAAAATCAAAGTGTTTGAAAGGATATCAATACCAACATCCATGGAATTTGTGAACGAAGAACTCAACAACAATTGACGCAATTTGAAACGCATATGAACAAATAAACAAGGTCTATTGCAATAATCTGAGTTCGAATTTGAATATTGAAGTGAAAACATTGAGGAATCAACACAAATAAAGCAAGGATCGCGGGAGTGTAGCCATGGAAATTCGTAGAGAGCGCTTGAAAGATTGGGGGAGAAAGGAGATCTAAGAGCGGATATGACAAAAATGCCCCTGGAGCTGCAAAATGAATAAAAGACACGCGTGAAACGACAGCCCTTGATGAACGAAATCTAACGGTGCCAATTGCTTCGCATTTCACACAATAAGACACAATTGTACTTGATCCTGAATCGTATTAGAGATGGCAATTTGTCTCCAACATTGTTAAGTTGGTCTACGTTTTTCCCAATTGTGATATATGTGTCTCAATTGTATTTGTTTTGGCCCTTCTTTTCATATGATTGATTTTCGAAACTTAAAATCACACGTTTGGTGATTTATTGAAGATATATATTTAGATATTGTGGTTTATTCTATCTTATCTTATAAATCTTGTATATAAGGATATACTCATGAATGAGAAAGGCAGAATCTTTTTCCCAAAAATTATCTCTCTTCCCTTTCTTCATGGTATCACAGCCAAACCGATAAAAAATTTTAACCCTACGCCGCCGCTACCTTGACATGCACGGTTGCCCTTCTACCGCTGTCGCTGCCCACCCGCATGGTCGCCTCACGTCGCCGCTTCTGATCTGCACAACCGACTTTGCTGCTTCTTTGCCACCATCATGTCCAACACCGAGAAGACTTCCGTTGCCCCGGGCGTGACTTTGCCCTACTATCTTCATCCTTCCGATCATCCAGTCTCACCATTTGCCCGGTTGTTTTGAAGGGTGACAACTACGACCAATAAGTGGTGGCTATGCGCAACGCTTTTCACGCCAAGAGTAAATTAGGCTTCATTGATGGCACAATTAAGAAGCCCGTTGACACTTCTACCGACTTGGACGACTGTCATAGTGTCAACTCTATGCTTGTCAATTGGGTCATCTAGACAATCGAACCATCTCTTCGCTCCTCCATCACTTATTTTGAATATGTTTCTGAACTCTGGGAGGATCTCCGTTGCCGCTTCTCTGTTGGGAACTGATGCGCCTATGCCCACCATGACTGCCACAGAGGAAGAGCAAGCTATGAGCATTCGCTCAGAAGGGCCAATAACGCGATCGCGTGCCAAAGCAATCGCCAACGCGACACAATCCATGGTTGTTTGCGTCGTCGCAAGCCAAGGGACACAAGAGAGCGCATTTCTCCTCAGATGCCTTCAACCCATACTAGAGAACGCGTTCTCTGTTAACATCCTCTCTACCATCAGTTGAACGCGTTCTTTGTATTATTTGGATTGTCATAACATTATTATTTTAGTTATTTCTTTTGGGGCGTGTGTGGCCCATTAAGCGAGACTCGGCCCATCCGAGTCCCGCAATCTAGTATAAAAGGACAACTCGTCCTTCTGTATTAGGTTATGTTCATTTTTAATCAAAGCCTGAGTATTGAGAGCTAATTGCCTCCTCCCCTTTGATCGAGCGTCAAACCCTAAATCTTCCTTCTCATCTCCATTCCTCTGCTGCCGACGCTACGGCCTCCACTCGATCTTTATCGAGATTATCCAACCCCGTTGTCGACGCTACAACCAAGCACTCGATCTCTTTCGAGTCGATCTTCTCCGCTGCCGGCACTACAACTCCAATCTCCCTCTCGATCCGTCTTCTAAACACCGTGTTCCACCTTATCATCCTCAAACACGACGCGTGCGACTTCCCACCAAGATCAGAGATCCAGCATCACAAGCAAGAACGCATCAATTGGTATCAGAGCCTATGCACTGCGACCTACTCTAGCCGGCTACGACACCGACTCAGACCGCGATGAGGGGTCCCATGGTGAGTACTCTGAACCTTATGACTTCAATGACATGTACGAAGCCAGAGGCAACAGACGACAACGCGAGATCGCCTCTACCCCGCTTGCCGGCAGAGCCAGACGAGAAGAACGCGACACAGGTCTGCCGAGATGATCCAATCGCGCCCTAGATGCAGTGCCGCGTCAGCGTCGCCATGCCCCCACACCAGTCCCATTCAACGTGGAGGACCACCTGGGCCACGAAAGTGCGAGGACGTCTTGCTATGGCTCGGATGGCTATTTCTCCCACACTCCTCTCCACCAAGATGAGTTCGAGGAGTTTGATGACGAAGAAATGGAGGACTCGGGGATGATCAATCCAGGAAATTTCCATCCCCCACTCGGCGACCCTATGGAGTTGCAAGACCGCCCCGCCGATTGGATCCCTCCACCTAGGCTCACCCAAGGCGCAAACATGGCCAATGCGTCCTTCAACATGCGCGATGAAATGGAGAGGAGGCATGACATGCCTTACGATGTTTGCCGTGACGCGCCCCACCAAGGACACCAGCGCCGCAGACGCGCCTAGGGGATGGAGCAACATACCCCGTTTGGCAATGATCGCGGCAACGTTGGCGCGCGAAGGCAACATGCCCAGTTTCCACAGGCCCAAGGCCAAGAATATGCCCCCTTGGACATTCCAGCACCTCGATTGCAACGAAGGCAAGAAGCCAATGCTCCCAGGCTCAATCGCCACGAAATTAAGGTAAAAATTGAATTCTTTTTGGGTGAATACAACCCTGCAGTTTTTCTTGAATGGTTGCAGGCTATGGAGTATACCTTGAGCTATTGCCAAGTTCCTGAAGAGGACCACGTGGCCGCCGCCATAGTACACTTCCGTGGCGCCGTGAGGGTTTGGTGGCACCGATTCGTGGATGATCGAATAAGGAGAAACTTGGTGCCTCTCACTGAATGGCACCAGCTCAAGTTTGTGATGACACTCAAGTACGTGCCCCAAGATTACAAGAATCAAATGCGCATGGACATTGCCATGGCGAAACAAGGTTCGAAGACACCCCTTGAGTTCTTCTCGCAACTTGAGGATATGTACTACAAGGCGTCCATTAGTGTGGCTCCCTCCACGATGAGGATGAAATTTTTTAGCGGTCTCAACATCAACATCCGAGACCAATTGGAGATCCTACCCATCAAGGACCTCAACACGCTCACGCACACGGCGATGCAACTCCACAATCAAATCGTGCGAAAGCATCAAGGACCCTACCTACCCTATGGCCAAAGAAGGTATGACTCTAACTCTATTCAAATTCCTTCCACTAATGTGCACGGTCCTCCCCCAGGAACCACCGTGTCAAATCAAACAAGACAAGGGAAGATCACGACGACTCCCAGCCATGCTCTTCGCACGCCGCCATCAAAGGGTACATCAACACACCCATAACGCGCGCGTGACGTGGAATGTTTCAAGTGTGGAGGAAGATGGCATTACCAGAACAATTGCCCAAACAACAAGAAGGTTCTCTTCTCCAACATCTCTACAGGCTATGAATCTTATGAAGACGAGGACACCCCCCTCGAGACCATCGAAGAAGGGTTCGAAGATAACGAGGAGGCTTACACCTGTGAAGCCACCGCGCTACATGAAGGCACACCTCTGAGCCTTGTAACGTGACGTCTCCTCACTGTCAAGGAAGCCACTCTAGGTGATCAACGCGAGAATCTGTTCCACACGCGTTGCAAGGTCAAGACCGCGTCCTTGAGCGTCATCATTGATGGAGGCAGTTGTTGCAACATCATTAATGAAAAGGTGGTCACTCATTTCAACCTGTCAACCACTCCTCACCCACAACCATACGGACTCAATGGATTTCATCGAGTTCTGGTAACACTGTAACTCGCCAATGTCTCATTTCATTTTCCATTGGTCAATATACAGATTCTATCCTATGTGATGTCATTACCATGGACGCCACACATCTTTTGTTGGGGCGCCCCTAGCAATTTGACAGGCGCGTTATTCACGATGGCTATTTAAACACTTATGTGTTTACTTACCACGGGAAACGCGTCACGCTCTTACCTATGTCACCTCATGAGATTTTACAAGACCAGGTTGAGCGTGATAGACAGAAGGCCATTGAAGCATCAAGGAACCAAAATCCCAGTAGCACGCGTTCTTCACTTGGGAACAAAGATGCTACCACCGACAACGCGTCAAGTGATCGAACGCGTTCCAAAGAAGGGTCAAAGCCCGTGCCAAAAACCGAAGCGTTGCAAGGCACCTGTGAGCACATGCTGCTCCTCGCACGACCAAGCGACCTAACTGCCCCCTTGAGTGGCAAGGCACCCTGTTTCCTTTTAGTGCCCACGCCTTGCACCCAAGAGGCCCCCATAATGGAATCTCTGCCAAGCGCGATCTCTGAGCTGCTTGCCGAGTTCAACGACTTATTTCCAAAGGAGCTTCCCTAAGGCCTTCCACCTTTGCGAGACATTGAGCACCAAATTGACTTGGTGCCTGGTGCCTCCCTTCCCAATCGCGCTGGCCCAGATGAAACCAAGGAGCTGCAGTGCCAGGTCCAAGAACTTATAGATCGCGGCTACATAAGGGAATCTCTAAGCCCTTGCGCGGTCCCCGTGATCCTGGTCTGATAACAACAATTTGTCGTGCTAATTACTGTTATGCAAGTAATCCAAACAAACCTAATACGTAGTCTTAAGTAAGTAAGGGTCGAGTCCATAGGAAGACAAATCTTTAAGTAGCCAGAGGGGGTTTTTGTGTGTTTTAGAAGATCTAAGCATGCAAAGGCAAACAAACGAAAGATTATGAATTCAGTAATTGGGGAAATAGCTCAGGCAAACAAACATCCACTATTCGTATGATAAGTTGATCATAGATAATCATTCAATATCTCATGCAATGGAAATTCCTATTCCTTTTCTAAAGTAACTACAAGCACAACCAGATACTTATAGAACTAACTAGTTAAACAACCATGAAACCATCAAGATTCAGTTTAACAACAGCATTAAGGATAAGAATATAGATAGGATACAATCTAGCATAAAACAACCAGCTTTTATACTAGAATGTAAATCAGTTCTCTTCTACATAAGACTAGCACAACCAGATACTCGTACGATGCAGTTGCTACTCCGATAAAGATATGCTCAACCTGTAACAATCTAAATCTAGCAATCAATCAATAGAGACAATATCTAGTTGCGCATGCTAGAAACTGTCAATATTAATCATAAGCAATTCAAGCAAGATAATAGATAACCATGCGATAGATAAGGAACAAAAATCTCACAACTTTATCAAGACGAAAGCTTCAATTGTCTGATTAAGCAAGGGAGGCTTAGTTCTTCATAGCAAAGTACGTAGAAAGGAAAAACGATGAAAGTAGGGTTCCCCGGGAAACAAGCCTTCCCTCTACCCTTAAATACTAAAAAGAAATAAGTCTCTAAAGATAAATTAAAACGAAATAATAAAAACACTAATAATAATAAAATATGAAATAAGGAAATAAAAGAGTTCGGTTCCGCATCCGACGCGGCGGTCGCCGTAAGCCTGGCGGAGGTCGCCGCCAGAACACTTATTGAGATTTCTTCGGTTTAGCTCCTGCGACACCTCCGTAAAAATGCCATAACTTTTGATTCCCAACTCGGTTTGCGCTCATATTTTGAGGACTTGCAGTAGACGTAAAGAGACAACTCCTCGAATTGGAATCACTCCATTTGGACGTCTAAGTAAACAGAACGAATCAATTGAATTCAGAACATTGTTCTTCTACTCTCGTGTGGACTCTTTCATTGGTTCTTCTTCGTCTCCTCAGTGGTCAACTCCTCTTCCTCTGGATATCTTCAATTTGCTTCTCCATACCACCAAATCCACACTTCTCCTCTCTAACTCCATAATCCACAGTTGTTCACTAAATCCATCCAAATAGCACCTCAAACCTGGTAACAACCCCTAGAAATGCACTACAAAATAGTGCCGATCAAATCCCCCATGCTTAAACCTTGCTCGTCCTCGAGTAAGATAAAGTAAACATACTCTTCCAATCAATCCCCAAGGTTTCAGGAAGCATAGAAAACTCAACCCCTCCAAGAATCACACCTAACAATAAACTCCAGACACCCATACAATAAACACATCACAACATATAATAACTCACAACACCACACACATCCAAGCTAAAAGGAAAGCAGAGTACTTCCCCCAAGCTTATCCCAAACACCATAGAGTGAATAAAAAAAATCTAATCCTATCTCCCATCTATCTTCTTATACCTCTAGAGTGACCTACCCGAATCCTCCTTATATCACATCTTCTTATGTCGCCACGCCAGCAAAAATGATGATTCCTATAAATCACTCTTCTTCTTTTCACTCATTTTACCAAGGCGCCCTTTCGGGTTTTCACCAAGCCACTCATTTCATTTTTCAATAGATGGGCTCACAATATACTCACATCACTCTTGACCAATTATTACCCCAGCCTAATGCTGGTCCAAGCCACCTGCTTATTACCTAGGCCGCCTTTTCAGGTTTTCGACCTATCCCAGGATTTCAATTTTTGCCTTTTTTCAAATTTTTGGCTCTTTTTCATTTTTTTTCTTTTCCTCAACGACGCAACAAGTATAGAATCATCCCCCATGCTTAAACATTGCATTGTCCTCAATGTAATGAAAGACAAAAAGAATAAAGCACAGGGAAGACAAAGAATGGACTCACAAACGTCGCCAAGCTGCTTGGACATTGAAGGTGTCGCTGGCGGTCTTCACAATATATGCCCAGGTCTCTAGTGTTAGGCGGGTGTCTTCATCTCAACTCTACCGTGCAACCATAGGGAATCACTGTAAGGTGTGGTGGTCATTAAGGAAATCAGGGTTGCACGACCTTCAACTCCATCAGCTCCTACCATGCGACCAAAAGGAGCCACTCTGGTGAATAGTGGTATAACAAGTATGGCGGGGTTGCATGGCCTTCAACGAACACAAAAATGGGGCCCAGATGTAATCGTGGTGTGGGCCCTAGTGTTCCTCTTCCTCAGCTGCCAATTGTAGGGCCATCATCGTTGTCAATTAAAAGTGTAGGTCTAATGTCTCCTCCATGACAACATGATGCGCACTATCTCCGTGGGAAACTCTGGACAACTGGCTTTGGTCGATTTTTTTTTTGATTTTTTTTAGGGAAGAAATCGAACCTGAGAATGGCGGCGATCGCCGTAATTAAACGGCGGTCGCTACCATTTTTCGTAGCCAAAGTGTCGAAGGGGGGGGGGGTTGGCGGCGGTCGCCGCCTCTCCTTCTTCACTTTTTTTTCACGCTTCCTGCAGGTTAGTTTGACACAGAACTGCAAAAACTAAAATAAAATCAATTGAAATTAACTAAGGGAATAGAATTAAACTACCTAACATCGGGTTGCCTCCCGAGAAGCGCCTTGTTTACCGTCCTTGGCTCGACATAGTGCTCAACCTTTTCAACTCGGGTTGCTCCTATCACTTGAACTCCTGAGGTCTATATTAGGGGATGCCGCTTTGTGTGCTCCATGTTGAGCCTTTCCCCCATGCTTGTGCCCTTGCTGATGGTTGGACCACTTTTTACATCTATGATTGCACTTGTCATTTTCAGAAATGGCCTACCCAACATCTCAGGGGCTGCATGTTTGTCATGCCCCGTATCCAACATGTAAAAATCCACCACTTGAAACAAGGCATCCTTCTTGTGCTTCCCCTTTGGTTTCTTTTTGATATTGCCCAGCGCCCTTAAAAATTCTGTGCAGCGAGGGATATTGTTTGTCAATGTGACCAAAGGAACGGTTTCTACACAGTTACGGAAGGCCTCATAGATTTCATTGTTGTCCTTCAGCCTTCGAGTATCTTGTAATGTCTCAGGGAAGGGTGCAACGGGTTGCAGCGCAACGAGCGGGGAGGAGTTTAGACTCACATACTCATCATAGGCAGCCTCGAGAGGGTCGGGGGCTGCCGGGGAGTTTTAGAGGGGATCGAGCGTCGCAGGATCGTTTCCGCGATAGCGGATTTCCTCCTCTTGGTCGCTGAATTCCTCCAGTCCCAAAAAATAATCTTCTTCAGAAAGCACAACGCGGTCCAAAATATCGTCTAGAATACCCATCTCCTCAGTGGATGAACCAAGGTCGAGGTATACCTCCCGCGGTCTCGGAGTTGTCAACTCCTTAGCTTCTATTTCCGGAACAGGTAGGCGGCGGTCGTCGTAAGCCTAGCGGCGGTCACCGCTGACATCGTCGGAATTTTCGGAAATTGGATCATCGTCATGGCGGTCGCCGTCCTCTGGACGGCGGTCGCCGTAAGCTTGGCAGCGGTCGCCGCCGATATTCTGCTAAAAATCCGGATATTCTTCCTTGTTAACCTCAGCATTGTCCTCTTCGAGCCTTTTCCCACTTCTCAAAGTTACTTCATTGCAGTTACGAATGTTCGGGTTCTCTTCCGCAGATATCTCGCTGTATTCTGTACCCGTCTCACAAATTTGTTCTTCCCTTTCAGCTAAGGGGGCGACATGCAGCTGCTCAGTACTTTGTAGGGTCAACGAGAAGACATTCTCTTCCTGGTGCACCACTGGGTGAGATAGTGGTTCTGCCGACGTCATGGCCTCCATCCTGCTCAATGCTTGCACCATTTGCTCCGTCTGCCTCTCAAAGTTCTGGATATTGGACTTCGTTTGTTGTTCAAGTTGGATCGTGCGCTGATTGAAAGATCGAAACATGTCCTCCAATGACATGGAGGGACTTGAATTGTGCCCCATCTGATTCTCCAAGTTTCGGAATAAATCCGCAGTAGACTGGGAGACATAGTAATTTGGATTGGGCACTGGTGGGCTATGCTCATAGGCTGGGTAGTACTGTTGTGGGGTACCCTGCTGATAGAACGACTGTGGTCCCGGGTAAAACTCCTGGTAGTCATAACCATATGGAGGGTATTGTTGGTTCCCATAACTTGAATTGGGGTGATATCTCCACCCTGGAGTATATGCGTAGGAGTATGGGTCATATTGCGGCTCCTGCTGCAATTGGGGAGATCTCTCCATCTCTATATCAAAATCATAAAAAAAAAAAAAAAAAAAAAGAAAGGGAAAATCAGTAGCACGGGTGTGGACCGTAAGATAGGTCCATACAAAAGTTGACAAACAAATCGCACACAAAATAGATTATTGCCACCCCGGCAACGGCGCCAATTTGATAACAGCAATTTGTCGTGCTAATTACTGCTATGCAAGTAATCCAAACAAACCTAATACGTAGTCTTAAGTAAGTAAGGGTCGAGTCCACAGGGAGACAAATTCTATATTTATGTATAATTTCTATGTCAATCTTTAAGTAGCCAGAGGGGGGTTTTGTGTGTTTTAGAAGATCTAAGCATGTAAAGGCAAACAAACGAAAAATTATTAATTCAGTAATTGGGGAAATAGCTCAGCCAAACAAACATCCACTATTAGTATGATAAGTTGATCATAGATAATCATTCAATATCTCATGCAATGGAAATTCCTATTCTTTTTCTAAAGTAACTACAAGCACAACCAGATACTTATAGCACTAACTAGTTAAACAACCATGAAATCATCAAGATTCAGTTTAACAGCAACATTAAGGATATGAATATAGATAGGATACAATCTAGCATAAAACAACCAGCTTTTATACTAGAATGTAAATCAGTTCTCTTCTACATAAGACTAGCACAACCAGATACTAGTACGATGCAGTTGCTACTCCGATAAAGATATGCTCAACCAGTAACAATCTAAATCTAGCAATCAATCAATAGAGACAATACCTAGTTGCGCATGCTAGAAACTGTCAATATTAATCATAAGCAATTCAAGCAAGAGAATAGATAAAATCCATGCGATAGATAAGGAACGAAAATCTCACAACTTTATCAAGACGAAAGCTTCAATTGTCTGACTAAGCAAGGGAGGCTTAGTTCTTCATAGCAAAGTACGTAGAAAGGAAAAACGATGAAAGTAGGGTTCCCCGGGAAACAAGCCTTCCCTCTACCCTTAAATACTAAAAGGAAATAAGTCTCTAAAGATAAATTAAAACGAAATAATAAAAACACTAATAATAATAAAATAAGGAAATAAAAGAGTTCGATTCCGCATCCGACGCGGCGGCGGTCGCCGCCAGAACACTTGTTGAGATTTCTTCGGTTCAGCTCTTGCGATACCTCCGTAAAAACGCCATAACTTTTGATTCCCAATTCTTATTGCGCTCATATTTTGAGGACTTGCAGTAGACTTCAAGATCTAACTCCTCGAATTGGAATCACTCCATTTGGACGTCTGAGTAAACAGAACGAATCAATTGAATTCAGCATATTGTTCTTCTACTCTCGTGTAGACTCTCTCCTTGGTTCTTCTTCGTCTCCTCAGTGGTCAACTCCTCTTCCTCTGGATATCTTCAATTTGCTTCTCCAGACCACCAAATCCACACTTTTTCTCTCTAACTCCATAATCCACAGTTGTGCACTAAATCCATCCAAATAGCACCTCAAACCTGGTAACAATCCCTAGAAATGCACTACAAAATAGTGCCGATCATGGCGCGGTCCCCGTGATCCTGGTCCCAAAGAAATATGGCTAATGGCACATGTGTGTCGACTGTCGCGCCATCAATCAGATCACAGTCAAGTACAGACATCCAATACCGAGACTCGATGACATGCTCGATGAGTTGCATGGCGCGACACACTTCACCAAAATTGACTTGAGGAGCGGATATCACCAGATTCGCATGAAAGAGGGTGATGAATGGAAGACCGCGTTCAAGACCAAATACGAGCTATATGAATGGCTAGTCATGCCATTTGGTCTCACCAACGCGCCGAGCACCTTCATGCGACTCAATGAACCATGTGTTAAGGGAATTTCTAGGAAAATTTATGGTAGTTTACTTTGATGATATTCTTGTGTATTCGCGTAGTCTTGAAAATCATGTAAAGCACCTTAGGCTTGTGTTAGAGTGCTTGAGACACGAACAATTGTATGACAATCTTGGCAAGTGTCGTTTTGTATTCGACACTACAAACTTTCTGGGCTACGTGGTCTCCAAGGATGGACTCCGCGTAGATGAAGACAAAGTGAAGGCCATCCGGGATTGGCCAACACCCACTACACCGACAATGGTGAGAAGCTTCCTTGGCTTAGCAGGCTTCTACAGGAGATTTGTTCGCAACTTCAGCTCCATCGATGCGCCCCTCCATGAGCTCACAAAGAAAAAATGTCGCGGTGAATTGGAAGGACAACCACAATCACGCGTTCAACGCGTTGAAAGATGCCTTGTGCAATGCGCCGCTACTTCCACTCCCAGACTTCACAAAACACTTTGAAGTAGAATGTGACGCGTCCAATATAGGGATTGGTGGAGTCCTCCACCAGGAGAGGAAGCCTATCACGTTCTTCAGCGAGAAGCTAAGTGGGGCCACTTTGAATTACCCCACTTATGACAAGGAACTTTACGCGCTTGTTCGCGTCCTGAAGACATGGCAACACTACCTATGGCCACGCGAGTTCGTAATCCACTCGGACTACGCGGCAATCAGCTATCTAAAGAGTCAAGCACATCTAAACCGCCGCCATGCTCGTTGGGTGGAATTTATGGAGACGTTTCCTTACGTCGTCGTGCATAAAAAAGGTAAGGAGAATGTGGTAGCCGACGCCTTTTCTCGCAGGTATGTTCTCCTTACTCATCTTCAGTCTAAACTTCTTGGCTTCGCGTTGATTAAAGATTTATATCTGCTTGATCCCTTCTTTAAGCCCATTGTCGAACAATGCCTTAGGGACCGCGAGTTCGAAACTTACTTCTTCCATGAGGGTTACCTTTACAAAGCCGGACGCTTATGCATTCCTAGCTCACCAATTAGGAAACTTCTCATCCAAGAAGCCCATGAAGGACGCGGTCATTTTAGGGTCACCAAGACTTTAGCTGCTCTTCGCGAGCATTTCTTTTGGCCACGCATGACCACCCAAGTGACGTGATATTGCACCAGTTGTGTCACGTGTCAACGCGCTAAATCTACCTCCCATCCCTATGGTCTCTACACGCCTCTACTCATCCCCTTAGGCCCTTGGGAAGATTTGTCTATGGACTTCATCACATGTTTGCCTCTCTCTCGAAAGAGTAAGGATTCAATCTTTGTCGTTGTGGACAGGTTTTCCAAAATGGCCCATTTTATCGCGTGTAAGACCACACATACTACCAGTGAGATCGTCGCGTTGTTCTTTGACAACGTGGTCCGTTTATATGGGATACCTCGATCTGTCGTGAGTGATTGCGATACAAAATTTGTGGGTCTTTTCTGGAGAACCCTTTGGGGGAAGTTGGGCACCAAACTTTTGTATTCCACTAGCTACACCCCCAAACTGATGATCAAACTGAGGTGACCAATCGAACCCTAGGAGCCCTACTTAGGACCATGCTCAAATCCAACCCAAAACGTTGGGAGGACTTACTTGCCATTGTTGAGTTTTCTTACAACAGGTCTAGGCACTCCGCGACAAAGCTCACTCCGTTCGAAGTGGTCTATGGAAGAAACCCACTGACTCCGCTCGACATGATGCCGCGTCCACTGAAGGAGAATGAGCACCCAAACGCGGCCAACCGCGCCGCGATGATCCAGGAATTGCATCAACGAACGCGGGCACAATTGGAATGACGTGCTGAACAATATGCCACACAACACAACCGTGGGCGCCACCGCGTTATATTTTCCCCAGGGGATCTGGTTTGGGTGCATCTCTGCAAAGGCCGTTTTCCAACAAAGCGCAAATCAAAGCTGGCCTCACGCGGTGATGGACCTTTTCGTGTTGTGAAGGCCATGGGAGACAACGCTTACGAGATAGAGCTTCCTCCAGACTACGGTGTCCATGCGACCTTCAACGTCGCCGACTTGGAACCATATGTGGCGCTCGAATTCGATGATGGTGAAGCGGGGACGCTTCACAGCCAAGTGGGGGAGGGTGATGCGTCCCTGCCCACCATGACTGCCACAGAGGAAGAGCAAGCTATGAGCATTCGCTCAAAAGGGCCAATAACGCGATCGCGTGCCAAAGCAATCGCCAACGCGACACAATCCATGGTTGTTCGCGTCGTCGCAAGCCAAGGGACGCAAGAGAGCGCGTTCCTCCTCAGAAGCCTTCAACCCATACTAGAGAACGCGTTCTCTGTTAACATCCTCTCTACCATCAGTTGAACGCGTTCTTTGTATTATTTGGATTGTCAGAACATTATTATTTTAGTTATTTCTTTTGGGGCGTGTGTTCCACACATGTCGCGTAGGCCGGCCCATTAAGCGAGACTCGGCCCATCCGAGTCCCGCGATCTAGTATAAAAGGACAACTTGTCCTTCTGTATTAGGTTACGTTCATTTTTAATCAAAGCCTGAGTATTGAGAGCTAATTGCCTCCTCCCCTTTGATCGAACGTCAAACCCTAAATCTTCCTTCTCATCTCCATTCCTCTGCTGACGACGCTACGGCCTCCACTCGATCTTCATCGAGATTATCCAACCCCGTTGTCGACGCTACAGCCAAGCACTCGATCTCTTTTGAGTCGATCTCCTCCGCTGCCGACACTACAACTCCAATCTCCCTCTCGATCCGTCTTCTAAACACCGTGTTCCACCTTATCATCCTCAAACACGACGCGTGCGACTTCCCACCAAGATCAGAGATCCAGCATCACAAGCAGGAACGCATCAGGAACGAACCAAGGATCTTTCTACTACGCGCATATATTTCCATTTGCCGCCAAGGTGGTCGTTCGGTTGTTGCGTATTATGGCATCCTCAAGAAGTTATGGAACGAACTGTGCACTCACGCTCCTACTCGTGCGTGTTCACGTGGCTCTTGCAAGTGTCAGTTGAATCTGCAATTGGTTCAGGATCGGGATGTTGAACGAGTTCATCAGTTCCTGCTCGGGCTTGATGACTCTTTTGCTACTCTTCGCTCTAACCTGATGGCTCTCGATCCTCTCCCGCCTATCTCTTGAGTTTATTCGCTCGCCATTCAAGATGAACTTCAACGATCTGTACCTCATAACCGTGAATCTCCTACGTCCTACTCCATGGCGTTTTCTGCTCGCTTTGGGTCGTCACAGCAGTCTCAGCCTCCTCCCACCTCCGCTTCTGGCTCTACCGTCAACCGCAAGTCGCTCTTCTGTACCAAGTGCAACTGCACTGGTCATGACATTACCTCGTGTTTCAAGATCATCGGGTACCCCAATTGGTATCCTGGCCGTGGTGATGTTGGCGCTGAAGAACGTCCTGGTGTTGGTCGTGGATGTGGCGCCCCTCCTAGAGATGGGACTGGTCGTGGTTGCGGGCGTGGTGTGGGCGTCACCAACGTTGTCCAGCCTCCCGCGTCGTCTTCCCCTGGTTCGTTCACACCGGCGGACCAAGACAAACATGTTATCGGTTCTACTTTGTCTCCTGCCCAGTGGAACTCGATGATCCAAATGTTTAATTCTTTGAATTCTGCACCTGTTGCTGCTTCCTCATCTACTACTGGTGAGTCGACCCCTCAGTAGATACTCGACACTGGCGCCTCGTATCATATGACATGCGTCTCTACTTTGCTTCAGGACTTGCAATCTATCTCTCATGTCACTATTTTATTGCATGATGGCCAGTATTCCACAGTTGTTCAGCAGGGCACAATTTATTTTGGCACCCTGAAAGTGCCTAATGTTCTACTTCTTCCACATTTGACTTGCAATCTGCTATCTTTTGCTTAGTTGACTCGTGATTTGAGATGTTGGGCTCTCTTGACTTACCGTTTTTGTGTCTTACAGGATTACGGTTCGAGGATAGTGATTGGTGTGGGTGAGCAGAGAGGAGGGGTCTATTGGCTTCGGCATTTGACTCTCCGCAACGTGTCTGCCACACTCCTGGTGTCTTGTCGTCCAACCTCTAGCATCAACGCTTTGGTCATCCAGCTAGTTGTGCATTATCTAGTTTGCCTCCTGATATTAGTTATGATATTCATAAATTGAAGGATGTTCCTTGTGATGTTTGTTTCAAAACAAAGCAGACTCGTTCGAGTTTTCCAATTAGTTTTAATAAAGCAGAATCCTTATTTGATTTGATTCATTGTGATGTATAGGGTCCGTATCGCATCTCTTACTGGAGCTTCCTATTTCTTGACTATTGTTGATGATTGCTTTCGTGTTGTTTGAGTTTATTTGCTCAAGGATAAGACTGAGACTGTTATCTCTATTCAGAATTTCTTTTCCATGATCCAGACTCAATTTCACAAGTCTATCAAACGTGTTTGCGCAGATAATGGCACTGAATTCCTGCCCATGCGTTCCTACTTTGCATATAAGGGTGCTATGTTTTAGACTTCATGCGTCTACACTCCTCAACAAAATGGGAGGGTGGAACGCAAGCACAGACACATCCTCAACGTCGCTCGCCCGCTTCGTTTCCAGGTGCAGCTTCCCGTGTCATTCTGGGGGAGAATGCGTTCTTACTGCGTGTTATTTGATTAAGCGTACACCCACTGTTGTTCTTCAGGGTAAAACACCCTTTGAGATTATGCATGTTGTTGCGCCGAATTACAACTACTCCTAGATCTTTGGTTGCTTATGTTTTGCCTCCAAGGTACCTCGTGATGGTGACAAGTTTGTTGCTAGAAGCAGAAAGTGCATCTTTATTGGCTATCCTCCAGGCACACGGGGTTGGCGTGTTTATGATATGGAGTCTGGCGATATTTTCATTAGTAGGGATGTGGTGTTCTTTGAAACACACTTTCCCTTCATAACTACAGGGGCCGCCACAGATGTTGCTCTTCCAGAGTCACACCCTGTGACCTATGACATTGACCCACTTGTTACTGAGTCTACACGGCTGTCTACCCCTATCTCCGACAGGGGGAGTTCTCCACCTCCAGCATCGGTCTCCCCCCAATCGCCTACCATTGCCCCGCCTACTTTGGTTTTTGCAGCTCCACGGCAGAGCACACGTGCTCAACAACCTTCTGTACTGCTTCGCGATTATGTCTGCAACACTGCTTTATCTATAGACCCCCTCCTGCAACAACTCCACCTGTATCATCACCTTCCTCAGGTAAACCGTATCCTATAGCAGCTTTTGTTTCTTGTGCTAACTTTTCTGCTACACATAATCGTTTTTTAGCAGCCGTTATTGCAGAGCGAGAGTCGGCCTCCTTTGTTGAGGCCAGTCGGTCCAAGGCTTGGTGGGACGCCATGCATGCCAAAATTGATGCCCTAGAACGTAACCAGAATTGGACTGTTATCGAGCTACCTCCCGGGAAGACTCCTATTGGCTGCAAATGGGTTTTTTGCATCAAGTATCGCTCTGATGGCTCCATTGAGAGGCATAAAGCTCGCATCGTTGTTATAGGTAATCGTCAAGTGGAGGATGTAGACTTCACTGAAACTTTTGCTCCTTGCTAAGCTTACATCAGTTTGCGTATTTCTATCTTTGGCTGCTATCAAAGGTTGGTATCTTCATCAAATGGATGTTCATAATGCCTTTCTATATGGTGATTTGCACGAGGAGGTATTCATGAGACTCCCACCGGGCTTTCTAGACGCTGCATTTGGCAAGGTTTGTCGACTTCAGAAATCTCTCTATGGCCTACGATAGGCTCCCCGCAACTGGTTTACAAAATCGGCACATGCTCTATAGCTGTTTGGCTTTTCAGCAGAGTAAGGCCGACTACTCTTTTTTCTCCTTGACGCGATCAGGTTTCACCTTACACATTCTGGTCTACGTTGATGATTTGATTATTGCTAGTGATGATATTTCTACTATTGATCGCTTCAAGTAGTATTTGGGATCTTGCTTTCATATGAAGGATCTTGGCACTCTTAAATACTTCCTTGGTATTGAGATTGCTCGGAATCCTACTGGATTATTTCTCTCTCAGCGCAAGTATACTCTGGATATACTTGCTGAATCTGGCCTTTTAGGGGCCAAACCATGCGACTTTCCCATGGAGCAGAATCACGAGCTTGCTAAGGCTCGTTCTCCTCTTTATGCTTACCCTGACCGTTACCGACGTCTTATTGGACGACTGATCTATTTCACTATTACTCGGCCTGAGATTAGCTACTTTGTGCATACTTTGGCTCAGTTCATGCAGGATCCTAGTCAGGCACATTGGGAGGCTGCCCTACGCGTCCTATGCTATTTGAAATCTCACCTAGGTCAGGGTTTGTTCCTATCTGCAAGCAGTTTTTTACAGTTGACAACTTATTGTGATTCAGACTGGGCCTCTTGTCCACTTACTCGACGCTCTGTTACGGGCTACTTCATACAGTTGGGCCAATCACCCATCTCGTGGAAGACAAAGAAGCAACCCACCGTGTCCCGCTCTTCCGCAGAAGTTGAGTATCGTGCTATGGTTGTTGCTTGTTGTGAGCTAATATGGCTCAAATCTCTTCTGTTCTCTCTTGGGGTCGACCACTCTTCTCATGTTCGCCTTTCCTGCGATAGTCAGGCAACTCTTCACATTGCTACTAATCCAGTCTTTCACGAGCGCACTAAGCATATAGAGATTGATTGTCACTTTGTGCGTGACCTAGTACAATCTGGTTTCTTGTCCTTGACACACGTGCGTACACATGAGCAACCTGCTGACATCTTTACCAAGGCTTTGGGTCGACGGTCTTTTCTACATCTCCTCTGCAAGTTATGCATTGTTAATCATCATCCTCCAACTTGAGGGGGAGTATTGAAGATATTATTGTTATTATCTTATATACTTAGATACTGTGGTTTATTCTATTTTATCTTATAAATCTTGTATATAAGGATATATGAATGAGAAAGGTAGAATCTTTTTCCCAAAAATTATCTCTCTTCACTTTCTTCACGATTGCTTCACTTTGTTGGTTGTAGGCTTTGAATTGGTTAATTGACTTTTCATTTATGGTTAATTGGTTGTGAATTTGCGATGGATGAGAAATGATAACAACACATGATTTTAATTTGGTTGTAGTTTACAATTGATGAATTGCTTTGCTGCTAGCGACCTTTTTGTAGTAGCTTTGTCCTTATATATTGGAATTTGCTTGCAATTATAGAATTGGTTTTGATTGATTTCTCGGGTGTCTATAGAAGATTGACTTCAATATTTTACATTAATGTCTTAATTCATATTCATGTTCTTCATTCACAATTCTCATATAAGATCAGTGTTTTCTGTAACGTAGGGCAAAATTGGTACAACTCCAGATTGCTTTATATATTATGGTGTGGCTTATTTTGATTTGTACCTTCCAATTGTTTATCACAGCTTGACTATTTTATCAAATCATTTTCTTGTAGCACGTTGCATTATTTTTTGAGGTCTTTACCACATTTTGGGCCGTAGAAACTAGAAAGGCACAAGATAAATACGTGAGCCCAAAATCACATTCCTCAATAATGCGCTTAATTTCATCATACCATTTAGTTTTACGGAAATAAAAAAGAAAGTATTTTAGTCTTTGTGAAAATCCAAATTTGTATGGAGGAGGTGGAGTCCTTATCTAAGCCAGTAGTTAACATCAAAGAATTTTAAGAGTGAGTAAGCAACACCAAGAGGGATATCAGCAACATATGCATCATGCATGTGCTTAATATTTTTATTTTTATTAATATTTTTATTTTTAATAAATATATAAAATCGAGAGATTCAAACATTAAAAGGCAAGAGTATTTATTGCACATACCACACGGCTCTTTTTCTTTTCAAGATTTTGTGTTGCATTATGTATAGCCCCCAAAAAGTTGTTTATATTTCCCCCCAAAATAAGAAACCCACAAAAAAGTAAGGAACATATATATAGAGTCCGTTTCGGGTGCGAAATATGCTTACCGTGCGAAATGCGAAACGGTCATATTCATCCGCGTTCATAAATAGACACCACATGTTCATTATCTGGGCGGTAATGTTTATTATCTGGGGGGTAATATTCAAGGGGATGTACTGTTAAAAAAAAAAAAGGGGGGGGGGAGTGAATAGTGACGCGGTGGCATAACCGTAAATACGGCGAATTTATTTTTTCGGTCAACATTTTTTTTTTATTGTCTCTGATCGTTCTGGAATAGACAATTATTGACGTTCACATATAAGTACTACATGTTCATTTTATGTGCCGTAAAAGTTCACATATAACATGATCATGTTCCAATACATGTCTTTGAACATTCAGTGCTTATTTGTGAACCTGAATGTACAAATAAATGAACATTTAGTGTTTATCTGTGAACCTTCTGTATAGGCTATTCCAGAATGATCATGGGACGAAAATGAAAAAAAAAAATTGTTGACCCAAAAAAAAAAAAAATTTGTACGGCCGAGATCGCTTCGCATTTCGCACGGGAAGGGCATTTCGCATGGGAACCCAAATCTATATATTGTCCTATCCATTTCACGTAAATACTTATTTTGGACGTAATCAAGCTTAGGAAAATACAACAAGTGATGTTTACCTAATTTTCATTTAAATATCATAAGGTTTGAAAGATACCATTTAGGTGATATGAAATTTTATTATTATAATCTCACTTGTATATTGTATATATAAAACACATAGATGTAATATATAAGATTTACAATTAAAACCCTTAAGGCTTGAGTTTTATAGTTACAAAGAATTAACGATTGAAAAACACAAAATATAAATGTGAATATATTCTCTAATTAGGTAGGCTGATAAATTTATTGCTAGATATTTTGAATGATTTGACCTTTATTTTCCCTAAATGTTATTTAATATTATTTTAGTTATTATAATGTAAAGAAGATATAAATATATTTGAAAGATTTATTTGAAATATATCACATGACTTAAATCATGACATGAGAAATAAAATTAAATAGAAACAAATATATATATATATATGGGTCATGTGGATTATCATTTTTAATCAAATAGTTTATAGTTGATAATAAAAAAATCTACAATTAGATTTTGAAAATATATAACGTTTTTATTAAATACAAAATTGTTAGTTTTTAAACATTGAAATGTTAGGTTAAAAAATATAATGTTAAAATCTATAAGTTAATTTGTTAAGTTTTTTTGTTGAGATTTGGTTAAATTTCGTAATTAGATTTTTATAATTATTTCAATTGAAGTGGGACCTAACTAACCGATTTTTGCAACCGTAAAAAAAGCTAGAGCTTTCTTCGGTTGCTAAAAAAAGAAGATGAAATGATGATATGATATTAATTAAAGGTTTTAGTTTAACAAAAAATATCTACCTAAAAAGATTATGGGTAAAACAATTAAGATTTTATTAGCAACCCAAAACATATATGAAACAAAGAATGAAATCTCTACCTTTTTTACTGTTACAAAGCATAACCTTGAAGATTATGAGTAAAACACTCAAATTAAGTAAAACATGAAACAAAGGATAAGAATTTGGAAAATAACATAATTAAAATTAAGATTATGTGATTGAAGTATTATCGTATGATTTAATTATTAATAAAATTGTATAGTTAAGGACACATTTTTATTTTTTAAATGATATATTTATAAAGTGTGATCCATTATTTGACTTTTTTTAAATGATCGAATGACATGACATATCCCAGAGATTGACATATATGCAAATTGAATGTGATGTCGACATGTAAGATTTCGGTCTCTTCATTTTAATTATGTGAATCGCATCAGATCTAAACTATCTACAAATAATTGTACAATTTCTGTAATATATAATAATTAAGAATAGCATATCTCAATTAATAAGTACATAAGTACGTGCCATTGTTTTTCTAATCTCATCATATCTAATAAGTACATAAGGAGATTCGCTAAAACTCTTAAAAATTTATAAATTTATAGATTGATTTTTATCAATTTATATAAATCCTATCATATCTAATTATTAATTATTTCTAACCAATATCTTTTTTAATCAAATAATTAATTATTATTATAATTATAATTATAGTTTGACTCACTCTAATATTAATAAGGTTATAATTTTTTTCTAAAAGGCTGGATGATGTGGCAGATTATGATTAGATGTGTAATGACACGTAGACATATGCGAATTGAAAATGGTGCCGACACGTAAAATTTAGGCATCTCCTTTAGTATATATATATATATATATATATATATATATATATAGAATATAGATATCGTTTTAGCCTTCTATTTTCTAAAACAAATATTTATCATTTTAGAGTTTTAAATAATGATTTTTTGGTGAATTACGAGGTTATCGAAAATCACACATATTACCTTATTTTAGGCAAATTGTCTTTATTCATTGATTAGAAATAAGGTGAATAGTTATTAAACTGTAAAAAATTAGAAGAATTTAATAGTATTTAAACTTATTTATTACATTTTTTTATAATTATATCAAAAGTTAAAATGGGTCAACACATGAAATATTTACTAGCATTCTGATCTCTGAGCATAGAATTTATTTTATTTGATCATGCATGCATCTCTTTTTTAGGCCCTTACTATTCGGCGCATAGGTGAAATTGTTTTTCAGCACATATGCTATGCACGTTAGGTAGCAACATGCTCCACACGTTACATGATACATTTTTTATTTTTTTTACATGAGAGAACATTCAGCACGTTACGTGGGAGCACATTCACCACGTAACGTGTGAGCATGCTCCACACGTAACGTGTGGGCTTGTGTCTGCTTTAAAAGCCGAAACCCTCTTCTTCCTCTTCATTTCGCCACCGCTCTCTTCCCTTCATACGTAACGTTGCTCTCTCTTGCCTTTGTACGTAACGTCGATCTTCGTCCTCCTCTTTACGAATCAATAAGCTTCCCACGTTACGTAAATCCATATTCAAAGGTTAGTTTTTTTGTTAAATTTGATTTTGATTTTTTAGTGTTTTTGTTAGGTTATTATTGTAGATCCATAATGTTTTTGTGGTTTTGATATATTTTTTGTTTGTTTAGTGTAATTTTGAACTAGTTATTTGCATTTCTTGGTTGTAGTTTTGTTGGATTTGTAGTTTTGTTGGATTTGTAGTTTTATTGGATTTGTATAATTTTGAATTAGTGTAATTTAGTCCCAACACAAAATTTGAACTAGTTATTTCCATAGTGGAAGTTGTTGTTTTGTTGAATTTGTTTTAATTATTGTTGATCATGGGTAAATTTTTTGAAAAAAACTGTCGCCGAAATCTGGAAGTTTGCCGGAATGTCATCGGAAACTGAGCGTCGGTGGACTGGAATGGAAAATCCACACGTTACGTGTGGATACTATACACACGTTACGTGTGTATACTCTCTACACGTTACGTGTGGATTTACGACGAACTTCCGGGGACAGTTATTGATGTTTTAGTATTGTTGTTAGGTTATTGTTGTAGATCCATAATGTTTTGGTGTTTTTGATATTGTTTTTGTTGGCCCACGTGTAATTTTGAACTAGTTATTTTCATTTCTTGATTAATTTTTGATATTGTTTTTGTTGGATTTGTTTTAATTGTTGTAGATGGAGCCCGGTGAGAGAACAAGACGTAGAAGCAGGAGAAACCTTCTCCGGGACATTTCGTTCCGGACTGAAGAGGAGGTAAGAAGAAATCTTGATGGCGGTAGTCAAGAAGGATTCGGGCAGGACGAGGGCAATGCTGACCCCCCTGTGTTCCCTGATGTGTCATCGTTTCATGTGGCGTCGGGTGGTCGTGTTGACTCAGACCCGCAGTTGTATCGAGATTACAATACGAGCCCACTCCATGGTTACTCTGATACGATGAATCAGAGTAACTATTATGGCCCCTCATTTAGTCCACCGCCCCAGCACAGCCCTCACCCTCATCATAGCCCATCGCCCTATCACAGCCCTCACCTCCATCAGAGCCCTCACATCCAACATCACATCCTCGTCTATTATCAGGGCGTAGATGATCATATGCGGTACAACTCATGGGAGAACTCGGGCCTCTACCTGAGCGCACATCAGCCTATGGTAAGTGGCCTTATCATTTGTATATTTAGCGGAGATCGTATGCCCCACATTTAAGCACTTATCATTTGTATATTTAAAATGCAAGACGAGGATAGTCAGGCTTGGGCTCCCAGAGGTGACCCTGAATATGTGGCCGAGGATCCACATGAAGCCTCATCTTCGCGGGCAAAACCACCCCGTTCTAAGAGAAAGGGCAAATATGACCCTGAATTGTTAGTTGGAGTACCTGGAGGTCCGTAAATATCTGAACTGTTAAAGGGCTTTCCGAATCACGTTGCGTACACCATTTACCAGCGCATTGTAAGTTACAACAAAAACCTTATATGAACTTTCTCATTTATTTTTAATATTTCGTTACATGGGTTGCTTACATATGTTAAAAATTCAAATATTTAAAGTCGGTGCCAGCGTTGAGGTTTCAGCAACGAGGCAAGCAGACACGTTCATGGCCTTTGCAACCAAATGCCATGTGGTGTCATGTGGCATCTGCGTCAGGGTTGTGTCATGTACCGGAGCTGATGCACGAGCATGTGGACGAGGCACTGATTAGTGTTTTCGTTGAGCACTGGCATCCAAAAACCAGCTCATTCCATATGCCATGGGGAGAGATGACTATAACTCTCCATGACGTATTGTTGATCATTGGGCTGAACATCCATGGAAAAGACATGGGACCTCCACAGAAATGGCACGAGCAGTTGGGAATCAATGATATGAAGAAGGCCTTGGTGGAGGAGGCGGAGGTGTTTTTTGAGCTGCCCGATGGGGCTGTGACATCTGGTACCGTCCATGCTACGGACTTTAAAAAGCATTGCGAAGACCTGAGTGAAGAGCAGTGTGCGTCTGTGTTCTTGCTTTACTTGTTGGGCTCTTGTCTGTTTCCAGACAAGTCCCAACACAAATTGCACGTGTACTACACTCCTTTCGTCTCAGATCCCTCGTCTAGCATGAATTATGCATGGGGTACTGGCGTTCTGGCCCACGTGTACCGTAGCTTGGGCGAGTACACAAGAAAAGAGGCAAGATTGATGTCGACATGCTACACTCTCATACAGGTAAAATAATAGTACTTAATTTATAATGAATTTTGTTGTTCACCATGAATTTTGTTCTAAATGTGTTTATTCATTGAATCCATTTGGAACACATCATCATTTTCAGGCGTGGATCTACCAGTACTTCCCTATATTTAGACCTGCAAGAGTAGAAGTTGGGACTTTAATGAGCCGAACCCATATGCTCGTAAATGGGACCTTTTAGAGAAGCCCAACCGGATGAGGGACTACAAAACCGAGCTTGATATGATGATTGCTGAGAGAGTAAGTGCATCTACGGTCTCTCTATATTAAGTTAGAAATTCAATGATAGATATGTAATTGTTTGGCATCCCATTATGTTTAGGTTGACTGGATGCCATCCGGCCCGATTGACTTCAGCAATGAATTCTTCGCTCCGTCTCTCTTCCATGGAGTTTTGTCTTGTCTTTGGATCACGGAGCCGTACATGCCCGATCATGTGGCCAGATAGTTTGCCCGGGTACAGCAAGTACCAAGACCGCCAATAGTGCCAATAAAGGCATGGAGGGGCCCTAAAATCAGCTCGTACACTGTGGAATACGACAGAGCTCGATTTGCTTGGGATGCGCAGAATGTACATTCCATGACCCTAGATGCGTTGGGCCCTCCAATCCAGCAAGGCCATGACGACTGTAGCACTGATTACATGGGCTGGTACCGCCCACGTACACATCCATTCGTCACCCCCCCTACCATTGAAGACGCGACACAGGTATGAAATTGACTAATTTGTAGGTTGTTTAATGTTCGGTTAACTCTATCTATATTTATTATACATATCAACATTTTTGTGTTGTGTGCAAGCCTTTGAAAATTGCTACAATGATCTTGAGCCACATCGCAAGATATAACAGCGGCGCTACGCCGGTCATTGGAGCGAATGTATCCCTTCCTTCCTAATTACCGAGGAAGTTGTGAAGACTGTTTTATGGATTTCATTGAACTTTGGATTATGGCAACAATGAATGTTATGACTTCTATTCATTGCATCATAATTCATACATATCAGTCATTACATAAATCGATCGTTTCAACTTTCTTCTTTCCTCTTGGCTTCTTTGGGGCGGCTGCTTGGTACTCCATCAATCGATCATAGATTTGATCTACCAAATCACCCGCAGACGGGTCATGATTTCTCACCCACAGCCCGTAAAGATGCGGAAAGGGCGAGGTTTCGGCAAGGCCAATCTACATCAAAGTCAATGCATCATACATATGTTTTAACATAAGATAGTTTCAACTTATTTGATTGTATTAACGTACCGCAATGAAATGTTGCTCTTCTTCGACATGGCAAATGCATATCGTCTTTAACTTCTCACCAACCGCTTGGTTTGGCTTCGCCCTCATAGGCATGTATGTCGTTCCCACACCAGCACCGACGGAGACGAACACACAGTTGAATGCAGTTGCCACCAAACATCCCATATCCGGGAGGTCCAACCACGTCTCCCATGGGGCAGGCCTGTTGGGCAAAGGAAACCATGCAAGCTTCGCCTCCATTTCCTCAAGTGTCATCGTAGACATCCAAATTGGCGTGAATAGCTCATACTCTTGTTTCAACGTAGCGATCATGGTACGTCGAACAAAAGCCCACTGCTCCTGCCTTAAACCCAGACCATGCGCAGTTGCTCTGTACCCGCAGTTTCCATCACCCACTATTTCCCACCATCCTCCCACGTGTGGTTTCATACACTTGGGAAACTGGGTAATATATCGCTTAGGATTCTTGATCAATGATGTGTGACCCGAAGGCATAGTTGAAGCCTTCTTTGGTGGTCTTCCTTTTTGCTTCTTCGGAGGTGTTCCCTCAATCTGTTAGTCAGTGTACTCCCATGATGACGATTGTCTTTTGGTGGGAATGTTTAGAGCTCCTTGAGGCCGACCCTTATACCTAACTTTAACTGGCTCTTGCAGAGTAGTCCGCTCTGGATGTGCTATACTTGTTAGTACAGAGACAGCTCTTTGTTGATCATGCACTGGAAATGTGGGGAAGACGCTTGCAGTAAATTCTTCAAGCAATGACATATTCACTCTACGTTCTCTGGCTTCTCCTTCTTCTTATGTCCGCACTTCTGACAAGGTCAATTGCCTCCAGAACGGATGCAATGAGCTAGGTTCAACTGGTTCCTGGTTCATCACATTCCGCGTCATGTCATGCACGCAAAGCAAGCCATCTCTGACCCTTATCTGGCATCTGCATATAGTGTTCCACAATGGAGCTTCGCCTTTCTTGTATTCCTCAATCAACCGAGCTAGTGCAATCGCAGAGACCTTATAGTACAACTTGCAGAAAAGATGTGCATTTGTTATCAGCGTAAATCTCTTTTCTATGCTCTCATTCAGTGTCCCCCTTATCTCACCAATGTGAATGCACAACCGTGCATCATATTGATCGAATACAGTGCAAAGGTTGCCATCATTGCTAGTGAAGAAGCTTTTAAGACTGGAATGAGCCCCTTCAACCCTGTATTACAATCAAGAATCTGAAATCAGTATGTTGCTGTAAAAGTCTAAGTTCAAATAACCAGTTAAATTTAAAAACATAATGCACAAACCTGTTAGTTGTGGTAGTTCCGAGAGTGAACACTGTATCTGTCCATATAGAGACGATTCTTTCCTTGTATGGGTCAAGCCAGTTTGTTTGTACGTATAGGAGACATTTTGGAGATTTTCTCCAATCATACTGAATCTTCTTCAATGTTGCTTCATACCCTTCTATGGTCGTTTCCTTGAAGAGTTTCATGCAGTCGTTGGAAAACGTTGTGCCTCTAAACTTGTCCATGGCCTTCTTTGCGAAGTCTTCAATATTCTTCCTCACATGCCGCCTACATAGAAGGAATTTTGCTTCTGGAAACTGCTTCTCTAAGGCGTTCATCAACGCCTTCTCCCGATCAGTGACCAAACATGTGGGTGCTCGTTGCACCTTGACAAACATTTTTGACAGTTGTTCTATGGCCCACTTGTAACTCTCTTCGTCCTCATGCTCCAGAAACGCTCCGGCAATATTGTAGTTTTTCCAAACAGATGTGATGCCGACAATTTCAAGGAAGGGCAAATTGTAACTGCACACATAATGATATGTTATGGCATGCTAATGATCACATGAACAAGTGAAGAATATAATAGATATGTGTGTTACTAACCAGTTAGTTGCGTATGTAGAGTCCAGTAACACAATGTACGGAAATGCCTTCAGCAGCGACAACTGGTTCAGGATTGCGAAGAAGATATGTGTTATCTTGTTGGTCTCCTTATTGAATCTATGCTCCACGAAGTATCCCTTCTCATTGCACTCATAGAAGAACTGTTGCACAACTGTTCTTCCTTCCATGCCCTTCTTTCATATCTCATGCATGATGTTATACACTTGCTTCATCTTGGTCAAGTTTCCTGGGGACGACCTGATTGTAGTATGAATCTTTTGAGGCTTGCAATGATTGACTGTCATCACCCTAATAATCTCCTTCTCTTCAACGTTTGGTTGCCCAGCTAATACATGACCATACAAATTCTCTTTTATCACATGATTGTGAGTTCCATGTTGTACACTGATCTTCCATGATCCCTTCGGCCCTTCTTTCAGCCTCAACATGAAGGGACACCTACACTTCTTTGACCTTGTGATGTCTCTCACTTGGTCAGCTTGTTTAGGCACGTTTTGTCCATGCCTGTCGCACGGTAACCAAGTCCTCCCAAGGGTTGTATTCGTGGAAGGTTTATTCCTCCACTTTTTGATGCAGAATTTGTGACACATAGCAGTCTCCCGCGCCCACATAAATGCTTCTTCTCTGGACTCCCAGATTTGATCAATTGTGAAGAACTTTGAATAATCAGCAGAGACAAAAACATCATCTTCTGGTGGTACACTAAACTGAGGCTGTGTGTGTAGGGATGGAAAGCAAAATTGTGGGGTAGCATGAGATAAAGATGTTTCTGAAGGCGGAACACTATAGTCAAATGATCCAAGTGAGAAGGATGGTATCTCATCTGGTGTTTTACACTCAGATGGTGTGTTCCATTCCGGCAGCGGTTGATGAGGTGTTTCTCAAACAAAAAATGTTTTTTTGTGGGGTGCTCCAGCCATCGAGGGAAATATTGTTTAACCCCTCGTACAAATAATAGTTCGACTGCATACACATGGAATCATCTCATCAAGTAGTGAACTAATTATCAACTGTGAAACCATAATTCTCTTTAAGAAAGCAGATTCTGCTAAATGGCACGATTTGTGACAAACCGTGCACTAAACCGTGCCATTTTACAGAAGGGACATAAACATCTAGATACTAGTTGTGTTTCACACGTTACGTGTGAAACAGCTCCACACGTAACGTGTGAAACATCACCACACGTAACGTGTGAACCCTAAACCATCTGGCACATCTCCACACGTTACGTGTGGAGATGTTTCACACTTAACGTGTGGAATATCCCCACACGTAACGTGTTAATCTGTTCTTCAATGTAACGAACATCTCCTTTTCTTACACATGTATCCCTCAAAATGTATTAGATTAAATGAGAATTGTCAAGTTCAAAACTTACAAAATCTAGCATGTGAAACTTGCCCTAAACAACAAATATTATGTTTAGTTTTCTAAAACCTAAACAACTAAAGCTCAAAACTTTGAACATGTCCAAAACAAAAAATGAGAACTTTAACTTTAAATAACGGAAATTACCTCATTCGGATGTGGATCCTCTTCGACATTGTTGTTCCAATAATCATTGTTGTCATGTTGTCCATTTTTTTTACAAAAAATGAGAGTGTAAAACACAAATTTTTTATTGTTTGAAATGAAGTATTAAGCTCAAAATTGTGGTTAGCCGGTGAAGATGAAGAAGAGGGGTCCATTAATTCAGTTAGGTGGGGACAAGACGGGTAATTCAATGCGTTTTACAACAGACGAAACCACACGTTACGTGTTGAATTCTTCCACACGTAACGTGTGGGCCTCTAATACACGTTACATGTGGATTTCTTCCACACGTAACGTGTTGCTTCTTTTCCCCTTAAGGGTTTAGGGTCAGAGTTTACTATTTAGGGTTTTAGAATTTAGTATTTAGGATTTAGTATTTATGATTTATGGTTTAGGGTTTAGGGTTAAGGTTTAGGGTTAGGGTTTAGGGTTTAGTATAAAAGACTCATGACTACAGCTGTATACAGCTATATACTACAGTTGGTTATTAGATGTCAATCAGATTTCTTCTTTTTGAGGCTGGTTATTAGTTGTCAAACACATTGCCTTTTCACTATATAAGAAGCATTAGGGTTGTTTGTTCACTACAACAATTCCAACACAAGCGGCGCTTGAAGATACATTTTTGGGTAAGCATCTTCTTCCAATTTCTATCGATTTATTAACCCTAATTTTTTATATTAATGGATTCATGATATTTGTAGAAAATCAAACACTACAACAAATAATGGCATATTCATCCAAACCATCAACAAACGCAGATAGGCTATGCTATTGTAATTTGAAAGTTGTTGTCCGAAGTTGGGATTTGCAGTGGAACTACGGAAGGAGGTATTGGGGATGCCCAGAACTGGGGTGTTGTTTCAGGGAGTGGATTGATCCAATCTACGAGGACAGGGCACACGCGGTTATTCGACAACAATGGCAGGAAAAACAAGATCTTGTTAAAGAGAATCAAGATCTTGTAAAGCAAAATCAAGATCTTCTTAAAGATTTTGATAACATTCGTAGGTATAATCTCAAACTACTAAATGATATACATCGTAGGTGATTAATGTCGTATCTTTTGTGTAATGTTGTTCATGTACTATCAACCTTTGTAGGGAGCAAACAAATTTAGCAAAATAGAGATATCATATGAAGCGAACGTTTACCAGAGACTATCCTAATTTCTTCAAACGCTAAAGCAACGAACCATATATGTTCTCTTATTTTTTCTAAGTTTATGATCAACTTGTATTCTTTCCTGTATTGTGTGCTCAATGTGGTTGTGTAGTCAACCAGCGTAATGAACAATTTATTTTATCTTCTAGGTTGATTATTTTGTATTGTTTTTTTTATAAAGATTAGATAAAAATTGGGCAACAAAATGGGGGTAACCCTCCCCTAATGCCTATTTAGAAACAATAGTATGATTCATACACAACATTATAACATGATTCATATACAACTTTGAAACACAAATAAATACTAAAAATAAACAATAATATGATTCATACACAACATTCATACACAATATTATAATATACCAAAAACACCACATGTAACGTGACAATCAGCTCTACACGTAACGTCCAGCGCATAACTACACGTAACATGTGGAGCCTAACCACACGTAACGTGTGGAGCCTATGCGCTGAAAGACAATTTTCCCTATACGCCGAAAAGTAACCGAGCTTTTTTATTGTGAAATCCAGTCAAGTTAAATTTAGCCAAAATATCTAGATGAAGTTTTTGATGAGTTTTGTGTACACTATTCAATTAATATATTGTTCAAGCTCTTTATAGCTGTCCTGATTTCATAGTAATATTACTAATACATTTAGGTTCTTATAAAACTAGTGTAATTTTTGTGCTAAGTACGAGTTTTTACGTCATATATGTTGAATAAAATATATTAATAATTATTAAATTAATCTATATATTAAAAAATATATCTAGATTATATTGATATCAAAATCATACTCGGATCATAAATTTGTATCTCAATCATCCATATAATTAGAAAATTTTGAATTTGTATATAATTAGGAAATTTTGAATTTGCATATAATTAGGAAATTTTGGATTTGTAATCTTTGTGATTAACTTGTAATATTTGTTTTTTATTTGTATTTAAATTATGAAGAGATTAGTGATTAGTTTAGGATAAAAATCTTTGATTTGTAATTTGATTTATTTTAAAAAAGTGATGAGAAAAAGACATGTGACAGTTTTAATAAAGGAGTATCATGTGACGGTTTTAATGAGATAGACCATATGACATAATTAGATTTTAGTTTAATAGATGTATAATAGATTACGTTGTCTGTGAGAAATAATTCTCCACTCTATGAACTTGTACTTCTTGAATTACATTTTCATTAATCAAAGGCTAGTGACGAAGGCAATTGCAATCGATTACATTATCTTAATATTTAATGAATCATCAACATTAATAATAAATTAAAAGTAAAACTACAATATTGTCAAGGGGTAAAAATAATTCTTATCAAATAAGCTGTCGATGCAAAATTTTCTTTGGTTGGGTGTGAAAAAGTATTAAATAAAAAGCACAAGAGGGCCAAATATAAACCTCAAATGTAGGAACAATATAATTTATGGAATTGAATTCTATATGTATAAACCGCAAACAATGGTCCCATGCAGCATTAACATACTTTGGACACATTTGGGTTGATGACCCAATACCTAATAATGAAAGCTACTGTAACATCAACTTTTCAACTATGGAGTATATAAATTGAATTGAAAGCTCCATTTCATATAAAGTGTTTGGAGGGTTCCCACCATGTGTGCCAACTATAACCAGTAGATAAATCACTTTGCCGGTGATTCTTCTTGGATCAGAATTGTGTTTAGTCGATAAGGTGTATACAATTGTATTATTGATTAGCTCGATTAAATTTAAATACGGGAATTCCACGAGTTAACCCTGAGATTTTACAAAACAGATTATTATAGTTTATCTATATGTCTCATAACATAAGGTTTGGTGAAGTCTTTACTAATTTTACAAATTTATTTTTAAGTCTGATAGGTTAATTACGAGGATGAGTATTTTCGTGTACACATGTGTATAAAGCCCAATACATAAGTTTATAAGATTTTAATTTAAACTCAATTGCAGTATAGTAGGAAAAGTATATATATACATCCCATCAACGTTATATACTAGGCAATGATAATCACCCAATTTTGATATGGAAGGAACTTATATCACGCTCTCGCAAATACAACGAGTGAGTAACATGCCTGACCCGGTAAAATACAACGCTCTCTCAATCTCTTTATAATCAGACGGACTCAAGACTGAACATGTTCTGATACCATGTAAAAGTCCAGTGGCCAATCACGTACGACGTGTTAGTCCATGCGCACAAGTGCATAACACGTAAGCCCATGAAGTTCCAACCCCTAAATCAATTGACAATAGAATGAGTATAATCCATCAACCTTATACATTATACATTGAAATTCACCAACTTTGGACATAAAATGAACTTGTATTCTAACACTTTTGATTAATGTTGTATGGAGTTGTAATGGCAGAAACCGTAGTTTGAGTTCGCTTCGATCGTTTTAACCCAAAAACGTTTGACAAACCGCGAAAACAGAATAAGAACTCAAGCAAAAATGGACACAAGGGGTTGTTTACGCAGTTCGGACAAAAGTCCTACGTCTGCGGAACCTCAAGAGGGGAGACTCGCCCAATACACTAGGCAACACATGCCTCAAGAGTCTTACAGTTACAAAGCAAGCACACAGGCGGCAAAGGAAAGGAACAAGAGAGCAAGACAAGAAAAGAGAAAATAGAAGAAGCAAGTCCCCTGGAAGGACACCGCAAAAGCTTCTCGCAAGCTTCGCACAACCAAGCAACCACAATGCTCCAAGCACTCTCTTTTTCTCTCTTTTTTTGTCTATTTCTTTCTCTATCTCTCAATCTCAGGCACCATCGGAATCCACCACGGAAGCAGACAAGATTCGCTCTCAAAGAGCCATTCTCAGACAAACTTCCAAACGGCGGAGAGAAACAATGACCAAGAAAGATTACCAAATTAGGGTAGAAGACACCCTTTTAAGGCAACCTCACATAATGCCTCAAACGATGCCGTCTCGCAAGCTGGAGGAGGAGCCGCATCCAACAACGCAAACCAAAGCCCAACAACATGTTCGCGGCCCAATAACATCGGCAGATGGAGAATAGGACCAAGAGCAGCAACAGAGTTACACGGCCAATCATAAGTGACTTAGCTAAACATTGACCAAGTCTCAAGGGTCCAAGCATGGCTCGACCATGGCTCAACCACTCAAGGCCAAGTCTCCCTAAATCACTAACCTCTACCTAGCCTTGTGCTTTGCTTATAACATAAAGACATACATGAGTTTACATATTACAACCATGGATTATTAACATTACAAATTCCCTCCTAATCCAAGTGTTGGGATATGCTGCCAACAGTCGCCATAGTGGAGTGGGGCATCATCACCTCCCGTCCATCGTCGGCCACTCAGCTCAAGTGAGCTCAGGTTGCATCCCAAATGTGCAGGAAGTTCTTGCAAATTGAGAATTTGTCAACATTGACTATCTTAGTACCAAAATCAGCAAGATTATACTCACCTTTGATCTTCTTAACCTCAAGCACTTTCTCTTCCACCTTATTTCTAATAAAGTGGTGTTTGACATCGGTGTGCTTTGACCTTTCATGAAACATTGGGTCTTTGCACAAGTATAAGGCACTTTGACTGTCCATATGCAAAACACGTAACATAGGAATAATCTGAATCTCACTCAGAATACCAGTCAACCATATAGCTTCTTTAGCTGCCTCAGTAGCTGCTATATACTCAGCCTCAATAGAAGATAAGGCTACAATAGATTGTAGCTAAGATTTCCATGAAATGCAGTTACCAGCCCAAGTATAATAATAAGTAGTTATGGACTTTATATTGTCCTTGTTACTAGCATAATCAGAATCCACATAACCAAACAATTCAGTTGTAGGAGAATGCTTAATGTAAACAAGACAAAGATTCTTAGTACCACAAATATATCTAAGCAGAAATTTCATAGCAAGCCAATGACATTCTGCAAGATTAGACATAAACCTATTGAGAACACTAATAGCAAAAGCTAAATCAGGTCGAGTGCAAAGCATGGCATACATGACAGAGCCAACAACAACATCATAAGACACTTTAGACATCTTAGCTATATCATGAGTTATAGTAAGACAATTCTTTTTAGTCAAGTCTAAATTCCCTCCTAATGGGATAGAAGTGGGTTTAGAGTCATACATACTGAATCTATCAAGCACCTTTTTCACATAATCACATTGAGACAACCATATACTTTCTTTTTCTATCTCTAGTGATTTTTATCCCAAGGATTTTCTGGGCAACTCCTAAATCTTTCATGTCAAAGTGCAGTTTCAAATCTCTTTTAACACCAACAATGAGAATTTTAGAATTGCACATTAACGAAATGTCATCAACATACAACATCACATATAAAGAAGATTTAGACTTAACACCCTTGAAGTATAGGCATGTGTCATAATTACTTCTTTGAAAACCAAATTTCCTCATGCATGAATCAAATTTTATGTTCCACTGCCTAGGGGACTGTTTTAGGCCATATATAGATTTTTTCAATAAACATACATGATAAGGCTTAGCAGAATCCACAAAGCCCTTAGGTTGTTTCATATAAATAGTTTCATGCAAGTCACCATGTAAAAAAGCAGTTTTCACATCCATCTGTTCAAGTTCTCAGTCAAACACAACAGTCATAGCAAAGAGAAGTCTTAAAGTCTTATATTTAACCACAAAAGCAAAAATGTCATTACAGTCTATGCCATCTTTTTGTGTAAAGCCTTTAGCTACTAGCCTAGCTTTATACCTAGGAGGATCACCACTGTGAGCCCCCTCTTTCAATTTATAAATCCATTTGCAGTCAATTAGTCTAGCATTAGCAGGTTTAGGGACTAACACCTAGGTTTTGTTAACATGCATAGACAAGACTTCCTCCTTCATAGCATCAAGCCAATACTTAGCATGCACACATTTTATGGCTAGTTCATATGTTTCATGAGTAAATGAATTCACAATCTCAGAAGCAATGAAGGCAAATTCAACCAAGTTCACATCATACTTAACATAATTATACATGAACCTCCTATTAGGGACCACAACCCTAGGTTGTCTATCTCTAGTCAACTGATAGTCATTCAAATTTTCCACAACATGATCATGAATAGAATTATCATGCTCAGAGATAGGTTCAGGTAAGCTTACTTGCCCACCTAATTGGTGAGTATATGTTTCCCCAGTAGCCTCATTCTGGTCATCTTGACCTTGTGCATGAACATTGTCATCATGCTCTTCAGGTCCAGTAGAGTCCATTGACCCATCATGACTCTGAGCAATGTCATATTCATCACCTTTCTCAGTTTCTGCTTCATGAGGCTGGTAAAACCTTGCACTTTCTTCATTTGTACCTGCATCCTCAACATTTGCATTAGTAACAGATTTAAAATGAAATTCATTTTCATTAAAAGTGACATTCCTTGAAGTTATAACTTTATAACCATGAGGTTGAATAAGTAACAACTTATAGCCTTTTACACCCTCAGGATAACCCAACATGACACATTTTTGAGCTCTAGGTTATAACTTTCCTTGTGATATATGAGAATATGCAGTACAACCAAATGACTTTAAATGTGACAAATTTGGTTTCTTTCCAGTCCACAACTCTTGTGGAGTTTTAAAGTCCACAACAGAAGAAGGTGATCTATTTACGAGGTAGCAAGCAGTTGTGACTGCCTCACCCCCACAAAGATGGCTTCATGCTAGCACTGATGAGCAGGCACCTTGCTTTTTCAAGCAAGGTTTTGTTCATTCTCTCAGCAGTGCCATTCTGCTGAGGTGTCCCAGGCACAGTAAGGTGTCTTTTAATGCCAAATTGAAGACATAAATCATTGAAAGCATGATTACAGAACTCAAGACCATTATCTGTTTTTAAACACCAAGTTTTTTACTTGACTCATTTTCAATATAGGCTTTCCAATTCTTGAATGTGTTAAAGGCCTCATCCTTTGATTTTTTAGCAAGTACACCCAAACTTTTCTAGAGAAATGATCTATAAAAGAGATGAAGTATTTTCTCCCTCAGCTCTATAAGTAGACTTGCTAAAGCTATGACAATTTTTCTTGCCAAAAACACAATTCTCACATAAACTCAAGCCAGCTGGCTTCTTATCAATAATGCCAGACTTATACAGATAATTCAAGCCTTTCATTCCAATATGACTAAGTCTGTTGTGCCACATCTTAGTGAGATCTAGTGTCATCCCAGTATCCACAGTTGAGATATTAAATTCAGGAGAGGATATCACATGATACAACCCTCCATTCTTAACACTTTTGATAAGAGAAATGCCATTTCTAATGACTGCCTTTATGCCATTGTGGGTATTGATATGACATCCTAAATCATCAAAGACAGACTCAGACATGAGGTTTCTTCTCAAGCTAGGTACCCACATGACTTGTTGAAGTGTCCTCACCTTCCCGTCAAGCATCCTAATAAGGACTCTACCAACCCCTTTAATAGGCAAAGCAGTATGATCCCCCAAAAGGACTTCACCCCCATCACATTCATGCAAAGACTCAAACAATGTTTTATTATAAGTAGCATGCATAGTACAACCAAAGTCAAGAATCCAAGCATCAGTCACAACATGATGGGCACACATGAGAAGCTCATAAGGATAGGTAGTACAAGTCTCAACAATAGCAACCGTTTCATTAGCATCAGTCACAACATGATGGGCACACATGAGAAGCTCATAAGGATAGGTAGTACAAGTCTCAACAATAGCAACAGTTTCATTAGCATTTTTAGCCTTGTCATCTTTAGCTTTCTTATGACAATCTTTAATGAAATGACCTTTTTTACCACAATAGTAACAAGTTCTACCATCCGTTTTTCTCATTGTCATTCTTCTCAGGTTTTTTAGATTTTTTCTAATCCTTTTTCTGAGAATTCTTGTTGCTCTTCTTCTTGCCTTTAGCCATCAACACTTCAGTTTTTGACTCAGTTTTCTTGTCATTCTTAGACTTAAACACTTTCATGATCTCATTTTTCTCAAGTATAGCTTCAATGATCTTTTCTTTAGTCAGTTTCTCAGAGCTATATTGAATCACATCTTTAAAAGTGTCAAATTGAGGTGGCAGAGAACTAAACAACAACACAGCTTGGTGAGTATCTTTTATCTTGTCATCACATCTTTCCAGTTCTTGAGTCATTCTCAGAAACTTATCCAGATTCTCATTTAATGACATGCTGACATCCATTTTAAAAGTGAACAAGCGAAAGAGAAGAGATATTCTACTAGGCAATGACTTAGACATGTAGAGTTCTTCTAAAGCTTCCCACTGTTTTTTAGAGTCAAAGATACTCACAACTTGACGTGCCACGCCACGTCGTCAGTCAACCTTATCATGATTTCAGAATGGGATTGTTCATCAAGCTCCACCTTATCAGCAGCAGGGTATCAGCAGGGTAATCCCCCTTCACAGCTTTCCAGCATTTTTCCTTGATTAGCACAACATTCATCTTGACTGGCCACATGGCAAAGTCATTAGTGCCATCAAACGGCTTGATTCTCACATTGCTCTTTGTCATTGAAATAACTCAAATTAGTAAATAGATAACAATAGTAAGCAGAATCAACCAACTCACACAGAATCTATATCACAAACACTCAGTTAGGATAGAGATAGCAGGTAAAGTTCAGTGAGATGTGAGAAGCACACAACAAAGATAACTCAGAAGCACACAACAAAGAAGAGTTGTGAGATAAAGCTTACACCTAACAAGTTAGGGCTTCGTCTCACAGACTCCTGATGTAGACAACAAACAATCCAAGTCCTGTAAGATCTATAGAGACCTTACAGTTGAGGAGTGGTCAGCTCTACTTTGTAGTGCTTATCTAGGAATTATTATCGGTGTTTAGGGTGCCATTTGTAGGGGTTTAGAGCACAACTGCGGAGTATGGAGTTAAAGTGAAGAAGTGTGGATTTGGTGGTTTGGAGGAGCTAACTGAAGACATCCAGAAGACGAGAAGAAGACCACCTGAGGAGACTAAGAAGAATAGAAGGAAGAGCCACACGAATGATCAAAGAAGACAAGAGCCGCGAGCTGCCGCGACCAAGAAGGAAGAAGGAAAGCAACCGCGGCGGAAGGCGAGACGCGGAGCCAAGAGTGTCACTGTCGCGACCGCAGCGAAGTCATCCGCGCCCGCGGAAAATTCCAGCACTGAATCCGTTCGACAGCAAAAAGTTAATTTCCGCGACCGCGGAAATCACGCCGCGGCCGCGGAAGTACACGCTGGCAAAGCCTTTGTTTTTCCGAACTTTTATTTTTATTTCCTTTTTCGTTACGTATTTTTTTATTTCCGTTTTATTTCTTTATGGAAGATATTGTTAGTTATCTTTTGAGTTAGGTTTAGCTAAGATTAGACCTAGTTTTGGGAGAACTCAATCATCATCATTCAGTTTTAGTTTACATTTTGTTCTTTTCCCTAGTTCTTGCTCACAAACCATGAGAAGGAACTAATTTCCATTATTCTGCCTGACGATTGAAGCCTCCAGTTTGATTTGGTTGTGAGGTTATAAATCTTGTTCTATTTCCTTTGGGTTGTTTTGATTCTCTTTTGCTCATTCATATTGATTATTATTGATTTCGCTTGTTGGACGCAACTAGTTGTTATTGGTAATATTCTATTGCTAGGGTTTGGTTATTTCGGGTTGAAATTCCTTATCTAGAGTAGCAAACACAATTTGCATGAACGGGTTGTGAATGTTTATTGTGAAGAGAATCAATTGCATGTTAAATACTGCGGGTTGTGGTGTTGCATGTGTCATGATCAATTCCTATGCTTACTGCTGCTGTTGAATTAAATCCTGAAGGTTGATAGGGATTGTTTGATAGTTAGGGTTATTAGGACTGGTAGGACTATTAACTATTTCAGAATAGGGACAGGAACAATCATTGGATTGATTGAATAAGAGAGACCTAGGATCAACCTATCATACTGAAGTGTGGCTATTTGTTAGGTAGAATACCCTCACCATTCATATTTACATTCACTTTAATTATTGCTTGTTTTCATTCATTAGTTTAGAACTTAAACATCAAAACCTTTTTGTTCTTAGTTGATAACTTGCTTGCATACCTAGAGATAGATCCTTTGATTCCCTTGGGATTCGACCTTTACTTGCATGCTATACTTAGTTAGGTTTTTAGGGATTCTTTGATAGGCATCACGACTTCAGCCTCATCAAGGAGCTTTACTGTCAAACCGCTAATTAGGTCAAACGAAAGCAAAAACAAACACAAGAGTTTCACAGAGGCAAATGTAAAAGCAAACCCTAATTTCTCCAAAGTTTTTCAAGATCTGAAAAGAACACCTTCGCAGTTTACCTCTAAGCTGACTAAAGCCACAAAAGGCCGTTAGCTTACAGTTGCAAAGATAATCATTTTTCAGAATCCGAAAAAGCAAGAGAATACTTTAGGACTCAACACATTCAGTAAGCCTCAAAAAACACATGCGGAAGCGACAAACAAGAACCAAGAGCTTTGATACCAATTTGTAATGGCAGAAACCCTAGTTTGAGTTCGCTTCGATCGTTTTAACCCAAAAACGTTTGACAAACCTCAAAAATAGAATAAGAACTCAAGAAAAAATGGACACTAGGGGTTGTTTACGCAGTTCGGACAAAAGTCCTACGTCTACGGAGCCTCAAGAGGGGAGACTCGCCCAATCCACTAGGCAACACATGCCTCAAGAGTCTTACAGTTACAAAGCAAGCACACATGCAGCAAAAGAAAGGAACAAGAGAAGAAACAGGGCACAGGACCAAGACAAGAACAAATAAATGAGAAGAAGCAAGTCCTCTGGAAGGACACCGCGAAAGCTTCTCGCAAGCTTCGCACAACCGAGCAACCACAGTGCTCCAAGCACTCTCTCTTTCTCTCTTTCTTTTGTCTATTTCTTTTTCTATCTCTCAATCTCAGGCACCATCGGAATCCACCACGGAAGCAGACAAGATTCACTCTCAAAGAGCCATTCTCAGACAAACTTCCAAACGGCGGAGAGAAACAATGACCAAGAGAGATTACCAAATTAGGGTAGAAGACACCCGTTTAAGGCAACCTCACATAATGCCTCAAATGACGCCGTCTCGCAAGCTGGAGGAGGTGCCGCGTCCAACAACGCAAGCCAAAGCCCAACAACATGTTCGTGGCCCAATAACATCGGCAGATGGAGAATAGGCCCAAGAGTAACAACAGAGTTACACGGCCAAGCATAAGTGACTTAGCCAAACATTGGCCAAGTCTCAAGGGTACAAACATGGCTCGACTATGGCTCAACCACTCAAAGCCAAGTCTCCCTAAATCCCTAACCTCTACCTACCTAGCCTTGTGCTTTGCTTATAACATAAAGACATGTTTACATATTACAACACTGAATTATTAATATTACAGGAGTCCCACACATACATTGGGGAAAGGGAGTGATGCGATTCTAAAATGCTTAATGGGTTTTTATTGTTCTTGCTAATATATCAAATTTGATTAATTGGTATAATATGACACATCTTTTATGATTGGGTTTGATTCCGATAATCATATATACGGAGTATAATTTTGATCAATGAAATTGTTGATTGGTACTCGCTTTATGGTAAAGGTTCTTAGCACCCACCATGGGTATTTCTTTTGACGTTCAAAGTTGATAATCCATAATTTAGAAAATTAGGTAGATTAAGCTACCTAACTGCTTTCATATGGGAATATTAATTATATGAGATCTATTTGTCTGAGAAAGGAATAACAACTTCAAATAGATACCTAATTAATCTTTATCAGCATCTAACAACTAGTAATTGATTTCTGATCATTTGTATCTCAACTAATTTGTCGAATGTTGCTCCTTACTGATAATAGAATCTAGTTAATTACTTACACTAGATTTTTTTTAAATAGAACCTCATACACAACATAAGTACAGTTGTGAAAAAAGAGTCGTACGTTGTTATTCTTAACAATTATCCTCCCATATATAATTTGTCAATCAATATTTTAAAAAGTTGTGGAACGATGACCTTTGATTGATTCTTCGCAATTTTCGTGGATGAAACCGTAATAATTTATCGGATTATCCTTGTTGTTTGAAGATATTATGTGGTAAGGATTAAAAGGCTATTTGAAATATACACGATTGTTTTGTTTTAATAATGAAAATGTATGATTATTAATTATCATCAAATGCATATATAATTGGAAATGCAGCATCAAATAATAATTTTTTAGATCCCATCATGCATTATCATTTCTGTCATGCCTATAAAGAGAAAGTAACAAAAGTAAGCAGGCGCTTTTGGAATTTAAACAAAAGTTGGATGACTAAATCAAAGAATAATTTGGTATGAAAACTTCCTCAAAATTGTGGTTTTCTATATATAATTTTTCAAACTCATGATCATGTCCAAGGTAAACAATATTTTTTAGACTTAGCATTCAAAATTTGATCACATCAACACTACAATATTATTAACAAGTAATACAGATTCAAATAAGTTGATTGATTTTTTTAAAATATATTGTTAACCATGCTCGTAAGTCGTATTGATTAGGTTAGGGTTCGAAAAACTAATATTTTACATACGATTTTAAATCAATATTTATTATTAGTTGGTGGGGTCTGGCTGTATATATAATTAAATTAAGTTCAATATTTTCATTAGCTTAAACAATTAACACCATCATACATGCACAATATAAAGACGTAGTTCATAATCTACTATATAATAACTAAAGCAGAATGACGGTTGAGCAGCACGCGCCCCGAGATTAATCTCGCGTTTTTCGCTGCCACGTGTCACCGCTGAATTAATTTTGACACGTGTCATCAGTCCAGATAATGTGGTTATTTTTTTAAAATCTTTTTTTCTTACATATTTTTGCAGAGAATATCTCTGTACGTTTTTTTTAGGTATGCTTAATCTTTCCAAAAAAAAGAAGCAAATAAAATTACGAGCTACGTTGTAATTGAATAAAATCCAACATTTGAGAATTAAACAAAAAAAAATTACTGTAAATGCTTTTTCAAACCTGTTTTACGATAAATATTGGATTCACAGTAACATAGAACATACCGAAAAAAAATTATGACATAGCCTGCACGACATTAAAACAGAAAACCAACCCCAAATATGACAAAACAATACACAAAACCTGCACACATATTACAAACCCGCATAAAAGACATGAACCTAAATATGAAGCATACAAAAATTACATAAGCATTATAGAAATGCAGCAAAACTCTTATCACAAAACCAACCACAAATATTACAAAATAATGCACAAACCCTGCACAGAAATGACAAAACCGCATACACACTGATTGCATAACTTCTGCAAATCATAACATATCCATAAAAAGTGTGCTTTCTCTGTTTCCCAATGTCAGAAATTCTGCAAATCATAACATATCCATAAAAAGCAACACTGATTACAAGATCTGAACAAAAAAGTCAAAGTATATTATAGAATCATTATCAGCCGTCCAGAATAGTTATGTACAAAATTAAAAAGATTACTACAAAGATATGATATAGAAAAATATGTGCATTCCAAAAATTACAAAATAAACATGATTTGTTCTACCGAAACTTCTAATACAAGACTACATCTCTTTCACATATTCCTCTATAAATGTAGACCTTCTCAGTTATTTCATAAGATTAACTATAGCAGAAAACACCATTTAAGAGGTAATGCTTAACTAAAGCAGAACTCAATTATTTCATTTGTAATGCATATACCATTTCAAACATAACTTCAGTGTCTGTTTTGCAGGGATTCAGATTTAACATTTCAAACAGAACTGATATTTTTATTCAGGAAATCAATAACTCAGTTACAAGGTAATAATTCAGAACCTATGTGCAACATCGAATATCTAATTTTTATCCTTTCATTCACTCTACTCTATGCAATATTGAATATCTATTTGTCATGTTCATCTCAATGTTAGACAGAGAGAGAGAGAGAGAGAGAGAGAGAGAGAGAGAGAGAGAGAGAGAGAGAGAGAGAGAGAGAGAGAGAGAGAGATTTTGCTTACATTTATCGTCTTTGGAGCTTGCCAGAACATCCACACATTCCATATCTCTTCACCAACCTCCAGATCTGCTCATATGAAATAAATTATTTTAGTTTTTTTAGAGATTGATGAACTAGGACATAAATCAAACAAATGATATGTACACACACACACACACACACACACACACACACACACACACACACACACACACACACACACACACACACACACACACACACACACACACACACACACACACACACACACACACACACACACACACACACACACACACACACACAGAGAGAGAGAGAGAGAGAGAGAGAGAGAGAGAGAGAGAGAGAGAGAGAGAGAGAGAGAGAGAGAGAGATCGTGATTACATTTATCACTTTGGATATGTGGAGGACATCCTCCTTCCATATCTCTTCCCAACCTCCAGACATCCTCATAAAGGAAAAAATGAAACGAAAAGGATATGTTATGGAAGAGATGATTTACAGTAAAGAGAAAGGGTTTGTGGTGATTTTGTCAAAGGGTTTGTGCTGATTTACAGTAAAGAGAAATGTTTTGTGATGATTTATAGTAAAGAGAAAGGGTTTTGATATTACATAATTCATAGAAATGAAATATAGATTGCACTATTTTCCGTGTGTTAGATTGAGGCATGATTACAAGTTTATGCAGAATCTGCACAACTAGCCACTATATTACCGGTTTTTTTTTCTTTAATGAGGATGCATGATTACCTTAAAGTTTGTGCAGAATATGCTCAGAGAGGGTATTAGATTAGTCCTTTTGCCGATGAAACTAATAACGCCTCCGAGCATATTCTGCACAAACTAAATAATACCCTCTCTATTTACAAGACTGTATATATAATTGCAAAGGTTAGTTGTGTACTAGATGAAATAATGATTCATTATATATATAAGTTGCAAGTAAATGTAACATTACTGTAAAATTTTGTTCTGTTTATCTTCAATCCTAGTAATATATGTAGGATCAACTGTAACAGAAGACTCACCTAGAAAAGAAAGGTTGTTCAACGGACTGATTGAAATTTTAGGGTCTTTTTTAAAGTGTTTGTTTTGGATCTAAAATCTTAGAAGAATGAAAAAGTAGGTGTGACCTTTATAGAGAGGAACAATATAGATAATTTTCCATTGTTTTAAAACAATGGATCTGGAAGGTTTCAATAAGAAACATACACCTTTGAAGGAGGACCGACACAGAGAAAGAGAGAGATGGAAGAAAGATATGGATCTGGAAGCTTTGAAAAAGAAAGAACAAGTTAACAAGTAAGGTTTAAAAGACTGACACATATAGAGAGAGAGAGAGAGGAAGAGATAGAGCTTTAGTGTGCATCGGTAAATGTAAAAGAGAATCCGAACTCTCTAGACATTTATCTGGGCCAATTTTTAAACCCATTCGATTTATTTAAACGTGGGCCTTATAGTTGATTTAGTATTTTACTTTTACATTGCAGGTTGACTAAAACCTTATATAGTGTTTGGGCCTAATAAAGCAGTAAATTTTATAAGTCCAATAAGTGATTGGGCCTATATGCATGTTAAAAGCCCAGTATAAATTGTAAAATTTGCTTATAAATAAACATATATGAAATTAATGAACCCGGTACAGAATTCTATTGTACAAATATATTGGGCCGAACTTATGATTTGTTTCGGGTCCTTGGGCCTAGGCCATTAAATTTCATCAGACTTACTAAACCGTGTTAAAAGTTGATCATAACATTATTAAAGTTATTACATTAAAAGATCATAAAATTACTAAATACAAAAAATAGCATGTTCATAAAATATGAAATTATCAAATGCAAAGTTTTAAGACTTTATAATATACATATATATATAATATTCAACGAAGAACATGAAGAACAACGAAGAACAATCTTCATCAAGAACATTATCTGAATATGTATAATACTTAAACGCAAAAAAAAAGATTAGTTTATTAAAAAATATACTTATGGGTTAATCTAGATGAAATTATATTATTTTCCATAGTATGAATACAGTGAACAATAATAAAACGATTGTAAAAAATGTTACTACACCCCATTAATTGAATCAAAAGTTTTTAACGTTTTACAGTTAAAAGAAAGAGAAAGGGATGAACACAATAAGAACGAGAGACAGAGAGAGAGAGAGAGAGAGAGAGAGAGAGAGAGAGAGAGAGAGAGAGAGAGAGAGGTTACCTTTATCGACTGTGGATCTCAGGAGAACTATCTTCTTCCAGATCTCCTCTTGAACATGTAGATGCTCTCATCAAACGTTTTCCTCTAGATCTCCTTTTCATTTTGTTTTGTGTTATACAGATCTCAGTTGTGGAGGTGGAAAAGCAAACAGTTAGTTTCGATCTTTAATTTAAAAAATTGAAAGATGAAAGAGGAAAGGTGGCAAGTAGAAAAATGGAAACGACGGAAGAAGGAAAGTTAGAAATGATTTAGGGTTTGTGTTGTTTCTGTTTTAGTTTTTTTTTAAGTCAATGGTCGTATTTACCAACAGTCATAGACCGATATAATAACCAATAACCCAATATATAAAGGCCGTTTAAGCCCATTAGAACCAAATTTGTTTAAGCCCAATATATAAAGCCCGATATTAGAAACAAATCTGTGTAAGCCAGTATATCACCAGGCCCATTAACTAAATATTGAAGTAGCAGTATTGGGCCAATAAGCCCATTAACAATAATTAATTTACGTAGGACGGTAAAGTATATTAGCTAAGTTAAGTAGATAATAAATTCAGACCCATTAATATATTATTTATATGTTATTAAACCCGATTATATGAAATTAGTGTGCCACATATATGAAATTATTGAACCCGGTTTTATGATATTGTACTAATATTAAAATTTCTTGCTTACTGCGCCACATATATTAATAATGGAAGAAAAATATAGATGAACATGAACTTCATGAAGAACAATCTAGATTAAGCTAACATTTCGAACTTAAAACCAAAAAAAAATTAATGAAATGCGAGCCTGATATTATACTATATTTCTATCCGAAATTTGTAAAATTTTAAAACAATGAAATCACAGAACCAGTCGAAATCACTGAAATTTGTCAAAATATGTACAAATTTTTAACAGAAGGAAATTTATGATTTCAAACATCAAATTATCTCCAGAGAAATAGAAAAAGAGAGATTTATCGATAGAGAAGGAAAGCTTACTTTTCTGTAATCTGGATTTCATTTTTGCGTTCATCCAGATCTCCTTTTCAAGCGCGTCGTGAGTTTGCATGTGACCCCTCCAATTTCACTTCTGATGTCCTCATCAAGTCGGTTTCAAATCATAAGCACGATAAAGAGAAAACTTGAATTAGAACCTATTTTTTTCATTTTCTGAGGTGTATAAAAACGTAGAAAGAAATAGATCTAAATACTCATTAAAAAAAACTATACCTGTTGTTTCACTTCAGTCAGTTTATAGATCTCCATTTGGAAGCAAACTTAATCCTCCAAAATGAGACCCGATTTTGTAAATGGATATGCATGTTCAAAGGATTATAACTGGATCTGAAGTATTTGAAAGTCGAAAGTCCAAGGATTTGACGTTTCGAGAGAAATAGAAAGAGGAAGAGAAACACGAAGCTTGGATTGATGGCGAGATCTGGAAAAGGAAAGAAAGAGAGATTTTCGGATTGAAATCGCCATGGATGGCGAGATCTGGAAAAGGAAAGACATAGAGATTTCTGGAAAGTTGAAACAGAGGCGGTGACAAATGAGGTAAGATTTGAGGGTTAGGTCACGAAATAACATTTTCAAGGATTTGGGCTAATGGGCCACTTTCAGATATCTATCCCCAGAGATGGAATTGAAGTTAATGGGTCGGGTAACGTGTTGGATTGTTTGGGCTTCTGGTTTAATGGAAAAGTAGGTATTAATAAGTCATCGACCCATAAGTAAATTCGCCCCATAAGTCAATTAATTTTTTTACAAATAGTTATTAATTTTATATAATAATAAAATAATAAATAAATATTTACATTTATTAATGCAATGTTGAATCAATTTTTATTAAAGTACTTTCATGAATTTATGTTTTTTTAATAATATCCAATATTAGATTTGTAAAATACTATATCTTATTTAATTACTATTATAAATTATGTAGGTAAACATGTTTATGTATTTTAATAAGATTAAAATAAATGATTGTTATGTAGATATATTTATTTAAATGTTTATATCTTAGTTTGTCAGGGTGATTTTGTTATGAACGAATTAACCCGACATAACAGAACGTTGAGATTGGCTGCTATTAGAGAGAAACGACAACATACAATTTCAAATGGATCAGGTTAATATTTTGCATTTTTTGTTGAAATTTTGTCTAATAAATAGTAATATGAACTTTAATATAAATATTAATTATGCAAGATCTACACTTGGAGGTACTCCCAATTATTTCGTTAATGATCGTATCCCAATGTCCGACATTTCAAATGATTAGTAATGGTTATTACAATAGATTATCTATTTACTTCAAAATTTTCATTTATATTGTAATTAGTGTTTGATGTTCCTCGAAGACATATAAGTTTAATATCTTTGTGTCGAAAAAAAATTAATGTTTAAAATAAAGTTAAATATGTTTATAATTATAACAAAAATTAATTAATTAGATTGTTTGCTTATTTATAAACAAAAACTATCTATCATTATTTAATTTTTTTAATGTTCAGGTACAAGAAATTCATCTACTCCGACGACTTTGTACTACAAAACTGATCAAAACGTTCATAATTCACTTTTACCTATTAGTGTTTCAGACAAAGAAAACTATGGTGCAGTTCAATTGCACAATGTCATGCTTACAGAACAAAATCATTTGCAAAATGTCGAACAAGGTATGATATTTTTTAAAGTGGTATGAAATGAGTGATTTATTAATTTATAATATTTAATATTTATTTTCATGCTAAAATAATATTTAATATTTATTTTCATGCTAAAATTATGCTTAATAAAGTTATAGAGAGTTCTGTCTCTCTTTATATAATGTAATTTTTTATATCTTTAATGTGTTTAGTCAATTTATCATTTTCATTTTAAATAATTAATCAAATATATATTGAAACAATGATTATTCGTTGGTTAAAATATACAATTTTTACAAATGTAAAATAAAATAGACAAATTTCGTGGAAGACACGAGTATTACACTAGTTGATGCTAAATACATGAAAGATTCTTACACACTAATGTTTGTATAATTCTCCCATTATAATATTACAAAGTTCTATTTTTTCCACAAATTGGCAAAAAAATATCTAAAATCTAGCTGGTATGATTACTTGTTAATTTTGTTATACATGAATGGACCCGGTTTCAAGTGGGATTCCTTCTGAGTTTTGGATAAAATTAGAGGGGCCACAAAATCATGATTTAGCTCCTCCGTCATTATTTACAAAATTAAAAATTGGGGATTTATATTTTATACTCCGTATTATAAAGGTAGGGCCCATTAGCCCATGATAATTTAGTTTAACAAAAGCAAGTAGGAGTATGCAAAGTCCTCTCGTTGGGTAATTTACTTTACCAATCTCACTAATTAATTAATCAATCATCCTCACAAAAATGTACCTTAATCCAAATGAGATTTGATCAAGCTATGAGCTGTATTTCTAACCCATCTTGACCTTAAGTTATTACAACGTGATAAGACACGATCTGCTCAAAATCATAGTCTATCAATTCATTCAAAAAATCAACCTCACACAAAGTGTTCTGGATAAATTACACATCATAACAAAATATAATATTATATTTTTTTTGTATAAAAACAAAGTTAAATAATTAACCTTAAAAAAGGGAGAGAAAAAATGAAAATGAAAATGAAAATCTTTCAACCACTCTCTCAAGTCTCACCCAAACACAATCTATATTGTCTGTGTCTCTCTCCGATTTGAAGTCGCACTGTTTCGTGTCTCCTATTTCCTTCTTCCACAACAACAATCTTCTTCTGTGTGTTAAAAAAAGCTCCCGAATTTTGTTCCATTTTTTCGCCGAAAACGCACTCGGCACCTCAAAAATCCCCAAGAACCAGCCTTCAGTTGTCGTTCACTCTCAAAATACATAATTTGTTAAGGGAAATCGAATCGCAAACCCATCAATTCGATTAATTTGACCGACCCACTATCTTCAAATCTCTTCTCAATTTCCGGATTTCCTTTTTCTTTTTACTCCAAATGCCGAGGCACCGGCAGTTTTTCTGGGTAAAGAGGCCGATCGGAGACTCTCTGGGGTGTTGTTGATTGATGGGCACGACGTCGTTTTTGTATTCGGCCAACAACAACTCCACCGCCATCGCCACCAACTCATTTCATGGAGGTGAAGATTCAAATCGCTCAATGTGTTGGGTTGTCGAAGTCGAACTTTGAAGAGAAGCTCCGATTCGCTGTTGTTCTACTTCAGGTTAAGCTCGAACTTGCCTTTTTCGCCTTTTGTGGCAGTGTCAGTATGAGATTTAGGGTTCTGGATTTCTGTTACTTGCGCGAAGTCTTAAAATTTGAGTTGTTCTCGAGCTGTCCTGAGAAATTGAGTTCATAATTTGGAAGATTTGCGAAGTTCGGAGGTGGTTCTTTTGGGTTATTGAAGTGAAACTTGTCCTGGACTACACTTTACCTTTTGTTCTTACTTTCCTTTTATTGACTTTTCCCCCGCTATAGTGTTTTGAGTTTATTTGAAACGTTAGTGTTTTAATGGGGTTTCTTTTCCTGCTTTTGATGAACTTATTACTGAAGAGAACTTTCCTGATTTTTATGGCATTACGCTCCTAAATTGTAAAGAGTTTTTCTTCAATGCTTCAGCCTTTACCTCTTTCGTATGAGAAAACATTCAGTTTTGCGTACACAGCTCTTCTGCTCAGGCTTTTACTGGTTTATGATCTTTGAATTGAGTTGGTTTGTCCCGGTGAAAGGAGCATTGTTTGTAAATCTTGTTGTTATTAATGTTCTGCAGATTGTTCTGATATTGGCGTCAAACCATTTTGCTTTGGCAAAACATGTGGAACATCAGCTAGAATGGCAGGGGAGGCAAGGGGAAAGCATCAATTCGCATTCTTGTATACATGATCAAATTATTGAACAACGGAAACGGCCTGGTCGCCAGGTGTATTCTGTTTCCCCACAAGTTTACAAGGAGTCTGATCTCTCAAAAGGGACTGGCCGCAGGGGAAGGTCGTTGCTTGGGTATTCAGAATCTGCTGAGCTTCCAAACGAGGCAAAGCAGCCGATTAGAATTTATTTAAACTATGATGCAGTTGGTCACTCACCAGATAGAGATTGTCATAATGTTGGTGATATTGTTAAGGTAAAGATTTCGGTGGGAACTTCAGTGCTTGTTTTGCTTAGCACTTGCAGAAGAAAGCACCACTAATTAGGATTTTTTTTCAGCTCGGGGAGCCTCCTGTGACTTCCAATTCTGGCACGCCTTTATGCAATCCTCAGAGTGACCCTCCAGTTTATGGTGATTGCTGGTATAATTGCACCCTGGATGACATATCTAGGAGGGATAAAAGGCATCGCCTCCGTAAGGTTGCATATTAATCCCAATTTATCAACTTATTATTTATCTGGTTAATCCATTACTAGATTGATAGTACACTGTTTGCGAGTTCACCATTTTGATTGATCACTTCTGAGTATTTTCACACTGCTGAAAGAAATCCAAACTGGACCAAACGACTGTCTGTGTAAGTAATGTTTAGGTGTCTTTTTAGTGGACTCAATAGTCATTTTATGGATGAGGACATGTTTTTGGCCAAGCAGTAGAAACAGTCAAGCTATTTTACTTAGTTTGATGCTATTGTGAATTTATATCTGGGGACGTTAATGCACTTATAATGTGGAAATTGCATTTTAGAACCTTCCTTATGTTATCCATTTACCAAATCAAATCCATATGATCCTAAATTGGAAATTGCTGCAGGCCTTAGCACAAACAGCTGATTGGTTCAGAAGAGCTCTAGCTGTTGAACCTGTCAGAGGAAACTTGCGGTTAAGTGGATACTCGGCTTGTGGACAAGATGGGGGTGTTCAGCTTCCACGTGAATATGTAGAAGGTTCCGTTGACCTTGCTTATTACTTTCTTTGTTTTTATTCGTCATTCAAGGGAATAACAAGTTTCTTATCGCTTGTACATTTCCTATTTTTTTCTCATGGCCAGAGGGTGTTGCCAATGCGGATTTAGTTCTTTTAGTGACCACAAGACCTACTATGGGAAATACTCTTGCGTGGGCTGTGACATGTGAACGTGATCAGTGGGGCCGGGCTATTGCTGGTAAGTGACCCTTTGCACTGTTTCCTGTTTATAAGATTGTCTGAATATAACAATGATAAAACTATCATGATTGTAGGGCATGTAAATGTTGCTCCTCGCCACTTGACTGCAGAAGCAGAGACTTTGCTTTCTGCTACTCTCATACATGAGGTAGGATACATACCTTATTAAGACAGATCAATGACTGTCGCTATTCATTTATTAATGAGATATGGTTGTTTCCAGGTAATGCATGTTCTTGGCTTTGATCCCCATGCTTTTTCACATTTTCGCAATGAGAGGAAGAGGAGGAGATCACAGGTAATACTATAACATTTCATTTTCTTTATCTCTCTATTTTCTCTGATCGTTTTTTCATCTTCTACTTTTGACGAGGGGGTTTGCTTGCTTACCATAACTTGTTTTGTTGTACTCTTGTCTTTTTGGCCTCCTTTGTATGTCTTTCGCATGTTTATCGCATCTCACTCATTTTTAGTTTGCTAAAAATGAAGTTTATGTCTTGAAATTATCTTTCATGTCTTGCTGCTCATGGTTACTTCTTTTTTTGAAGTTTGAAGTATTGCTTTATATGTCTTGATACATTTAGGTTACACGTCAAGCTATGGACGAAAGACTTGGGCGGATGGTAACACGAGTGGTGCTTCCTCGGGTTATCATGCATGCCAGAAATCACTACGGGGTACTTGCTGATTTTCTGCTATAACTTTTTATACCTCTGCCGAGTATTTTAATTTTGTAAATGTGGGTACTTGGATGTTGCTACTGGTGTATACTATTACTGTCACATCATAAATATTTATTTCTTTTTTTCTCCACAGGCTTTTTCAGAGAAATTTACTGGTTTGGAGCTAGAAGATGGAGGAGGACGGGGCACGTCCGGTTTGTATCTCTTGTTCATCTTAGAATTGCATTTTGTTGTTGGATATGACTTCTAAGTTCGTCGCAACTTATGGAGCATGAATTTTTCGCAGGATCTCATTGGGAAAAAAGGCTTTTGATGAATGAGATCATGACGGGCTCTGTAGACACAAGATCAGTCGTTTCGACAATGACTTTAGCTTTATTAGAGGATAGCGGGTGGTACAAGGCTAATTATAGTATGGCTGAGCGTCTTGATTGGGGCCGTAATCAAGGGACAAATTTTGTTACCTCTACATGCAATCAATGGAAGGGAGCATACTATTGCAATAATACACAGTTATCAGGCTGTACATATAACAGGGAGGCTGAGGGTTATTGTCCAATCGTCAGCTATAGTGGCGATCTCCCCCAGTGGGCTCGGTACTTTCCACAGGCAAATAAAGGCATGTTTTTTGCAAAGTTGATAGCTTTCAAGTAGCATTTGCAATCCCTAATCTGTTCCAGTCTTCGGTTTGGAGCCTATTATAGATGCTCAGCTTTAGTATGGCTGTGAGCCTTTGATCAATCTTCTTGTTGCTGATTTATTAAACCAGTTGGGTTTTGACCTGGACTGACACTGTAACCAACCTTAAGTACATAAGTGTAGTAAGCACTTGTCAGTTTATGCAATCCGAAGTCTGAAAATCCTTGCCTATTATATATTGCATATGCAATCACGGAGCTGTTTGTCTGTGATGAGGACTAGATCCAGTGGTAAACTTGTAGGTTTAGACTTGAACCTCAAACTGATTAGTGCAGGCTTCTGGTTATATAGGATTGTGTAGAAGATATTGCAGCTAATGAGCTGCGCTGAATATTGATCTGTTTTCATGTTTATATATTACTTTCACTGATTAATTTATTCATGAGACTTTAATTGAGAATTTTCTTTTTTTCTTCTAGTACCGTGGTTGTATTTATAGACCTCATTGGATATGCCTTACCTGCAAGTCTTGGCTGAATGTACTGTTTTGGACACAGGTGGACAGTCGTCATTGGCAGATTTTTGTGCTTATTATGTACCATACTCTGATGGGTCATGTACAGACACCAACAGTGCAAGGATGCCTGACAGAATGTTGGGAGAAGTACGAGGAAGTAGCTCCAGGTAATTTTGTGATGCTCATGTTATCTAGTTTAAACAGGGAAATTGTATTGTAATCATGATGCTTAGTTTTGCGCAGGAGCACGCAAATTTTGTTATAGGTGGTGAATCATTAATTTTATCGTCTTCTTTTATGCAGATGTATGGCGTCTTCCCTGGTTCGCATTGGATTTGTGAGGGGCTCTATGACCCAAGGAAATGGTTGTTACCAGCACAGATGTATAAATAACACATTGCAGGTACTATTTTTATCTCAATAAATATCATTCATTCGCCAATGGCTTATGGACTTATTTTAATGTGATCTTTAAAATATGTAATGTCAGAGAACTTGGAATGGGATACCAAATACAATTGCAAGGATTAGATGTTCACATGATGTATCTTCTATGCAAAATGAGAATAAGCATGGTCTTATGAGTCCTTGTTTGCTTAAAAATTTGTTGAACTATGCTAGAATTTCATTTTTTGCTAGGATGGATATTGAATGCATGCGTATAGTGCTATAGTCAAAGATTTAGTTAGAGAAATGCTTTCTGTTTTCATGGATCTTCCCTCAATTGTTATTTTACCAATGGTGACTCTTTTTCTAGATTGCTGTAGATGGTAAGTGGAAAGTATGCCCTGAAGCTGGTGGACCAGTTCAGTTTCTCGGTTTCAACGGTAAGTGGATAATGTCACACGCACATGTTGAAGTGATTAGAATCTTTAAAAGAAAGTGTTTCTGAAGATACTTGGTTGTTTTTATTAGGTGAATTGCTCTGCCCTGCTTACCATGAACTGTGCAGCACACCCATGCTTCCTGTTCCTGGACAATGTCCCAGTTCTTGCAATTTCAATGGAGACTGTGTGAACGGAAAATGTTCCTGCTTTCTGGGTTTTCATGGACATGATTGCGGCAAACGTTAGTTCTCCACTTACAAAGCCTTTTCCTATCATCCCAAATATCAATAACTAATACTTTTGTGCCCTCTTTGCTTATTACGACGTTCGTTTTACAGGTACCTGTCCTAGCAATTGTAGTGAGCATGGAAAATGCCTTGAAAACGGGGTTTGTGAATGTCACAATGGATACACCGGCATCGATTGCTCCACGGGTAAAGTAGACAACTGAACAGATTGCATGATATTTACAATAAAAAAATATTGCCATCATCATTTACATTAACATGTTCTAGTTGGGTTTTGACATGCAGCTGTTTGTGACGAGCAATGCAGCCTTCACGGTGGAGTCTGTGATAATGGTATTTGTGAGTTTCGGTGCTCGGATTATGCAGGCTACACGTGTCAAAACAGCTCCAGGTTGCTCTCTAGTCTATCAGTTTGCAAAGATGTGCTGGAGAGTGATTTGTCAGGACAACATTGTGCCCCAAGTGAACCCAGTATTCTTCAGCAGCTTGAAGAAGTTGTTGTCATGCCAAACTATCATCGGCTTTTCCCAGGGGGCCCGAGGAAGCTACTGAACTTCTTCGGTAGTAGCTATTGTGATGTGGCTGCAAAGCGATTGGCCTGCTGGGTAAGTCGGTCGGTACTCCACCATCACCAATCTTTGTCATTGAGTTATTATGAATCTTACTGGTATACTCTCTTTTTTCGGGTTATGCAGATATCGATTCAAAAATGTGATAGGGATGGGGACAACAGATTAAGAGTTTGCCATTCATCTTGTCAATCATATAATCTAGCATGTGGGGCGTCACTTGACTGCTCTGACCAAACGCTATTCAGTAGCGAGGAGGAAGGCGAGGGTCAATGCACTGGTGCAACTGAGATGAAGTTATCTTGGTTTAATCGGTTTCGTAGTGGCCTATACCGCAGAACCAACGGTTCAGGAGCGTCTGATGTGTAATGTAGCAGTTGGTTTGTGTAGGATGGAAGTGAAGGGGAGGTGCCTTTTGAGCATCTTTGTAGATCAATCATCAATGTAGAATTTAGACTTTCCAACTCAGACCCGGTTGTGATTTATCAAGGGTTCTGGGTTGGAGTATTTACCTAGGTTTTCAACTTTTCCTGGTGTGAGTCAGTGTAAATGTATAGGTAGAAACATGCAAAGGCATGGAGAGAGAAACAGAAAAGAAAGAGAGAGAGAATCCCAAAGAAAAAGTGGGGAAAGCATGAAAATGGATGTTTGTTTATTGAGCTAAAAGCTCAGGCCGAAGGCCTAAAAGTTGCAAGTTTCATGTTCTATTTCTGAGTTACCTTGCTTTCTCAATCTGCTTTGCATTTGTTTGTTGGATGGGCACTTCAAATTTCTCAAGCTTTATCCAACTGGAAAGAATATACATCAGTAAAAGATGTGATTAGAGACCTGTACAGTTTCATTAGTGGTTTCTTCCCATCTGTTCTCCATTTCAACTCACAAGAAAGCAGATGATTATGTTAAGTGTTAACCCAACCAAATCAAGAGAAATCATGGTTCATTCTATTCCAATCAAAGCCACTGTGAAGTAGTTTCAGATGTAACTGAGCCTGGCTAATAAATCCAGAAGGAAATGTAGGTTTTACATTATGCTTTGGGCTAACAAAGCCACACGGATAAAAAGTAACCCAATAGTATCATTGAAGTACTTACATGAATGTTCCTTACAACAGTAATTCAAACAAATAATGTCCAACCAAATGAGAAATAAGAGGTCGGTCAGACACCCTGATCAAATGCAGAGCTTTCTTGGATCTGTATTCACATCTTTTGCTTCTCCCTATACAACATTTTCCTGATAAATCCCATAATTGGAGATGGCTGGAAGTTGAAATGAGTAGCATAAGCAAGATATGCACAGCTTAAGACTAAGTAAAACCTAACCCAGATAGAGTACAGGGCGAAGTACATAAACACACTTGTCAGACATATTACCAATCCACCATTTACCAAACAGCTTAAGGTTGAAAGCTCCCTTTCTGTCCCCTCACCGGGGAAATGGCCATGAACACTAAATTCCGCTAGTAGCTTGTCTTTGAGCTGAAATGTGTCCATCAACCAAGCCCCAGCCTCATCTTCAGATGTTGGAATATCCTCAATGGGGAACCGTCTTATGTGCATGTGGACCTCTGATGGATCTACCCCGAAGACATTGTCCATGAAAACAGGACAATTGTTTTTGTATGCAATCGTCACATCATACACTGCATGGATTATTCGAGGAAACTACTCAGAAGTGAAAGTGATTCAAAAGAAGTAAGGAATATTGTTAGAAAAAGAGCTACCTGCATCCAACGATTTCCCAAGAGTTTCCACACAAGCAAAAAATCCCTTTGTTTTAGGAAGCAAAACGTTCTTAAGCACAGGCAACCCGTTTTCAGTTGCAAACTTTTGACTCTTCATGCACTTCTGTTCACTGCATGGAACATGATGTATTTTACCAATGAAATCCAAAATACAGTGAAACTAGCAACAAATACCAAGGCCAAGGAATGAGATATTACGTGTAATCAGTTCCTTCGGGGAAAAGAGCAAGCCATAATGGATCCTTGGGATCGGTAAATTGTGAAAGCATCCTCTGCATGATCTTTTCATCAGCTTCCCAATTTCTTTCTACTGGGATGAACTCAAATATGTGAAATGCCCAGCCAAAAATAGGAAGCTTCATTAAACTACTCTTAAGCACATATTTGATGTAGCCCAAACGCCCTTTCCGTAAAGCAAAATCCCACAAATACATCCAATCAACCTCAGTCCTGTGATTAGCAATAATCAAAACACGCTCCTTTGCAGGGACAGAGTCTCCAGAAAATACTACCTTTGTTTTGTTTATCTTTTCAAACAAGCAGGGCCATAGTGCCAGCCATAAACCGAAAATGAAAGAAACCACTTTTCTGCTGCAACGAATGCTGAAAAGCCTCAAGAACACTGCAACAGGAGGAGCAAAGTAAACCAAGAACGTGAATGCAGTCGCGAGGATAATTGTCAAGCATATCAGACCCCTCAAGAACCTGAAAGGAGTCTGGGGGCGGTGTTTCAAACCGAGTGGCTTGCGACCTTCCATCTTCTGTATCATGTCAAAATTAAATTTCCATTCTAGAAGATCATAGCCCCTCAGATATTTGCAAACAATGTCAACCTGATCTCAACCTCATATCTATAAAGAAGAAACAAAACAAAAACGAGCATATACAGACTAGTTAAGTTGGGCTCATTTGAGAGGGAAAGGCAGTAAGAATGAGACTTATATAAATGAACAAAAGGTAGTTATTGCCCTCATTGATTCAGATCATAATCTTACCTGACACGTTGCATTAGAAATCACATCAGATCAGATTCCAAATTCTAATAAATATGACATTCTTCTCTCCTCTACCTACAACATATTTAAGATTGAATAACTCAAGTCCAGTTGCTTTAAAAAAATCCAGTTGCACATCTCAATCAACACAACTATATCAGGATGCAGTTCTCAGACTCAGCTACTTTCAATTTCTAACGCTACTGTTCTACCAATACCATAAAACATTAAATGTCACATTCAGAACCTTCCTAAAGACATTCCAGTACTTTATCCAACTTGCATAATTGAATAGATGCATTTGCACAATCAAAACGAAACGAAATTTCTCAATTTCAATTTCATGAGAATCGAATTGTAATTATGTATACATAGTAAACCAAAGAAATGCAGAAGAAGCCAAGTCAGATATTTATTTATTTTTGGTGAGACCAAGTCAAAAATAAAAAATTGAAATTCAAAGAATCGTGAAAGAACAATGAATTCCGTCTAGAAGCGAAAGCAAAACCAAATACTCAATGCTCGACTTACCAAATCAATTCCGATTAAACAGTACATTACCGAGAACGAGCGATTCAAAGATTTAAACTAGCGGCAGATAGAAGGATCCACGAACTGAACAGAATTTACATCAACTGAATTACTAACCTAACAGCAACCAAATAGTGAAAACAATTACCGCTTTCCGGAATTAAGACTCGTTGCTTCAATTTGAATCAACAGAGACCAACCAAACAATTCGATTCACACAGAGAGAAAGTAAAGAGCTGTGAAAAGCAGAGAGATTAGACGATGACCTTAATTCTGAATTCCGCCTCCTCGTCCAATCTTCTCCTCTCTCTCTCCCGGAGGTTTGTGTGCGGCCGTTGTGCTGTGTTCCGTTGCTATCTTCTCTCTTAATTTGCTGTTTTGGAAGATCCGGAGAAGATCTCCCTGACTCTGAACGAAACGGCGCCGTTTCGACAGCTTCGAAAGAGAAAGAAAGTCAAGTGGTGGCGCAGATGCCAAGAATATTTTAACCCGGGAAAAAAAAGAAAAAAAAGACCGTGTTTTGTTTGGAAAAGGAAATTTCCTATCGATTGAATTTGATTTCCAATTCCAATTAAAATAAATAATAGAACGACAAACCATATAATATTAGTACGGTACCAACGTAAATTTATAAAATTATTAATAATTATTTATAATTAAATTAAATTATGTTGTATTTAAGTAGTTTTAAGGAGAAAAAACAAATCTTATTGATATTGTTTAAAAGTTCTATAAATGGAAGATTGAAATAACATAAATTTGTTATTTAGAAGAAATATGTTCAATATTTTATTATTAATTATATAGTTTGTATATATATATATTATATTTTATTCATACTTATTCTCGTATAGTTATCCTTTTTATTTTTAATCATGTAATTATTTTCATATACGGTTTTTTTTACTGAAGTCATACGTATTACACTACCATTTATCGTGTATTTTCAATGAACTATATTATATTAACATACAATATTCAAATTATGTCAATATTTTAATATTAAAAATTATAAGTCACAATATTAGTTAAACATAAATATTTGTACCTATAACAAAACTCTAGCTTTAAAAGTGATATGTTGAAATGCTATATTAAAAATATATTATTTATATATTATTCAAAAATATGAAATATCAATCATATTAACTCAAAAATGAAAAATAGAAACAATTTAATGACTAATTGTAAATCATTAGTCTAAAATACATCAAAGATTTTGAAATAAAAAAGTTTGGGATAGTTAGAATATAGCAAATGTTATTCATGTTCGTTATGATGAGTTTATTTAGATGCATATTTATGTTTAAAGAAAAAATAAATAAGTTTTTAAATTGAAATTTTTTGGGTAATTAAAATATACATTAAACAATTATTGCTAATAAAATTTTATATCGGTTTTCTAACCTATGCCCTAAGGGCATATGTTAAGAATTCTCGTTTTAAAAACTATTCCTAAAAAGGAAGGCTTAAATCCTTTTACAAAATATTAAAATCCTTGATATAATTACACATAACAAAATCATTCTAAAATTAAGTGTTATGCATAGGTTAGAAAAATCGTTTTTGTATTTAACATGTGGCCCTTGCTATTTCACGCACGGGTACAATTTCTATTTCACGCACTGTTTCGTACGTGACGTACCAAATGAAGCCGACCGTGACGAACTAAAGCACTCCGTCCGTGACGGACTACATGAAACCGTCCGTGACGCACCAACCCAATCCGTGCGTCACGGACAAAGTCGCTGCATATAAATGCAGCGACTTCGTCTCCCATTTGCATCAACCCTCATTTGCAGCAACCCACTCACGATTTCGCTCCCAAGGTCAAAGGCTTCGATCCGTCACGTTTCGATTCAATCCGTCCGTCACGATTCGTAAGTTTAGTTAAATCTGTATTTGTTCTTCACTTAGTTGAATTATCTTGAAATTATTGAAGTTGTTAAGACATTTTAGATGATTTTCGTATTGGATTTAAACATGTTTGAAGGTTGTTTCAATTGATTTAATGTCGGTTTTGAATATGGATCTGCATACGAAATTTGTCAAAAAAAAAATTGAACTGCACAGATCCATATCTGAGATCTGTCAAAATTGATCCATCCAGATTTGGTCCGTGACGGACGGATCTGCATGATCCGTCATGGACGGATCAAGCAGATCTGGTTCAGCGCATTTGTTGTTGTTGTTGATGTTGTTTTTGTTGTTGATGATGTTGTTGATGTTGTTGTTGATATTGTTGTTGATATTGTTGTTGGTGTTGTTGATGATGTTGATGTTGTTGTTGTTGATGTTGTTTTTTGTTGTTGTTGTTGCTCCCCCTGAAGTTTTGTTTTTTTTCTATTTCAGATGGAAAATGAAACAAGATCTGCACGCACAGAAGGTGGAACGCTGTACGTGAGGAACAAGAACAGGAACAAGTAGACGGTCGTATAGTATATCGACGGAGGCAGAAGAAATCCAAAAAAAGTGACGAAGTAGGACCGAGTACGAACCGTGACCCTCCTGCTGTACCGGTGTATGCAGACCCGGTACTCGACAACACGACGCTTAATCATCCACCTATATACCAGAATGTGGGAAATGTGGTAAGTAACTATACATATTCTTAAACTTGTCGGTTAATTAATATTTTTTCTAATAATTTGTTTTATAGGATCCGACATGGTATGTACCTTCTACATCTGAGGAGCGTAGTGGTTGGTACGTACCTCCTACACCTCAGGAGCCTAGTGGTTTGCCCATGTGGCCAGGAGGTATGAGTGGGCAAGCATATTGGCCCGCTTAACAACCTCATTTTGAGGAACCGGCGGAGGAACCGACTGCTCCTACACAACGTAGAGAGCCTAGGCAGGGTAGAGAGCCTAGGCAGGATAGAGAGCCTAGGCAGGCTAGACAGGCTGGAGGTCGGGATGTTGTCGATCCCAAGTTGATAGGACCTGTACCGGTAGGTCCGAAGATCCCAGACCTGCTATTTAGTTTCACTGCCCACACTGCATATTTCATTTATCAGGGTATTGTAAGTTATCAAAACTTGAGTCTGTTATTAAACTAATTTTTTTTTTGTATCTAACATGTTCTTTTTATAGGAGCGAGAAACTCTCACGTTTCAGCTCAGACAAGAGCAGCTAAGAAAATGGAGGCTTGACGATGACTCTACATGGTGTGATCTTGCCAGAAATAGCGGCATCACACATTTACAGGACCTGATGTACACTTATGTAGATCTGCCTTTGATTTATGCATTTTTGGAGCGATGGCAGCCAGAGACAAATTCATTTCATATGTCATTTGGAGAGATGACGATCACTCTCCTGGATGTGTACATGATTTTGGGCCTCAAGATTGATGGGCACGGAATGGGACTTCCTCTCCAGGATCGCAGCAAGGGTAAAAATGAATTGTACAATCAACAAGCAATGAGGGCAATACAGTTCTTTTCCTTGACGGAAGAAATGGCTAAACATGGTGTCACTGCAGACAACCTGAAATATCATTGCTTGAACAATGACCTAGATGATGATGAGATCGCGTCTGGTTATTTGTGGTACCTGATGGCCTCGACCCTCTTTCCAGACAAGTCCCAACACATGCTGCATATGCCTTATGTGATCTACGTGAGTGACATTGGTGATACTTGCAATCTTTATTGGGGTTCTGGCACATTAGCATTCATGTATCGGTCATTGGGCGAGTGTTCACGACATGAGTGTTGTTTTGGGGCGAAAAGATCAGACGACCTAAATCGCCTTAGACGGAGTAACTAGTCGATCGGGTGATAGAAATCAATCCAAACCAAGTAGATAATCAACAAGTAAAAAGAAAATATGAAATAGCGAGATGATTTTATTAGATATAGTATTGATCGAATCGAATGGAGGTACACCTTATCGTAGTAAGACAAGGGATTTTATTGAACTCGACCGGTGACTTCTAGGTTTCGACCGGTGAAAAACAGGCGTGATTGACTCCTGGTGAGCTAGGCTAGAGCAAGTGTGTCTCAGTTTTCTTTCAGAGCAAGTTCGAGTGAGTGTGTAACGTAATCGTATGAGTGTCCCTTCTTTATCTTCTCCTCCCCCATATATGGTAAGTCCTTCTCCTTTTTATCGTTTATGATTTAATCCTATCGTATCTTCAACGTCGGGAGTGATTGCAGGAATTCTGCCATTAATTGCTGCTATTATGGTGGTGTTTGAATGCTGTGGCCGTTGCTCAATCTAAGCATTTAATGCTCTGCGGGATCTTCGCGACCTGTCGGATAGTGTTCGACCAGAGAAGCTTCGGCGCCTCCTCTGGACTCTCCCCTGTTCCTCCGATCTGTCTTGGGCTTGGGCCCATTTTGCTCGATCCATCTTCCAAGGGGGATGCTAGGCCCAACAATAGCCCCAAGTTGCTTTGGGCTTTCGGCTAGGCGAGCAGGTGAAATCCGAGGGAACTTCTTTAGCCATGATCTCCACCATCCTTTTTTGGTGCGGTTGTCCAGGGCTACGTGGCGAGAGATTGGAGCACGATGCGACATCTCTGCAGATCATCATCTCCCTTCATAAATTCGGAGCGGACGCTTGGCGATTTGACTTCACTTCTTCTTCTCTTGCAAACTTCTCTGGTAGGTTTCTCAACCCTTTTCGCCATAGCTCTTCGATTTCCTTCTCTTTCTGTTCTTGAGATGGTTTCTAGTGAAGCCTCTGAGTCGTCGAAGACTCTCTCTGACTCGCGCGAGGGCAAAACTCCTCCCCTCTTCATTCTGAAGGAGTCTGATGCTTTGACAAGTACTTTGTCCCAGGCGGAGCTCGAGCAAATACTTCAAGTTAGAGGCTTTCCCCCGGAAACGGTCGCCAGATTGCCTCACCCGGATGAGAGGGCTGATGCCCGATATGAGGGTTGGGTTTGTTTTTACGCGTATCAATTTCGGATTGGTCACAAGTTCCCCTTTTCTCCCCTTGTTAGGGATTTTTTGGCCACTTTGGCGCTGGCGCCATATCAGGTGATGCCACATGCATAGAGGGTTCTCAGGGTCTTGGACCTTGTGAACGTCCGATCTGGGGCTGGTTTTGATTTTGATGCCTTGTGGTACAATTATTTCCTTAGGTCGAAGAGTTCTTCCCGTGTCCAGTTATGCATTCGATAGGGTCGGAAGCCTTTGGTGCAGAATCTTGATGTCAACGACCGCGGATGGGGGTCAAAGTTCTTTTTTGTCGAGCGTTCGTCTCTGGAGAAGGGGGGAGAGTGTTCGTTCTTGTTGACGGAGTGGCGAGTAGAGAGTATGTGTTTGTTCTCTCCTTTGCTTGTTTATGCGTCTTAACTCTTTGCTTTAACTTTTCTTTTTTGTAGTTCCTGAGGCAGAAGATTTGGAGGTGAGCGCTCAGTCGGAGGGTTTGTCCTGAATTGTTCTTGCTGTTCCGGCGTCGGAGAGGAGTTTTGTCAACATCAACCTGTTGTCGACATCCCCTGCCGCTCAAGATGACATGTCGACTGTTTCGTCATCTCGCGTCAAGGGTAAGATTTCGACCTTGGGAGTTTTCTCTGTACTTTTTCACTTTGTCCCATGCTTTATGATCTTTTTATGTCTGTCGTGTTAGCTTCCCCTGGTGGTCGAGCAAGTGCTCATTTGAAGGGAGTGTCTGGGAAGGGCCTGATCGAGCAGAGGAAGGCGGCAGCCAAAATCGCGTAGAGTAAGTCGGTTCCGACGGATCCATCGCCTCAAGTCAAAGGTGGCTTAAAGAGGAAAGCGGGCGTTTCCCCTGGTGATGTCAAAGCAGAAGAGCCTCCTAGGAAGAAAGAGGTGATCGCTGAAGGGATGGATAAAATCGGCGCGGTCGGTCAATCGATTGCCGACCTCTTTCACGCCCAGGATCCGTCTTTGAAATCGGAGGTCGACGACATCTCTCCCCTGGACTGCATTGGTGAAGCAGGGTGTTCCGCGTGGAGGGTGAGTTGTCTCCGTTCGTGTTTCTCTTTCTCTTTCGTCGACTGTGTTTTCTGATCGTGTTATATTTTCTTGCTTTAGACTTTTCAGTATCTCTTGGGAGCATACTCCGATGTCAAGACGATGGTCGTCAAGGCCGAGGAAAGGGCTACCAGGTCGGAGTCCGCCCTTGCGTCCTTGAGGACCAAGCTAGAGGGAGCAGAGAGACGTTGTCGGGAGACTGTTTGACCCGACGCGGGCGGGAGCTTCCCGACGCGGGCGGGAGCTTCCCGACGATGTCCATTCCCCACCTCATAAAGGGCCATGGAGCCAGAGTCGGGTGGAGGAGCTATGAAGGTTGATGATGGACGGGTGTATGCCGCTGACAGGCGTCACACTTCTTGGTGTATTCCATAGCGTCTTTGTTCATCGTGGGCCAGTAGTATCCATTTCGTAGGGCTTTCCCCGAGAGGCTTCGTCCACCGGTATGGTTTCCACATTCTCCTTCGTGTAGCGATTGCAAGATGCATCCGACTTCTGGAGTCTTAAGGCATCGTAGGAGTATCCCTGTGACAGACCTTTTGTACAAGATGTTATCTATGATATCGAAAGAGAGTGTTTGTACCTTGAGCCTTTTTGCTTCCGTTTTGTCGTCAGGCAGGTTGCCGTCCTTTAACCACATGATGTAGGGTAGCATCCAGTCGTCGTCGGTGTTGACGATGTCTTCTTCTGGTCGATCGCCTATCTCCATGGCGACGAGCTCTTCTAGTGGTGTGGTAGATTCGACGGGTGTTCTTGGGACGGCTGGCGTCATGATGTGTGCCAATGGTATGTATGGAAATTCTTTCGGGTCCAAGACGGATCCTAGGTTGTCAAGTGCGTCATCTTGGGAGTTAAGATCCCTGGGTACCTGTCTGATGTCGAATGTTTGGAATTGTCTGATCAGCTTCTTGGCTACCTCCAGGTAGGCTATCATTCTGACGTCCTTAGCGTTGTACGACCCTTGTATCTGGTTCACGACCAGCAGAGAGTCGCAAACGACTTCGATCTCTCGGACCCCTAGGTCACGAGCTAGGATGAGTCCGAATATGAGCGCTTCATACTCAGCTTCGTTGTTAGTAGCGTCCCACTCACATCTTACGGCATGAGCTATCTTGTCCCCTTGTGGCGATTTCAGCACGACCCCTAGCCCTGATCCTCTGGCGTTTGATGCACCATCTGTGTGGAGTTCCCATGTGCCTGTTTCTTCTATCGCGAGCAGTTGTGTCGCCTCTCTTGTGGCTTCTTGCTCTAGGGTCGAACTGAAATCGGTCACAAAGTCGGCTAAGTCTTGCGACTTGATCGATGTCCTGGGCTCATACTCGATGTCGTAATCGCTGAGGTGTATAGCCCATTTGGTCATTCGTCATGTGAACTCAGGTTTCCTCATGATGGCTCTCATGGGATGATTAGTGCGAACAGTAATAGTATGGAATTCGAAATAAGGTTTGAGTTTGTTCGAGGCCATCACCAATGATAGTACGAGCTTTTCAAGTGACAAATACCTCGTTTCTGCTGGTAACAATGTCCGACTAACGTAGTATATCGGTGACTGCTTGCCATCTTCTTCTCTGACCAGTACTGCGCTTACGGCTGATTATGACACTGCTAGATATAGAAATAAGGGCTCATCGCCTTTAGGTTTGGTTAGTAGCATGGGACTGGCCAGGTATTCCTTCAAGTTCTGGAACACTGCCTCGTGTTCTTCCATCCATTGAAAGGACTTGTTCTTCTTGAGAGCGTCGTGGAAGGGTTTGCACTTGTCAGACGACTTTGAAATGAATCTATTCAGGGCTGATATCCGACCTGTAAGTTTATGTACGTCCTTGATGCATCGGGGGGATCGAAGGTTGATGAGAGCCTTGATCTGTTCTGGGATGGCTTCTATTCCTCTTTGTGTCACCATTTACCCCAAGAACTTTCCTGACGACACTCTGAAGGAACACTTAGTAGGGTTTAGTTTCATGTTGTACCTTTTTAGCACCTCGAAGGTGTCGCAAAGATGGTCTATATGATCTTCTTTCTTTTTTGACTTGACCAACATGTCATCTATGTAGACTTCCATCGTGTCCCCAATCTGGTCTTTGAACATCTTGTTGACTAGTCGTTGATAGGTAGCCCCTGCATTTTTTAGACCAAAAGGCATTACTTTGTAACAATAGATACCTTGACTAGTGACGAATGCCGTTTTTTCTTGATCTTCGGGTTCCATGAGGATTTGGTTGTAGCCACTAAAAGCGTCCATGAAGGTAAGCATTTCATGTCCTGCCGTAGCGTCGACCATGGCGTCAATGTGGGGAAGTGGGAACGAGTCTTTAGGGCAAGCTTTGTTGAGATCTGTGAATTCGATACAAACTCTCCACTTGCCATTCTTCTTCTGGACTACGACCACGTTGGCTAGCCACTCGGGGTAGTGGACTTCCCTTATCTTCCCTGTTTCCACTAAGCTCTTGACTTCGTCGTCGACTATCTTGTTCCGCTCGGGCGCGAACTTCATGCGTTTTTGCTTGACAGGGGGATGAGATGGATCTACATTTAATTTATGCGTAATAATGTTAGGAGATATCCCGACCATGTCCTCATGCGACCATGCGAAACAGTCGGCATTGGTCCTGAGAAAGTCGAGGAGTTGTTGTCTGGTCGAGTCGTCCAAGTCCGACCCGACCCTTACCATTTGGTTTGGGTTTGAAGGATCTAGTACGATCTCATCGAGTTTTTCCATTTCTGGTTCGACGTATCGATTAGGTCATTCGCCACTCTGTGGTTGCTATGCGGTCTTGTGTTCGACTGCGCTCTTCATAGAAGCGACGTAGCACTCCTTAGCGGTCCTTTGATCTCCTTTGATTTCTTGGACTCCCCATTCAGTGGGGAACTTGATGACTTGATGATACGTCGAGGGTACCGCCTTCATAGCGTGTATCCATGGCCTGCCAAGAATACAATTATAGGGAGACGGACAATCCAGGACTAAGAATTTCACATGTTGGCTGACTCCTCCAACGTAGGTGGTTAGAATGATTTCGCCGGTCGTATGCTTAACCTCACCGCTAAACCCAACCAGTGGGGTCGACTTTTTGATTAAGTCGTTCTCAGTCAGACCCATTTCTTTAAGGGCGTCGAGGGTTAAAAGATTGGTTGAACTCCCTGTATCGATTAGTACTCTTCGTATTAAGCAATTACCAATGGACAGAGAGATTACCAGACCATCGTGATGGCTATCCGACCCGTCGGAGTCGGACTCGTCGAACGTGACCGTCGGAAGGTCGGAGGTCTTTCTTAGCTTGAATCCTGACGTCTTGGGTTTATCACCCTTGCTTTCCATTGCATGCCGTTTAGCCGCAGTGTATGTGTTTCCACATATGTCCGAACCACCTGAAATAGTATTGACAACTTTTGTATGGATGGGAGATGGGGGTTTGTTTTGTTTTACCTGATCTCGTCATTCCATGGTGGCTTTTGCCCGCTGATAAGCACTACTTTGTAGGGCTTAACTAAGAGTTATTAGAGGTTTTATTGGTGCCATTCGGATAGATTTAGACACATTCTTGTGTATGGCGTTTGAAGACGAAGTTGGTGTTTTTGGAGGTGTTTGAGCTACTTTGGATATCATGAAGACACTGAGGAAGGAAGCCATCAAGAGAAGACGACAAGGAGTGAAGAGGAGACGGGTTGGTGCAAGGCAAAGGACAAGAATGCCGAGCATTAACCGTGATCGCGGGCATGGGTACCGCGATCGCGGGCCTCGGAGCATGTCGAGAGTTTTCTGCGGGCGCGGAGAGATTGAAGGGCGCGGAGCCACATGGGCCGCGATCAAGGTCCACCACCCGCGATCGCGGGTCTGACACGGCAGAGGCTCGGACTTATTCCGAATTATCTTTTTAGTTTTCTTTTCCCTTTTTCTTATTTCTATTTCAGTTATTTGCTTAATGGGCTTAGGTCATTTGTTAGGGCCCTATAAATACTCTCCTTATGCATTAGGGTTAGGGTTCCACTCTTTAGAGACTAGTTCTAGTTTTTGCAATTTCAATTCATCGTTGTTTATTTCTTTTGAAGTTTCTACCATGACTATGAGGAGCTAAGCCTCTTTGGCTTAGTCCGGTAATGGAAGCATGAGTTCGTTCATCTAGTTGTGAGGTTTTATTCCTATCTATCTATCTATCTATCCTATTGAGTTATATCTTTTCTCTGAGCAAATTCATATTTGAATGTTTGTTGGTTTATCTAGACTGATCACCTAGGTTTATTGCTTTCATTCATATTGCTAATACTAGGGAACTGTTGGGCTAACGCTCTGGTATAAGTAGCAAGCATTGATTGTTATCTGCATCTGTGGATTATATCTATGTGGGAATTGATTACATGGTAAATGCATCTGAGCGAGCATTCTGTGTATCCTGGTTAATTCTTATATGCATTGCTGCCTTTGGGTTGAACCTTTAGTGGTACTAGGGTTATTCATTGGTAAGGGTTCTTTGTGGAAGGTTTCCCTCTGAATTTACATAAGACCGGGACAGGAATAACCGAATAGGAAGATAAGACTTAATCTATGAACAACCTTTGAATGACTTATGTGGACATTACTTGGCTAAGTGTTTTTCTTTCTTGATATTTCATCCATTCTACTTTGTTTTGTTTGTTTTGTTTTCAACCAACCAACCATAAAACCCCCCCTTTGTGACATTGTATGCTACCACCATTGGTTCCTTCCTTCTCTGTGGGATCGACCCTGACTTACTTACTATACTTTGTTTAGTGAGGATTTTAGGATTTACTTTTGATTGGGGATACGACGACTACTCTCCGTCAAAATTTTGGCGCCGTTGCCGGGGAAGGCAATTGCGAATTTTTGGTGTTTTGCATGCTTTGTGTGTTTTTGAATTTTTTCTGTGTGATTTTCGTGTGTTTGCTTGTGTGTGTGGACCTATCTTATGGTCCACACCCGTATTGCTGACTCTCCACCTTTAGATCCTGATCCAGAGATTGAGAGAACTTTCTCCCAAGGACGCAGAGTGAATCGAGCTTTGGTCTTTGAGAATCCCACTTTTGAGATGGCGGACGAGGTACCACCACCTACGTTGAGGCAACTGACTGCACCTAACCTGACGCAGCAGCCACTGGCCGTACAATTCCCTGAGCTAGGCACGGGAGTGAACTTTGAGCTCAAGTCTGGTCTTATCCATCTTTTGCCTCAGTTCCATGGGCTAGCTGGAGAGGACCCAAACAAGCACCTCTCAGAGTTCCACGCCGTGTGCAGTTCCATGAAGCCACGGAACGTCACTGAGGATCAAATCACGTTGAGGGCTTTTCCTTTTTCACTTAAGGATTCAACCAACGACTGATTTTACTACCTCACCCCAGGAAGCATCAACACCTGGGAGAAAATGAAGAAGGCATTTCTGGGAAAGTACTTTCCAGCAACGAAGCTGAATAGTCTCAAGCGCAACCTGAGCAACATAGAGCAGCATGGGACGGAGACGCTCTACGAGTACTATGAGCATTTCAAGAGGTTGTGCTCTAGTTGTCCCTATCACGGGTATTCAGACCAGGATTTGGTCTTATATCTGTACGGGGGATTGCTGGATGAAGAGCGACGAATGGTGAACGCGGCGTGTGGGGGAAACATACTGAACAAAACCCCTACCGCTGCATTTGAGATATTCAGCGAGTTGTCGGAAGGCTCAAGGCAATTCAGCAAGAGGGCGAACGCCCAGGCTGTGAAAGCCACTTCAAGTGAGAATGTTCCCCCATCTATGGCGAGAGAAGTGAGCGAAATGAAGGAGATGATCAAGGTTTTGATGAGGAAGGAAGGACCCCAGAGGGTCAAGGAGTGCGAATTTTGCTATGCCACCACGCATGCAACTGACGCATGCCCTACACTCCATGAGGAGCCCACTGAGCAAGTCAACGCTGTTGGGGGGTACCAACAAAGACAACCGTATGACCCCTACTCCAGTACCTACAATCCGGGGTGGAGAGACCATCCTAACTTGAGGTACGGGAACACGCACAATGTGGAGAACCCCCCTGAGTTCCGACCAAGACCCCCTCAGCAATACCAGCAGCAGCAGCAGCAGTACCCCCAGCGACCATTCCAAGGAGGCCAGCAGTTCAGAGGCCCAGCAGAGCAGAGACCGCAAGGACAAGGAGCTCCCCGCGCTATGAATCTAGAGGACCAGGTCAATACACTGGCGCAACACATGACCACGCTGACGCAGACAGTAGGAACCATGCAGCAAAACATGGTTCAGTTCCAACATGAGACCAAGTCCAGTATCCAGAACCTGGAGAAGCAGGTAGGGCAGATCTCCTAGGCGGTCAGCAAGCTCGAAGCTAGAGAGTCACAAGCACTCCCATCTCAAACTGAGATTAATCCAAGGCAAAACATCAACTGTATGACGTCAAGGCCAAGATGGGAGAATGAAGAAGAGAAGCTGGAATTAAAAGAGAAGTACGAGGCAAAACCGCGATCGCGGGGCGACAGCCGCGATCGCGGGTTTACGGAGCCAAAAGCCGAGAAAAACTTGAAATAGAAATCGTGTAACATGTTCTTCATTATTTTGTGGTGTAAAAATTGTCATTGGATTAGTAACGTAGCTAATACTACGATTTATATCGGAAAGAAGAGTGAAATTATTATAAGATTTGCCATGTTCTTAGAAATAAGATTAAATTGCCTTGTTCTTAGAAATGAGATATGCTTAAAACAAATAGTGAGACTATGATTTATGTTATTTTAATAACATATCAATATTAGATTAAATTAAATTGTTACATTTAACAATAAAAAAACCTCACTAAGATCGTATATTAAATTGAGAAGTTTGGTTAGTTAAAATCAAATTTAATAGTCAAGGAAAATAAAACATAAAATATGTAAGATATATTGATTGAAAATTCAGATGTTTGGTTGGTTAAGATCAAACTTTATTAATATCCATAATTTGATATATGAGTAATGTGGATTCAAAATCATTTTGATAGTTCAAAAATAAATTGCTTAGATATAGATATATAGATTTTGTGGATTACTCAATATAATAATAAAATAAAAAATCAAATAATATTACCTCAATAATTTTTTTCTAAAAACACTCTCGTGATTTTAAAGGTCTGAACTTTAATATATAGTAATAGATATTGATGCTATCCGGATCTCATAGCGTGCATTTTTTGACGAATGAAATATTACAATTTAGTAACTTATAGAAGAAGGTATTTACAGATCGGGACCAATGACAGAAGATATTTATGTATTGAGACATCAAGTGATATAAATTATGTACCACTCGATGTCGTGACATTGCTTTCGGAATAAAATCGTCATCACGTTGCGTAAAAGCTTGTTGGTCCATGAGTGGGAAAATCTACCTACACTACACTATTGTTTTGCATTTATTGACTCTTGAAATTGCATTGCGTACAAGTCACGTTTATGATCTTTAAAGCTTACGGAATGATGGATGATGTATATTTAGGACGGAAAATACCAATTTCGGGTTTTATAGGATAATTGTTTCCATAGGAAATTATTAAACTAAAGTTTTCACCAGACATGTGCATTTCCAAAAACTAAGGTTGGTCAATTTTAGACTCCAAACTTGATCCTAAAGGACAACTCGTTCCTTGGCCGTGGCTTTATAAAAAAAACAAGTCAAACCATAATTTAGGCCTTGTTTGAATTGTATTTACTAAATTTCATTTATTTATAATGTATTTTTTGATAAAAATAATATAAAATTTAGAAAGGTGAAGCAAGAGAAATGAATAAGAGAGATAAATATAAATGATAATATTAATCCTTAGTCATTTTTTATGTATAAATCAAAGAGTTTTATAATAAAAAAAGGAAATTATTTTTGCATTGCGTAAAATTTGTCTCCTCATCGCTTTTTATACGCAAATGTGTTGCGCATAAGAGTTAGGGGTGGAAATGGATCGGGTGATGGATGGATGGGGCCATTTTATCACCCGATCCGTGAATTAAATCCTCCACCCAACCCACCCGTCACCCGCAAAGCCTTTCACCCACATCCGTCCATCCATCATCCAACGGGTGATTCGGGTGGGTCGGGTCATTCACATAATATTTTATAATTATTTAAATGTAATTAGTTACATGATTAAGTGTAAAAAGTAATTAATTTTCTTTAATATATGAGAATAGTTGTTCTAAATATAGGATTTGATGAATGTTCATATAAAATATTCTAAGAATATTCAACTTTTGAACATAAAAAAAAAACTAAAATTAAAGTCATATATTTTAATAAAATAGAATTAGAACTATAATCGTCGACGGGTGAACGGATGGGTGGGTGAAGTGCGGGTGATGGATTGGGTGATGAGTGAGATTTATATCATACATCACCCACCCGTCATCCGTTTCACCCGACCCACCAACCATCCATCACCTGGTTTACTTCGGGTGATCATACATATATTCGGGTCGGGTTTTTCGGATGGGTCGGTCACCCACGGGTGATTTCCAACCCTAATAAGAGTTGACATTTGAACCCGGATTTTTTTATCCCGAACATTTAAACCTGGGTTAAAAAGTGTTATGTGTTAAGTGTTTGGTGCATAAAATATAGACTTTTTAACCCAGATATTTCAAAGTCCAGGCTAAAAAGTCTATTTTTTTAACTTGTTAAACTGGATTGAAAAATCCTTATACGCTATAACATAGCGCACAACACGATGCGAGATAAAATTTTATGTGGTGCAAAACGCAAAAGCCTAAACAAGGATCAGTGTTTTTACAACTCCATATCAAAGTAGATGCTAATAAAACCAGAACGATTGAATCCATGATCCGACGGATTTGGTAGAATATAGCACTTACAATGAAAAGTACGGAATTTATTCGTTTTGTTTTTAGGACGAATAGCAATTACAAGTCACAAGCTACAAATAATTGTCACACTAATTCTTTGGCCTAATTGTCACACTAATTAAGAATTTATTTATGAATTTTTCTAATGTATGTTCATGTGCACACAATCAGAATTTCATATTTAGCAATAATCCATTTTAGCTATCAGTTTAATTTTTTTTCTAGGGATTCACGTTCACTCCTTCTACTTTAGGGGATAGTTTGAAAATAATTTCTAAATTTAAATTCTTAACATGTGCTCGTGAACACACATTAGAAAAACCATTTATTTATTTAGTCAAATCTTATCAACTTAATTAGTATAGATGATATTTTGTACCATGAAACTAAGAGTTATTGTATCTCCTTTTTTGTTCTAATGATGATTCTAATAGGGAAAAAGATTTCTTTGATTTTATTTAAATGTTGTTTTAGAAAATTTCACACATATTAAGATAACATTACTTAGTATTCTAAACTCATCCAATTGTCCAATAAAATCTACAGCAGTTACTTTTACATTAATTTGAACTTAAAATGGGTGTTGAGGTGTGCTGCGTGTGCACGTACTAGCCCAATTAGTGAGTAGGTTTTTTAAATCAATGTTGTTTCCCCCTTTTATGCATTAATGAGTTGAGTTGGCTGATGATTCCCGTGTTAGAGTCAATTAAATATAAATCTATTCAATGTTGGTTATCAAAAGAGTGTAACAACATTTCTCTTTGATTTATTTCATCTTGAGAGATTCAACTATGGATTACAAATCAACGACTTGATTACACGAGAACCAACCATTGACCCTCAATCCTAAATCAAAAAATTGAGCGTTAGATCAAAGATCCTTCTCAATGAAGTGTTGGGGCCTATTTATTGAAGAAGCTAACTTCTAAGCTAAGCACCTCCAGGATAAGTTTCCTAAGAGGGAAAGTCCGATTTGGCTTGTTGTGGTTGATTCACCAACTTGCATCAACTGCTTGTATTGTAACATCTCAGGCCAAGCTACCCCAGCCACCAAGCCGCCCAGCCATCCAACGGTGCCGGCACCGGTACTGGTGCCGCCTGGTTGTCCAAGGGCATGCAGCCCACACACCCAACCCTTCCCCCATTTAAATGGGTAGGTTGTTGTTCACGGGGATCGAACCCAAGACCTTTAGATACAAGGGCAATGCCTTACCACTTGTATCACCAATTGTGCTGCAGCGCAATTGGTGATACAAGTGGTAAGGCATTGCCCTTGTATCTAAAGGTCCCGGGTTCGATCCTCATGGACAACAACCTACCCATTTAAATGGGGGAAGGGTTGGGTGTGTGGGCTGCATGCCCTTGGACAACCAGGCGGCACCAGTACCGGCGCCGGCACCGTTGGGTGACTGGGCGGCTTGGTGGCTGGGGTAGCTTGGCCTGGGATGTTACAAAAAATTACATTTTATGTTGGTGCCTGACCTTGCCGACAACGGGCCTGACAGACACCCCGGCACTGCCATCCTTAACAGGCCTGCAGGCCGTATACCCCAACCCTTCCCCCAACTGGGTAGGTTGTTGGTGAGAGTCGAACACGCGACCTCTCCACCCTTTATCAAGCGCCTAAGCACCTTGATACCAATTGCACTAACACCCCCAAATCTTAACCCATTTGGAAAGGTATTACCGCCAGTGACCCTAGTGTTCCTTACCAAGATCACCCAAGGCTTTACCGGTTTAAATACAATTTAAGGCATACAATGATACATTATGATCAAAGTATCCAAATCAAAACATCAATCAAATGAAACATGAGTTACGGGATTACAACCCAATCCCGAATAGGCCAAACACAGAGTTTAAACAAAGTACAGCGGAAGACTTATAAAAGATATTACAAAAAGGGTTGTGATCGTAATGATCACCTGCCCAAAGATCTCAACCTGATTAAAATCAATTATTAAAACATCCAAAAACAACCGTCGTCTTCATACTCAATCTAGTCTCCTCATATCTTCGCTCTATCTGATGTGCCGAATCGAACGGATGACACCAGCCCACATGCGGAGAACAATGTTCGTGGGTTAGTCTACTTGAATAGACTAGCAAGGGTACAAAGCAGAGTGGTTCTAAGCAGTCGTATTAGGTTAGACTCCTCGTCCCTCGAATAATAATCGAGTACGCTTGTCAACCACCATACTCTACTTGAATAAACAAGAGATATGCACAAGAGAAGATTCTGGAAGACTGAATCTTCACAGAAATCGACCCGAAAGAAGACTCCAACGGAAATGAGTCTTTAAGGAAATATGACAAATCTGGAATGTTTACAGAATCAAACAACAGCGATTAAAAGCTGACTGAGATGCTTCGGCTCACAACCAACCTCACCGCTTACAACGAATCCAGATCGGAAGGAGAACGTACTACATTCAAGTCTGGATCTTACAGAACCACATAACGATTTAAAAACTGACTAAGATGTTTCGGTTCACGACCAACCTCATCGCTTACAGCGAATCCAGATTGGAAAGAGAACGTACTCTGATCAACAGTCAAGACAAGCTTTCCTAGCTGCACTATTTACTTAGCTGCACTACTCGCCAAAGGTATATTAATTATGTGCACTCGGGCACTTTATCTTATTTAATTCCAAAAACCCACATCACGTTATAGGCTTTTAAATCATCTCATCCATCGGGATAAAGAGATACCGTTGGGAACTAAATCCATGGACGGAGTTGACTTGGGAACTAAATCCCTAAATTCGGTTCGGGAACTAAATCCCTCGGGAACTAAATCCCTAAAGCAGAGTTGACTCGGGAACTAAATCCCAAGAGTCGAATCGAGAACTAAGTCTCGCGGGAACTAAATCCCTAGGAGCGGAGTTGACTCGGGAACTAAATCCCAAAAGTCGAACCGGGAACTAAATCCCACGAGAACTAAATCCCTCAAGGCGGAGTCGGGAACTAAATCCCTACAAACGGCATTAGAGAAGGATGGTAGGAACTAAATCCTAACCACCAGGTTATCAAGAAACGACTAGCACTCGCAATGAGATACACAGTAGCGTTCCTGCGAATACTCGTGCTAACTAAACAGTTCAACACAGTAATCAATCACAACAAAGCCATCGCGGCCAGAAACAGATAAAATAGCGTTGTTCTAACAATATACAACCTATAATAATATCTGTATTAATTCACATATATATATATATAATAGCGTTGCTCTAACAGATATACAACCTATTATATGATTTTCCAAAACAGTTTATAAAACCATTTCCAGACAAACACAGTAATCATTTCAAATTAATTACTCAGATAAACAACTGATAATTAATGTAAATATGGAACGATGAGCAAGAGCGAACCGCCACTTGCCTTAATCTGCAGAATAGTCTAAAGACGACAACTGGATTCCGGCTCGACACGGGTATAGATCCGACAGCACAACAACCTTCGAGTCGACCCATAAAAGGAACCTTAAGTTAGATCCGACATAAACAGTACGAATCTAAACACGGCGAAAGAACACGGAAGGAAAGACGCCACGACGACAACCAACCAAGCCAAAGCCACGAAGGCATTCTGGGCACTGGCGGCGGTCGCCGTTCTTGGCGGCGGTCGCCGCATTCATCACGGCGGTCGCCGTGAAGAACACGGTCGACAGAGACGAGAGAAATCTCACCCCAAAACATGAGCGGTTCGGCCTCCTTCGACTTGCTTTGGCTTCTAACCTCCAAGGCTAACCAAAAGCTTTACAAAGGCACTCAGGAAACACACCAAAGCAACACCGGCGAGACCTTCAAACTCCGGCGAAAACCAACTCCGACGAGAAGGAAATCCGGCAGCGATTCGGGGTTGGAAGGGCTTCAAAACCCTCTCCCAAACACCCCTATTTATAGCCAAACACCTGGGAGCCTCAACCAAACCCTAAGACGCGGCCGAAAGCAAGATCGGCGCGCTTCGATTACCGCCGGCGACCAACGGGCAATGCCCACTGGACAAAACACGGCGGGTGCCGTTTTTAGCCTGCGGCGGGCACGCGGCGGTCGCCGTAAATGCGGCGGTCGCCGTCTCTAGGCCTGTCGCGGCCAGCTAGAAGCTGACACGCTGACTCCTCGGGCCCAACCACGGCGGTCGCCGTTTCTCCCTTTTCCCGCCCATTCAGCTTTGAACGAACCTAACGTTAAACCGGGATAAAAATTATCGTACGCGAACGACAATTAAAATCTAAGGCACCTTTTCTGTATATTATTTCACTGAGAAAAATATTACAGATACAGAGCATATTACAGAATGTCTCAAACTCTCTGTATTAAATCCGACGTACACAACGGGTACTCGGGAAAATTCCAAAATTCCCAAAATAACCTTACAAAAATACGGGGTATCACATGTATCACATGCATGTATCAACTACTTGTATCACCTACATGCATCACCACCTAGGTTGAGCAACCCGCTTGATTAAGCTTCACGCATCCTTTGACGAGGCGTCAAACGATATAGCTTGGGAGAACGCGGTGAATAGAGACGACGAGTGCTAATTTTGCAAAATTAGCGCGCTCCGTCACAACCCCATGTTTTGACAGCCTTCATGCGATGTTGTTGAAACAACTATGGAATTTGTCTTGAATCATCGCGTTCGACCTATATATCCCCTTGAACATACAAGTTTTTTCGGCGAGTTCTAGTTTTCTAACTCGGGCGAGAATGTAGGTTACACGGTCATCAACGCTTCCAAGGAAGGCAATGCTCTGACGATTTTTCTTGACAATTGTAGGACCCCTTGGTTTTCTTTTCTTCTTCCAATTAAAGAGAACACGGTGGCAACCCCAAGTGAGAGTTTAGAGGATCTCACCCATCTCGAAGATAACGCGGTGGCAGCCCCAAGCGAGAGCATGCAAATTCTCACCCGCCTCGAAGAGAACACGGTGGTATCCCCAAACGAGAGTTTGGAGGACCTCACTTATCTCGAAGATAATGCGGTGGCAACCCCAAGCAAGAGCCTGGAGGATCTCACTTGCCTCGAAGAGAACGTAGTGGCAGATCCAAGCGAGGGCTTGAAGGATCTCACCCGCCTCGAAGAGAACGTGGTGGTAGCCCCAAGCGAGAGCTTGGAGGACCTCACCTGTTTCGAAGATAACGCGGTGGCAACCCCAAGCAAGATCTTGGAGGATCTCACTTGCCTCGAAGAGAATGCGGTGGCAACTCCAAGCGATATCTTGAAGGATCTCACCCGTCTCAAAGATAGCACAGTGGAAGCCCCAAGCGAGAGCTTGGAGGATCTCACCCGCCTCGAAGAAAACGCGGTGGTAGCCCCAGGCGAGAGTTTGGAGGATCTCACCCGTCTTGAAGAGAATGCGATGACAACCTTAAGAGAGCTTGGAGCATCTCACTCGCTTTGAAGAGAACGTGATGGTAGCCCCAAGCGAGAGCTTGAAGGATCTCACCCGTCTTGAAGAGAACTCGGTGGCAGCCCCAAGCCAAAGCTTGGAGGATCTCATGCATCTTGAAGAGAACGCGGTGGCATCCCTAAGCGAGAGCTTAGAGGATCTCACGGTGGCAACCCCAAGCGAGGGCGTGGAGGATCTCACCCACCTTCAAGAGAATGCATATTAACAAAAAACGGCCACCGCGCGGGTGGTAATTCATTCATCATAGATGTGTACAAATCTCTTACCTCTTACATCACGCGTGACACCTCTTCTATCGTGCTATCTTTTATGTATTGGTGAGGGAAACACGGCTCTTCTCGTAGTTTTAGCGCATATCATGAGCTCCCTTGAACCGAATTCACCTGGGCTTGACATCGTTCTTGCTTGCGCCCTCAATGATAGCCAAGTCGTCCTAAAGTGAGGAAATCCCCACAGACGACGCTAGTGATGGTTCCCGCGTTTATGGAGTCAATGAAATATAAATCTATTCGACGTTGGCTATCAAAAGAGCGCGACAACTTTCCCCTTTGTTGCATTTTAAGAGATTCAACTATAGATTACAAATCAACGACTTGATTACACGAGAACCAACCACAACATACCTTCAAACCTAAACCGAGAAATTGGGCGTCAGATCGTAGATCCTTCTCAATGAAGTGTTGGGGCCTATTTATAGAAGAAGCTAGCTTCTAAGCTAAGCAAACCTTCAGGCTAAGCTCCTAAGAGGTAAAGTCCGATTTGGCTTGTTGTTATTGACTCACCAGCTTGCATCAGTTGTTTGTATCACCTGCAAGCATCACCATTTAATTTGAACAACCAGCTTGATTAAGCTTCACGCGTGTTTTGACGAGGCGTCGGATAATGTAGTTTGGAAAAACAAGATGAATAGAGACGACGAGTGCGAATTTTGCAAAATTAGCGTGCTCCATTATTAACAACATGAAAAATATAAGAGATGAGAAAGTACATTATTGAAATTAAGGCTTCGTTCGGCTGTCTCCTTTTTTGTACTTTGTCTCCTTTGAAATGCTCATTTCCAGAAAAAAAAGTCTCGCGTGGTCTGTTCGGAACCAATACATCGGAGATGCTTCAAATTGCTTCTGATTCCTCATTTTTGGGCCAAAAAAAAAGCTAGAGTTCCTTACTTTTCCTACTTCTTCACTACTTATGAAGATCCTTACTTTTAATCCTCCCCTTGTTGCCCCCGACATTTCCCCATCTTCGAATTCTTTCCTGGCGATTGTTCCCGACATTTTTGGTTGTTCACTTCACGAGCTCGCGGTTGTTCATCAGCGAGCGATCGCTGCAGGTATGCTCACGAGCTCTCTCTTCTCTCCCCTCACTCATCACCTTCCTCTCCTCCCCAGCTCGCTCTCACTCTTGTTCCTCTCTTTTGTTGATTTAGGGTTTCGTGAAGCTTGCTCTCAAATTTTTCATATTCGAAGCTCGCTTGCTGCAGGTATTATCTTCACCTTTGATTTAGGGTTTCGTGAGTCCTAGATTTCGATTGGATTGAATCCATTTTGGACTCAATCGATATTAGGGATTTCATCGTTTTGATTTTTAGGGTTTTCGATTTCAGGGCTATGATTTTAGGTTAGGCTTTTCATTTTGAATTGGTAAAGTTCAATTTAGGGCTATGATTTTAGGTTAGGGATTTTTAGGGTTTTCAATTTCAGGGCTATGATTTCGAGCTTTAGGGCTTTTCATTTTAGGGTTTAGAGAGCTTTAGGGCTTTTGATTTTGATTAATCTTCTGTGACGATTTTAGGGTTCAGAAAGCATTCACCAATTTAGGGTTTGGCCTCTTCCAATCCAACCTAACATGGAGAATTTGGTTGAAGCCATGTATGATGAAATGGCTGCCATTGCTTTGTGTTGCTTGTGGCTCCCGAGTGTTCTCTATCTGGGTGTTCTCTTGGCATTTTTCTTTCTTTTTCTGATCAAAATTTAGGTGAAATTTGCTTGCCACACCCATTGATCCTGATCCTTTGTTATGTGGATAAGGTTTTCTTTTTCAACTTCATTCTTTATTTATGTGGGAGCAGAGAATGCCAAGTACTAACTAAGAATAAGAATAAAGGATTTTTAAATCTTTATTCTAGTAACTAGAGAATATAAATTTTCTAGAACTGAAGATGAAGATCTCATTCAGTGAGTTAATGCTTTTTATATCAAAATTATTTCAAGTGTGCATATTTATTATTAATCTTCTGTGACTTTTTTTTAATTTTCCCTCTTCTGGTGAAAGTGTCCAGACTATCTTTCCATTGAGCCAAAGTTCAACAAATGTCTGAATTGGTATATATTGAGTCATTAGCAATGAAGAAAATCCTTCACAGAAATGTATAATTCTAAAAAAGAGCACATAATTCTCAATGAGATTTCTCAAGTACAAAATTCTTGTAGGAAAATAAGTGGAAGAAATTCACCATATGCAAGCACAACACACACCTTTTGTTCGAACTACATCTATCTGTATCTGCATGGGGACAGATCTCCTCAGTTATTGCACATGGTGGAAATCAATTCATAGCTTGAAAGACAAAACATAGATTTGTAGTAATATAGCTTAATTAGGACTAAAGTATAATTTAGCTATGAATTTGACACCAAGCCGCCTTCTCATGTTCAACAAATGAGGCTAATAAAATTATATGTTGTCTTCCTTTGCACACAACTACTCTCTCTTCCTAATAATCCTGCTCTTTAAAAGCTTCCATACATAGGTCTATATTCTCTGCATTTGGCATTTCGCAGGAACCTTATATAGAAACATCATTGAGTTTCTAATCATTGCATTTTTTTAGTCCAAAATTTGTTACAAAAACTAGCATTAAAATGCTCTAAATTATTGTCATCAGTTCAAGGTCAAGCCTCATTGTTTTGAGCTAAGATTTCCTTTTTTAGTAAGTGATGAAACCTTGCAACTTATGTAATTTTTGTGTTCTGTTCTTCATCACTCTATCCACAAGGTACCATACAACATTTTAAATTCTTCAACCCTTTTGTTTACTAAAGGCTAAATGTAGAAGTTCAAATTTGTTATATGAACCCCATGTTTGGGCAATTTGCAGAAGAATCGGGTTCTCTCTAATCTAGAAAGCAAGCTATTATCTTCTTGTTGTTGGACTTGGTTTTCACCTATGCTGTAATGACTGCGTTTTCACCTGTGCTGTAATGTTTTATGCTTGTCACATCAGTTCTACATCAGTTGATACTTGTTGTTTAAAATTTATCTTATGAGTGAGCAAATTATCCCTTTAATTCATCTCATGAATCTTCCATTTATCTGGAAACCAAAGAGGCAAGTACAAAAAATCTGGTGACAGTCCTAAGCATCTTCTTGTTCATAATCCATTTTTGTTGTCTTTATACTTTCTTGTGAACTTTGTAGTTAACCCTATTGCATATACACCAATACTTATCTCCTAAATCTTTGTACATTCGAGATTCATGTTAAAGTTGATTGGTACTTTGTATATTTTTTTTTAGGAATGGCAGATTCTGAAGACGTACAGAATTGGAGTGACACGAATGAACTTGAAATCTCATCTCAGCAGTCCTACCAAGGATTGCCTAGTTTTATCTTGGAAACGATGTCTGATTACAGTGTGCCCTCTCCAGGGATGCTTTCGGACGACCTCCGGGTAACAATACCCTTTCTAGTTATCCAATTGTTGTTTATTACTCTTTGTTTACTACTTGTTTACTGGTTTACTACTCTTTGTTTATTACTCTTTGTTTACTACTCTTTGTTTATTACTCTTTGTAACAATACCCTTTCTAGTTATCCAATTGTTGTTTATTACTCTTTGTTTACTGGCATATGGTATAAGTTGTATTGCCCAAAGCACTAACATAACACTAACGTATTCTTAAATACAGGCATATGCGGACGAATGTCAGGAGGAACTTGCATTGCTCAGTGAATCCCCAGGAAGTGCGCGGGCTGCGCGCCTACAAGCCATTGCTAATAAACAACGAGGCCGTATCGAAGAAGCTGAGTTGGACATAGCATCTTACAATCAACATCAAACCGTTGCAGAAAATACAAACAGCGCGCTGGCGGATAGACTAGCTGGTATTACCACTGCACATGTCCTTGTTTGCTTGGAACGCGACGGCTTAAGAAGGTTTAGGATGATTGCGATTTACGTCATTGTTGTCCTTGTGATGTTATTGCTTGGTTTTCTAGTTTATGTTCATCGCATTCTACATCCGTAGGGTGCGGACTGCTGAAATTCTCTTGGTTAGGAGTCATGTTGGTGTACTCCATTTTGGAACTTTATGCTAAGTTAGGGTGTTTTGGCATGTAAGTTTGCCATTTTGTATAAAACTTGTCACTCTTAACTTAGGGTTATCTTCTAGTTGGCATAAACACTAGGTAGTGGATGCCATTTTGTAATTGTAAGGTGATAACCTATTAGTTTTCTTATCCTTTGCATTTGTGGTGGCAACAGATGACTTTGCTACCATGTCTTAGTGGTAAATTTTAATCAATTGTACTACATATAGTCCAATTGGGTATAGTCCAATTGTACTACACGTAGACATGGATGAAGCAATCACATGGGTATAGTGCAATTGTACTACACGAAATCACATGGGTTAGACAGGGATGAAGCAATCACAAGGGGTATAGTCCAATTATACTACACGTAGACAGGGTTTTAAAGCAATCACATGGGTATAGTCCAATTGAAGCAATCACAGGGGTCACCAATAATGGAGTTGGGTGAAAAAAAAATCGAGAGGAGCATTACACTTGCTTTATATATACCGATGTGTTCACTTGCATATATAGCTCACACCTTTTGGCTCACATATTTGCACATATATAATTTCAATTGGTTCTAAGCGGAAGAACTTCAACTTTAGCTGTTTAATATGTTGATCAATTATCAATAGATTGAGGTTAGTGATAGTAGTGTTATTCATTTATTATTAGGGATGTTTATGAATCTTACGAGTTTTTTTGTTTCTTGCATCTTCTAAGCGGGTGTTATTGATTTTTTCTATAGGTCATCGTATACTTGAAAATGTCTGGTTGTATCTTCCAAGATTCAATGACCGTTCGATATTACAAGTTTGTTTTCGTAATCTAACTTCCACAACAAGTTCAGTACGACCGAAGACCCGAGGTTTTTCGGTCGTATAGAACATGTCGTGGAAGTTTGAGGACGAAAACAAACTTGTATTACCGAAGGTCATCGAGTCTTGGGAGATACAACCGAACATTTTGCAGTATACGATGACCATTTGCTCAATGGTGCACAACGAGTTTTATATGACTGAAGAATTCTCCGGAATAGGGGAGCAAGGTCACATGTATCATATTGATCTACACTTTTGGGTCAACTCTGGAAATTGGAGTCTTTGTTCACATGAAGAACCGAGGTTCCCACTGAAGTTTGTCTAATTGAAAACTCTTAGCTTGTATTTGTCATCACTCATCTATGGGGAGAATGATATAGCAATGCAGTGAAAACTCTTAGCTTGTATTTTTCATTACTCATCTATTGGAAGAAGGTAATTAATGTCAAGCTCATTTTGATCTCACGTTGAATGTGGGAAGGGAGAGAATGTGCACGGTTCTGTTGGATGCTCTCATGCAATAAGCTCAGATTGTAGGCATTATTTTGATCTCACGTTGAATGTAGCTTCATGGCTAGTTTGAGGAGGATTGTCCATCTTTACATAGGGGACACACAAACATGGAAAAAATGGAAATGTAATATATAATTAATTATATAATTTAAATTTTATATTATATATAATTAATTATGTAATTTAAATATTATTTGTCTTCTAAATGGCAATGGCTAGCCATATAGCCTTGAGAAGTCTGCATTGCCGAAGCAAAAATATAACAAGTTCATACTCACAAAAAATCATCACCCTTACACAAATATTTAATTCCTTGTTGGGTTTGACCTAAATAAACATTAAATATATAATCTAGGGATTTATCAAAACAAAAATACCCTATAAAACCATAAGAGTGTTTTCTACTGGTTTACCCTAAATAAACATCAACACTAGATGCTCCAAAATGATTTCCCATAGATTTTCATACCACTAATCATCAAAGAAACCTTGCTTTGTTGTTCCAAATTTCACGTGCAATTTCTGCTCTTAATTTGCCCATGCCTCCAGGAAGTTCGCCAGTACCTTCATCTTCTAGCCCTTGAAAAACTTCTTCAAATTCCTCATCGTCTTCAAATAGTGAATCGTGGTGATTGTGTTGTAGAATGAAATTGTGGAGGCCAAAACAAGCTAGAATAAAGTCATTCTGTGTTAGGATACTGTAGCTAGGCATAGCATTTAAAATCTTCCATCTCTTTTTTAGGACTCTGAAGCATCGCTCAATGGTGCATCGTAAGGAAGAATGAATGCGGTTGAATCCTTCTTCAGCGTTTTTTGGAATCTCCCGCTGGAATTGTGATTTATGGTATTTCACTTTAGAATATGGCACCATGTACCCTTCTCTATCCGGATATCCCTTGTCCAGTAGATAATAACGACCTGAATAATCGATTTTTAAATAACTAAAAAAAGAGATGCATTTATATTTATCTAACTTTGCAGTCAAACATGATTACATTTTGTGTTAGATGAAGAATCGAATTGTTGGTCTCATTTACATCATACAAAAGAAAGAAATAAGGTGAATTTTTGTTCTAATATTGTTACATAATGTGGAAACGGAACCGAATCCGGTGGGTTTGGGAAGTTTGCAGTCAAACATGATTGCTTTGCATTCCACTTTGTTCACTAAATGACAGTAACAATATTAAAAAAGCTATGTTTTCAAAGAGGTTACCTGCCGGTGGGTTTGGGAAGTTAAGACTTGGCGTTTTTACAGCATGATCGAACACTCGCGCATCATGCGCACTCCCTTCCCACCCGGTCGAAATGAACGTGAAATACATGTCAAAATCACACACGGCCATGACATTAAACGAGCAATATTTTTTCCGTCCAAAGTATGGATATTGCTCGTGAACTGGTATAGAAGCAGTTATGTGAGTCCCATCAATGCAGCCAATCGCCCTCTACAAACGTCCATGCATGGGTTAATTATAAAAGAGCTAAAGCAAGACCCCAGAGTCCCATCAATTACTGCTTGTTTATTAATATCCCTAACAACTAAAGCAAGACCCTAAACAAATACCTTAAAAATGCCATATCTATCTTGCAATTGAATTTTGTTAGGAACTGTAGTGAAGTTTCGATCACGAGGTTGTATCAGTTTTCGAACGAGACCTCGGAAACCAAATTTTCAACCAACTAATGCATCCAATACTTGATGAACTACTCGACTAACTGTGTCTCCTGATCTCTGAAAACGTTCACATGTAGATCTGTTGGACTGTCCTTGAGCAATTATGTATAGAAACACTCCCACTTTTTCTAACACTGTCATATTTCGAGAAGAATTTAACCCAAATTTCTCTAACTCCTTGCACAAGTTTAGGACGACATGTCGTTCCATTCTAAATGCAATCATGCAGCGCACATCTGATTTTGACTCTAAGACTTCTCTCATCCACATGATCCCAGTCAATTCTGAATCAAAACAAGGAACCTTAATGATGTACCTTCGTTGGTAAGCTATTAGAAGTTCCACATTCATGTCCAACCACAGCTTGCAACGAGGATACCACTTCTTTCGAAACTCTCTTTTGGAAAGTGTGCGCTTAACTTTATTGAGATGGTCACCCATAGCTTTAGGGTCTGTAACACCCTGTAACAGTTGAGCAAGTAATCCATATTAAAGCATAATATAAACCTTAAATGAACATATTACACCATAATATAAACCTTAAACAAACATCCAAATGATAATTAGCAAATCATAACATCTGTTTTAACAACCATTTAACAAAGATCCAAATTAAAGAAATCTCATTAAACCCAAATAAAGGCACATCAAACATGCAAGTCATAACACTTCTGCAAATAAAAAGCAACGAGTGCATCTACGCTTTGCCACCGTTCCTGTACTCGTGAGCCAACCACTTGACCCTGAAGTCATCACTCTTTATTTTCATAAAAGTTCGACGTCTACTTTCCTTCTCCATCAGAGTCATGGCAAAACACCAAAGGCCAAAACCCCCTTCAACGAGATCATTCTCAACAAGTCGGTCGAGCACCCCAACAGCCTCGTCATATTTGTTGTCTTCCCCTGTGGTGCTCGCCTCAAAATCACTCTTCATCAACGTCAACATTTGTTTACCAGTCTCTTCCACAGAAGCAAGTTGTTGGTTATACATGGCGGCTGAAGGGGATTGCCTTTTCCTCTTTTTCTGGATCGCCCTTTCAGTTGTAATGCTATGGGATTTGCCTCTTGATTGTGATTGCAGCGTTCCTATCGTCCCATCTGTGCCCGGTTGAGTAACAAAGGTTTGCATAAAGTCATCAGTGTCCTCTTCAGCGTCTTTTTCCAATTGAGTATCAAGGAGATCGTCATCCTCATAGTGGATAATAACCGCATCATCAGCACACAGAGGAACCGAATCCGGTTCCATCGATGGAGCAACAACATGCTTCCCAGACGCCACGAGTTCAGTATAGATGTCGTCCCAGAGGTCACTAATCTCTGCCTTCACCCCTTTCCTTCTAAATTTCGTATACGCATCACCTAACTCCTGAACAAATACATTGAACCGATAGAACATCAATGAAGAAAGATAGGAAAGCAAACGTGTTGTCAATGAAATATTGAAGGGTTCATTATCTGCACATATGGGTTCATTATCTGCACGTATGACATATAAAGATGTAGGGTTCATTATGAGCAACAAAAAGTGTATTTCATTTTCATATTACATCATTTTCATATTACATCAGGATTCAACTACTCACCCACCCACTCATGAAATATAAGCAAAACAAAAGGAAAAAACTAGGCCAAGCAACCCCAATTTTGACCACTCACCAACCCTTTAGCAGATAAGTAAAGGAGATAAAAGTAAAAACCCACCTATCATTAATCCACTCAAGAGGAGAAAATATAGAAATGAAGAAGATCGATTAAGTCACTATTAAGATGTTAGACTCATATCACAGATTATAAGGATGAAATAAGATCATGTATCTTGCATATGTAGAAAAGATATGAGAGCAAACGTGTTGTCAATGAAATATTGAAGGATACTATACCTGTTTTTTCTTCTGCCACCATTCCTCATCCGCCACAATACGCCCAGTTAATTCATTCCATCCTACACCAGTCTCCATGTGCCTTATTTTTCCCCAGTTGCTCCATAATTTCCTTTGAGTGAAGTATTTGTTTTGGGCAGCTTTAACCGTTATAGGCATCTTTGCTTTCTCCTCAAATTCTGAACATATCGCAGGCCAACTGAAGGGCACACCGTAACCATTTTTTCTTTTCTGAATTCTTAGGACTTCCAAAAAAGTAAGAGTAAGGGGCTCAGTCCAATGGAATGGTTTTTCTTTTGCTATGGCCTTTTCCTTTCCCGTTACTTTTCCTTTCCCTTTCACAATTTGGGTATCTATACTTTGTTCAGCCATGCCCTAGTATTATAATTTGCACACACATTAACAATCCTTAAAATCCAGAACCTTAAAAATTTAGCAAAAGGAAAAACCAAATAAACAGGGTAATTGACCACGACGATATAATCAAAAAATCAAAGGATAAACTTGAAATTAGCACCAAGCACTAACTCAAAAATTTAGCAAGCATATGGTTTATGTCATACAAATCAGCAAGCTAAACCAAAAAAAATTGAAATTAGCCCAATCCCTAACCCAAAATATCAGCAAGCTAACCATCATGTACTTGTAAGATGACCACTAACAGCAAGCTAAACCAAAAAAAATCAGCAAGCCCGAACCCAAAAAAATCAGCAAGTTAACTCCCCCAAAAAATTTACCACGAACAGTCTAAACCAAAAAAATTCAGCAACCCCTAACCCAAAAAAATCAGCAGCTCGTGAGAGATTAAATTATCCCTAAATTCAACAGTACAATCAAAATTAACTCCACGAACAAAATTAACTTCAGTTGGGGGCCTGCGATATGTTAACTCCCCCGAGAAAATCAGCAAGTTAACTCCACGAACAGTACAATCAAAATCATTGAAATTAGCCCTAAATTCAAATCAGCAGCTCGTGAGAGATTAAATTCAAGTTAACTCGTGAACTGATAGAGATTAAATTCAGCAAGTTAACTCGTGAACTAGTAGAGATTAAATTCAAAGCCCTAAATTCCAACAACACTATCTAGAAAAGCCCTAAATTGGAAGAAATCTAACAATGGATGAAAGTGCTTACCTGGAGGATTGTTCAGAAGCAAAGGACGACGACAGGCGACACCACTGTCCAACAAAGATGAGCACGAACAGAGCCTCCACTCTCCAACGACGAGGACGACGACGGCCTCCTAAAGTCAGCCCACAGTGGATGAAGAATTCGCCGAGAAGGAGGGTGGCTTCCTTGCTAGGGTTGCACAAGGTTCTGAGAGGAAGAGGGGCATCGGGTTCAAAGGTAAAAGATGCAAGCCAAGAACACGTGCAGATCACGTGCAAGTCACAACATGGAGAAAATGTGGTCCCACGTGCAGATCACGTGCATTTTTTTAAATTATATCAAAGGATATTTTAGTAACTTTAACCCTAAAAATTATAATTAATAAGCATTAATAAGTATTATTTATCGAACATACATAATAAAATAAGTACACAATTTCAGCATCAAAATTTCAGCATCAGCATCAGCATAAGCATAAGGATCAGCATCAGCATCAGCATCAGCATCATCATCATCATCATCATTAGTTACCGAACAGAGCCTAAACTTAAAAATAGGAGTACTAATTAAGATAGTTTAAAACGTACTCATCTATAATAAAGAAGAACACTCTAAAATGACACTTAATAAAAATGGGAGAGTATCGGTTTTCGCAACAAATAATGTCCTTCTTTCCATTAAAAGTTAGCCAAACACCGAAGAAAATGGGATTTGAATGGTTATCTTTTTCTTTTCACAAATCCAATATGGAAGCTGGCACAAATTAAGATCTTGAAGGATCCCGATGAAAAATATGGAGTTCTAATTGGTTGCTTAATTGGTTGGTTTGTACGATATCTGACAATAGCAACAAACATTGTGTTGTGCCACTGAATCAAGTCTCCGCAAAGCAGAACATGTGATATCTGGTTTTTATTATTTAAATATAAGTTTGTCATTAATAAAACATTATATAATGTTTACGCTATAATTTTTATAGTAAAATACTGTAATTATGTACTGAAATTAATATTCTAACATACATAAATCGTACGCATTCTTGCTATTTGCAATGATAAAGGCGATTCAATATGATTCACTTGCGAGACACCATTTTGGAATAACAATCATGGGAGAGAACTCTCTCTTCACCCACCCCCTCCCCAAGCTTACCGCTGCTCAAACCCTAACTTAAACGCATCAGATTTCTCTAATCTGAAACAGGAAATGGAAGCCTTCATTTCTCCTACCAGCAATCTACCTCCACAAAGAAAGCCCTATGGCTAGAGGATCCAGTCCAACGGAAAGGGGATTCAACCCTCCAAAAAAAAATGGCAGTTCAAGCAAAAACTTCAAATCTCAACAAGAGAGAAATGTCTCTCTAAAAACCCCCAAAATTCTCTACTCAACAAAAATCTTAAGGACAACTCTCCTATCAACACCGGGCAAACCACCATCATTATCATCTTCACCAACAACAACGAATTTACAAAATCAAAGGGAAAACCCCACTCAATCAAAGAGATCAACCCCTAAGGTCTTCCTGTTAAAATCAAAGGGACAACCTCAAGGGATAACCTCCCACTAAAATCAAAGGGACAATCTCTCATTCAACACCACCAACACAAACCTTTCGATTGAATCGTGTTATTTCATGCCTCTCTCATCTGAGCCGCACTCGACACACGAATTTCAATCTCGAGCCATTTTCCACCCCTGGATCTCTATCCGAGCCACACCCAAACTCATCCGTATAGATCTGACCAAATCGGAGCCTAGATTCTCCAACTTGCTCAAGCTTGCTTGACAAGCACATGCCAGATTGAAGGTACAACATCAGATCTGGAACTCTTGTAGCCAAATCGGATCGATCCACATGTCTCCGTCGACACTGAACGATCGCCGACCCTCAACCACAACCGACCCTATCGTGTACATTCGCCGGCTCCTCCGACCACCATCGTAGCTCTACCAAACCCATCCAGATCCATGGCCGTTCCATTTGAAGTATTTTTTCATATGTGTACTTGACAGAGGAAACATTATTAACAAGTTTAAAGAAAAAAAGCAGCTTATCCTGCGTGAAACAAAAAACAAATACTCATTGAGTCTGAGCTGACTCCCAACCACTAACCGGCTCAAATGTCATGACATAGAAAGTCAAGGACAAGGAAAATTCTGGAAAAGCTACCATACCAGAGAAACAACAACCAAGAAAATGCTTCACAATCACAACATGGTTGTGTACACTAATTTTCAACTTTCGTTAAGATCAAATTGATGGATTTAATCACATCAATTTCACCCTTGTTGACCATTTTGATTTCTGTTTTGATCAAGTATGGGTGGTAAAATTCTCGCGGCTTTTGTGGAATATATCTTGGGTTCTGGCTGAGTCACCGATCGTGGTCGTGGTCGTGTCTGTGGCTGAATGAAGACCCCTCTCGAACGAGGGCAACGTCATGGTTGAGGCTCCTGAAGATCCTTCATCTAGGTGAAGGCAACGTCAAGGCAGCTCGTTCAGCACTTCCGCGGGTGTTCCTGTTTGACCCTTTCCCGGTGGCAACCCTGAGTCTGAGATGACTCCCTGCCTGCCTTAGATTGGTGTGTTCACTTTTGCTTCGTTGTAATTTCCGTGCTTGTCTTTGGCTCCTTCTGTTCGGTTTTTACCGACGCCGATTCTTTCGGCCTCTCGAGCTACCCGATGTGGTTATGTCTGGTACTTTGAAATCTTTCCTCATCAAAAAAAAAATCATGGGAGAGAAAACACTCTCTTTGGGGAAATCTCCCAACAAATCCTAAAATACTTTATTTCCCTGTCGCCACCAATATGCTACTGTAACCATACCACACCATCACCCACATGTTGAACCCAGCCACCGCACACCGCTGCTCAGCCATGGTCGCACCCTTGACCGATGGTTGAACCCATCCCCAACCCGACTCCCTCTCGACCTCATTCTCCTAAACCCACTTGGAGCCTCCAGATCTGTCGAGCCGACACCGAACTTGGATCTCCTCGACCCACTGTACCAACACACACCTATGTCTCCATGACCCACTTCGCATCCGCACCATACCGGTGGCCTCATTCAAGCCTCACTTGAACGGGAACCCACCACGACTCTCTCTAGATGCTATCCTCCGCTCTTATTTAGAATCATCACGCACCCAGATCCACTTCTTCGAGTTCGTCGGGCTCGGATGCAAATCCGAGACCTACCCTCTAAGAGTGATGTTCATCGACTACCCCCGAGGAAGAAGCTCCGACCAGGCGACTCCCCCTGAGCGAGAAGCTCCGACCACCACTTTTTTTTTACGAGCCACCCTTTGCTCATGACTACTTTCGATACAATCTTCAAAGGATGGAGCTTTCCTAGGTGGTGAATCGAGTTGTAGTTTTGGACAAGGTCGAAGATGATCATCCTTCCGGTGGCACAGCGTTAGTTTGTGCTTTACTCACCTCACTTTTAGGTTCTTTATTTTCATCTACTGTAGTTTGTTTCTCTCGTTGTTTTTTTTCTTCATTTTTTTCTGGATTGTCTTTGTTTGTTGCTTTGTCGGTCTTTTCGACAGCCGATATTTTCGGCCTCTCAAAGTTGCACTCATGTTTGTTTGCAACTTTGAATTCTTACCTTATAAAAAAAAGGGCATGTTATGCATAACTGATCCGCTCTACTTTGTAGTGCGTAACTAGGAGTTGTTACTGGATATTAGGTACCATTTTGTGTGGGTTTAGAAGATATTTGAGGAGAATGGAGTTTGAGAGAAGAAGTAGTGATATGGTGGATTTTAGTGCATATTGTGAAGACATTGAGGATAAGGCGAAGCCACCACAAGAGAAGACCGCAAGCGAGAAGTAGAAGTCGCTGCAGAAGCAAGGCCGCGGGCACGGAAGGCTTGGCCGCGGGCGCGAAAGGATTGGCCGCGGGTGCGGATGGACGACAGAAGCAGATGAAGACTACAAGGCATTTCCGCGGGTGCGGAAGTTTGGCCGCGGTCACGGATATCCTTTCTGGCGTGGAGCGCGTCGACGATTCGTCCGAGATCTTTGTTTACTTTATTTATTTTATTTTATTTCCTTTTAGTTCGTTTATTTTATTTTTAGAAGATTATATTTCTTATCTTTAGAAATTAGGTTTTGCTAAGTCTTTATATTCATTCTTTAGAACATCAGTTTGGAGAGTTCGTTTTTCTCCGTCTTCTTCTTTTCCCTTTTCTTTGTTTTTATCGTTGTTTTGTTTTTGGCTAGACAATTGAAGCCTTGGTTTGAATTTGATTGTGAGATTATTCCTTACTCTATTCTTGAATGTTATTGATTCTTTTGTTCTTCATCACATTGAGTTTTATTGATTTCTCTAGCCTGATCAACTAGTAATTATTGGTATTATTCATACTGCAGGATTAGGGTTTTGAATTCTATTGGTTTATCTAGTTCACCGTTTTGTTGTAATTAGTATTATTAGTATTGGTTTCCCTAGCCTGACAAACTAGTTGAGATTGGTATTATCTATAGTGATGGTTCCCCTAATCTGGTCAACTTGTTGAGATTAATATTGTTCATCCCTAATTCAGAGTAGCAACTACGATATTCTAGAACTGGTTGGAATAGTTTTTTGTAGAGAGAATTGATTGCATGTCGAGTACTGATTGGTTATTAAGTATTGCATGAGCCTATCTATTCCTGAGCTTACTGCTGCTGTTAAATTGAATCTTGATAGTTTCTTGATTGTTTAATAGTTAGGATTATCAAGACTGGTTGGACTGGTAATTAATTTAGAACAGGGATTAGGACATTCATGAGAATTGAGAACTAGGGATAATCAATTATCGATCAACCAAACTGAAGGTGGATATTTATCTAGCCAAGCTATTTATGTTTTATCTATTATTTTTCTTAGTTAGATTCATATAAACTCCCCCCTTTGTTTGTGTTATCAATTGGTGAACGTTTTGGCAAACAAGATATATAGTTTGATTCTCTGTGGGATTCGACCCTTACTTACCAGACTACATTAGTTAGGTTTTTGAGGTTTCTTTGATAGGCATAACGACAAACGCCTCATCAATAACCCACTAAAAGTACTAAAAAAAACATTATCTTTTCCATATTTGTAGATTAGTCCGGTACAGATTCGTACTTTTTTCTTTGTCCAGAAATTATGGACAAATATAATTAACATATTAGTAAAAGTGAGTATATGTATTATGCTCACTTTTATATATCAGGCTTAATAATTTATAACACTCTATGTGAGAGGGCTAATGTATTTAGCCCATTGATTTCTAGTGAGCTTTTGAGAAATGTTTATAAATTAGCATAAGAACTTTTGATTTACCTCTACCGTTTTTGTTGGACTAACTATAAAGACTTGATGGAACCATATAAAAGATACTTTCATTTTAACCCAAAACCCCCGACCCTAGTAATAATCCTATCACCTCAAAATGCATCAGCACAATACTTCGCAATTTCACATAGCCCAAATATAACTTAGCTATTGGCATCGTCGGCGCCGCCGGAAACTTCCGTCGCCATCAAATCGCCGTCGACAACATTACAAATTGGAAGGTAATATCTCCATTCAATTTTTTGAAAGCTAACTAATAATCCAAAATTAGTCAAACATGTGCAAATTAAGTGCAATTGGTAGAATGGTTAAACATCAATCATACCCCAATTAGAAGATTTGTAAAGTAATTTGTATGGAATGGTCTGGTGGTTAGCTTAGTGTTTTGATTTGTAAAGGTGGGTTTGTTGATGTCTCTAAAGGATGTTTTATGTACAAATTGCATATTAATTTGACAATTTGGTGTTGGGTTTTTTTGCACCTTGGTCTTTTTGTTGCATTTCTTCCCAATTAATGATCTTAAAATGACCTTTTGTTGTTGTTTCTGTATTGGAAAATTGGAATTAGGTTCATGACTTGATATGTGACTCCCACCGTAGTTTCAAGTTGAAAACCTTGGTTGTCCATGAACTTGGCAGAAATAACAAAAATATAATGGGATTTGTTGGGAATGAAATAAGACCCTCTTGTGGCTTGTTTAAATGATAATCTGCAATTGGTGCTAAATTAAAGAGATGCAATGCAAGCTACATGATGGTGTGTGTGTGTGTGTGTGTGTTTATATATAGTGCAATGCTTAATTAATTGGAACTGAATACATGTGGTCAAAGATCAAAACAAGTCTTTTTCGTGTATTCAGATTTATACCGTATCATGATATGCATATACTCAATCGGTCTAAAATCATATGAAGGGGAAATTGTTTCCAGAGAAGGTTCATCCATGCTCACAGACTATGGATGTAACATTTCATACATGAAATCATATGCCTTCATTCTTGTTTCATCAGACCATTGAGGAAGGCCTTGTAGAACTCTTCCATAGTTAGGGATTGTTGTCGTTTCATCACTACAATTTGACCATCTTCTTCACTAGGCCCCTCAATTTTGAGAGTCTTCCACATTGGATGAATCATGCCAAGATCAATCAAACGTCACTCGGTCATATATGAGGAAATTTGATGTACACATGGAAGACCATGCGTGATAGACAACTTACAATCACAAGTACCTAATGACCATGTTTGAAGGCGTTTGTTCTCATTCATCAACATATCAAATGCCTTATAAGAGATCATCCTTTGCAACAACGTAAAACAATAGATGTTCCTAACATCATGTCGAACATTGTTGCGTGAATACTCAAATGATGCATTCAGCTCGATGATTAACAATTCCATATTCGTGTGCACATGAGAAAAAATTGTGTCGAGACCCCCTCGATTACTACCCAAAAGCTTTTTAATCGATGAGTGTGCACTTTCAACCCTGAAATTATAAAACAAAAATTGTTAGTAAACATTAAAAATCTATAAAAATCTTGATACCAGAAAACAAACATTTACAGTAGGTTAGGAGGTCACAGGTAAGCTTTTGTCAAAAGTGAAAAATTATTATCCATGCTTAAAAGACAAAGCCGCGCAATTTCAGTAGGCAAGGAATCGAGCCTTACGCAATTTGGGCGGCCACGCATGAAAGCCCTTCCAGAATCTGTTGGGATTTTACAAAAAATATCATCTAACTATACCAAGCTTTTTACAAAAGTCCATTTCCATACAACATGTAAGTTCGTACAGTAAAATAGAACTTCAAAAGTACATGTTAGTTGTATGGGTGTTGAAATGTGTGAAATTGTATGTCCATATAGACACAAATCTATCCTTCTATGGGTTCAACCAAGTATCTTTAAAATATTGAATAAGGGTTGGTCGATGTTTCCATTCGTCCTCTATAAGTGCTAAATTGGTATTGTACTCTTCCAAAGTCTTCGACTCACATAATACCTTACATTCATACTCGAACTTGTTAGCATATTTTTTACTTCTCTTTTGCTTCAAGCATCTTGCCTCAATATCCTTGTAAATGTGGCGTCGACACAGTATATGCTTTACGCGAGGAAATTCAATTTCCAAAGCATTAAACAATGCCAAGTCTCTATCTGATGCTATAATAATAGGCATCTTCTGAACAGACTGAACCACACGTAGCATTTCTTTTAGCCATTTCATAGCATAAGTGTAGTTTTCCTCTTTCTCATGTTTCATGAATGCACCAGCAATTGGGAAATTCTTCCATGTAGATGTAAATCCCACTATCTCAAGAAATGACATCCTGTACCTGTAAATCAAGCTTAAAGTGTTACATAATTATGCTTGCTAAGCGAATTAAATAAATAATTGTATTATAATAGCTTACTTGTTTGTCTTGTATGTTGCATCCAAGATCAAGACGTATGGAAATGACCTCAACAAGTTGAGAGATTTGGGATGGACAAAGAACAACTTACTCATAACTCCACCTTCTATGATTCTGCGAAGTTCAAAATATCCGTTGCAACCAACCTGATGCATGAATTCTTGCACAATTGTCCTTCCTTGTAATCCTTCTCTTTTTTTACTTTTGTCTTGCATTATGAATCGTCCTAATTGTACTTGAGTTCGTAGGATTTTTATTTTTAATAATGTTGAGTATGTTCTCCGTCTTCATATGAGAAGCAATGAACTCTTTTACCATCTCATACTCCTTCCCTGTCAAACGACTCTCAAATGCGTTGCCCTCTCTATATAGCGCTAGTGGGTGATTGTGCACCCCATACACAACTTTCAATAACCATGCATTAGGTACCACTTTATAACATTTGATACGAAAAGGGCACATACACTTTTTCGTTGATGACTTCCTCGGCTTCTTTGCTACATTTCTCCCTCTTGTAGGAACAAACTTTCCATGTCTCTCACAATGTATCCAACTTTTTCCTCGTTGACCAACTGAAGCTTTTACTGACCAAGTTATCACCAACACTGTATGCACTTTCTACCAACTCCTCGAACCCACTCAATGGCATCATCTCTAGTCTTAAATCTTTTTTGTTGTTAAAAATTTCGAAATAGTTTGAAGTATTACACTCGTTGGGGGAAATTCATATTCATCGTCGTCGGTATCTAATTGTATATCAGCGTCAAGATTCATCCTCTAAAAAATAAACAAGAATATCATTACAATATCCTTCTATAAACATACGAGAATATCAGTACAATAAACGTTCAAGTATACGACAAAGATTTCACGATAGATTGGGCATAGAACTTCAAGATACAGAAAAAAGCCCCACTAATATTAATTGAACCTAACACATATCCCCACCAACATTAGACAAAACTAACGAAAAAGCCCCACTATTGTCTATTGAACCTAACGCACAACCTTGTTGTTATTTCTTAAACCTATTGTTGAACGTTGCAAATAATTGAGTGTAAACTTAAACCCCATATGTAATCTTAAAGCAAAAGGCAACGCCCTAACCAAGTTTAGTGACCTATTTGTAAAATACCTGGAACATTAGGAAATTATAAAATTGAAGTTGAAAACAAATTCTTACCTTAGGATTGATGTTGCATTGTTCATCTTCCAACATTGTCTCATCATGAGATGCCATTATTGTTTCGTGATTTCTTCTAGATTAAGTTGTTTGATTAGGGTTTTTGAAACAAGAACTAAAAAATATGTGGTAGGTATATCCAATGGTGTTATATTAATCTTATACCTAAAAAGATAAAATAAAGAAATCAGTTAGGCCGAAAACACGCTTTATCATTATGCTTGATGTAATTTGATAAGCGATTTACTGCTTGATTGTACATGGCGGGCGTTTCTTATTAGCATCTTACGAGCTTTTCTAATTAGCCCACTCACAACCAGTGGTCGTTTTGAATTTGCACACAACTATTCGTTGAACTTATTTCATTTGCTCAATATGGTAATCGCGAGTTTTCTATGTACTCACTCATATCCAGTTATGTTTTTCAAACAACAGTTTTGTGGGCTTCGTTATTTTGCTCAATAAAGTTTAGTGGGCTAAATTGTTTTATCTGTTTGTTTTGGTTGACCTTTTTAATTTTCCTCGTCCATGTCTCAATTTGTAAATATATAATTAATTGGAATTTATTAGCACTTTCAGTGTGTTGTGCATAGTAGTTATGAAAAAAATATAATTCACTTGCATGTTAACTTGTTGGCATTTTGATTAAACGATTTTTACTGACCTATGCTCTAACCAACTTATTATAGAAAGATTTGATATGTTTAACGGGTTAAACTTAACTATTTAGGATAATGATTTTTAATATTAATATGTTTAACCTATGCTTTAAAAATATATGTTAGAAAGATCGTTGATTAGAGTATGAACATGACGAATTGGGTTAAGTCGATTCACATTTCATGCCTCTTTTAACTGAATTGCTTTTGTTGTTGCAAATATTCGGGCCAAGTTAGGCTTGGCATGTTGTTTTATATTTACATTTTTAGAGGTGGGTTCTCATATATTTGCCCATTAAAGTAAAAAGTAAAAAGTATTGTGAGCCTTTGGATCAAAGGGAAAGAAGACTGAGATTAAAAGGGGTGAAAAAAGAGTGAATAGCGATGCGGTGGCATAACCGTAAATACGATGACCTTTTTTCTTCTTTTTTTCGGTCAACAATTTTTTTTCCGTTTCTGATCGTTCTGGAATAAATAATTATTGAAGTTCATATCTAAGTACTAAAATGTTCATTTTCTGTGATGTAAGGTTCACATATAAGTCATAACATGTTCATGGTTCATGTTCAAACGCATGTCTTTGAACATTTAGTGTTTATTTGTGAACTTGAGTGTACAAATAAATGAACATTAAGAGCTTATTTGTGAACCTTCTATATAGGCTATTTCAGAATGATTAGGGGATGAAAACAAAAAAAGATAAAAAAAAATGTTGACAAAAAAAAAACGGACGGCCGAGATCACTTCGCATATTGTACGATAAGGGCATGTTGTACCTGATCATGAATCTATATTTTTAAAGTTTTGCTTGAGTTTTTTTATAAAGGAAATGATTTCGAAGTACCTAACATAACAATGTCGGGTAGATCGAGAGATCGATAAATCGACGTCTGGACAAACCGGAACGAGAAGACTACAGACAAGCAAAGTAAATACAACAAGCAAAAAAAGAGCCTAAACGACCGAGGGAGAGGGACGAGTAAAGCACAATAGAAAGGATGCGCCACCGGAAACATGTCAACCAGGAATAATCCTAGGGAAGTGTTGAATGGACCACCATAACGTTGCCCCCACCTAAATAAGGGATCTTCAGGAGTCTCGACCGTCATGACGTTGCCTTGCGAGATCTTCATGTGCCTCAAACACGACCATGACCATAACCAACATAACTCAATTTTCCCCTAGCTCAGCTTCACTAGCACCAATGCAGTGTAGTATTGACAACCAGACTTGATAAATGTATCTAAAGCTTGTACGTCACATACAAGAGAACAAGTAAAGATACGGAATATTAAACTATTGATATAAGGGTTGTAAATTAATATTTTCTTTTGTAAAAAAAGTATGCTTGTTTGTATTAAGGCCCATAAGATAAAACATGCAAAGATTATCATTTTGTTAATTGTTTTTTATAATCAAACCAAGGTAAAATTTTGATGGTGGGCCGTTTATGGGTCCAAATCTTGTGGCCCATATGCAAACATAGAGTTTGAACTGTGCACACATTATCAATTGACTTTTCGTATTTTATAATTGTGAGACTAAAGCTTACAAAGTAAGCTTCAATCAAGGCTTGTTCAGCAAGTACGTCGACGAAGTCTCCGAGGCCGACATAACTTGGATGGGGATTGGAGATCAGCGCCAACGATATCGAAAGGGTTGATCCGATAATCGGCGGTCCAGACATAGCCGACAAGCGGTGGATGAACCGATGGTGATAGACTTGGTTTTTGGATCGGGGATTTGGGCTCAAAGCTAATAATCATCGTCAGCGGTGGTTCGAGCATGGTATAAACCGGCGAGCTACGAGACAAGCAAGGATCGAGCCAGCAAGCGCAGATTCATCGATTGTGCTAGAGATTATAGTGGTAACTGAGGTAGATTTGAGAGAGAGACAAACAGATCTGGGAATGGCTATGGAAGCAACAAAAGCAACACATGGGGTGGATTAATTAGTAGGGGTTGGTCCTGCAGTAATGATGGGTGGGGAAACAAATTCACAGGTTAGATCCCGAATGGCTATGGAAGCAAAATCGCGGGGTGGATCCTGAATGGTTGGTCATGTAGTGATGAGTGGGGAAGCTTAGATCTGGGAATGGTTATGGAAGCAAAGAAAGCAACACTTGTGTGACTTGGATCTAGGGTGGATCCCAAACCGAGTTGTGTGAGCCGGTAAATCACAAACAAATCCGATGAGATTTCGGGAGAGATCTAGAGAGGCTTAGAGATAGGGGCATCAAAGGAGTAGTATTTCTCTTTGTTGGGTGACTCTTGGGAGATTATCCCGCTTCGTTTTCTCTTTTTAGATTGTGGGACTCATCTTAGTATCAACCATGTTTGATAGTTATTGATCTCGATTGTTTTCATTGGCATTGTTGTTAATTTTTTTTGGCAAATGGTAAATTGTATAGATAGTTGGGAAAAAGGCCCAACGTCCTATTTACACACACCAATTCAAGACAAACCAAACAAATCAACAAACAAAAGCATCACAAACAACAACAACAACAACAAAAAAAAAAAACAGAGTCTAAACACACAACAAACAAGCAACAAAAGGAACAGTAAAGCAAACAACAAACAAGCCAACAGAACATCAGTGAAAGAACAAACTGACAGACCACAATACAGCAAAAGAATCAAACAAATAATCAGAAACAAGAGAACAAAAACTAAATCAAATCCTAAGTCTTCTCCTCGTAGCTCTCCCTCTTCTTCTTGTGATCTTCAATTTCTGCAGGATTCTGAACTTGCAATCCTCAACAATTTTAGCAGCACATTGCTCAGGTGAAATATTACTCCCAGTAAAAATGACCTCATTCCCCAGCCTCCAAGAATGGTAAACAATCCCTATGATTGCCAACAACTTGCTTTTGTAAATATTGTTATCCCTTTTCCTGCACTAAGCAAACCAAGACCACCACTCAGTCAAGCTGTATTTCCTAATTCGAATCCCTTGCTAAAGCAGAACAATCTGAGCAACTTCTTGAATAACTGGACATCCAAACCAAAGATGACTTTCATCTTCATCAGCAGTGTGACATAGAGCACATGTAGCTGAGGGAAGCAGACCCTATCTATGAAGTTTGCTTACAGTTGGAAGACGACCAAGAGTAGCCAGCCAACACATAAAGCTCCATTTCTGGGGCTGAAAACCATCCCATAATACACTACACCAAGGATTCTCCAAGGAAATATTTCTAAGCAGATCATAGAGATATAGGCTATCCATCTTCCCATTACTCTTGGACAAAAATTGCTCATCTAAAGCAAGACCATTTCTTAGCTCCAAGACTCTATCATTTACCAAAATAAGCTGCTTCCAGACCACTGAACTGTTGGGCAATGCATCCACAAGCCAAACAGATTGCCCTTTGGTAAGATGTTTTCTAGCCCACATGGTCCACAGATTATCTTTCTCTTTATGCAAGTCATAGATAAGGTGGAACATAAGAGTGTCATTCCAAGAGAGCAACTCTTTAAAGTTCAATCCACCCTCTACAAAAGGCCTACAAAATGCTTCCCATGCAACCAAACATCTCCTACTCTCCACTTCACCTGACCATAGGTAGGCTCTGCAAATAGCTTCAATCTTCTTAAGAACTTTCTTAGGAATGAAGATAACTTTCATCCAGAAAGAAACAACACCCTCAATTACAACTCTAATGACTTGGGCTCTGCCTGCATAAGACAGCTTTCTTGCACTCCTATCTTGAATCACACTCCTAATTCTATTCATTAAAGGAGTAAGTTCATTGGTCTTCAGTTTTCTTGAATGCAAAGGAGTCCCAAGGTATCTCACAGGGAAGACACCTTGACTAAATCCTAACACAGAAGAACATTCAATATTCCTAACATCACTTAATCCACCATAAAAAACTTTAGTTTTAGCAGAATTAGCAACCAAACCTGACTCCTTTCCAAATTCAATCAAACACTGTTTAATCAACTTTAGAGAAGGAGTAGTAGGCTTATAAAAAATCAGTAGATCATCAGCAAAAGCAATATTAGTCAACTGCATATGCTTGCACTTAGGATGGAATCTGAAATCCTTATCTGTACTCACCTTCCTCATTTTTCTGGCAAATAATTCCATCACTATGACAAAGAGGAAAGGAGAGAGAGGATCACCCTGTCTTAGCCATCTCTTCCCTTCAAAGAATCCTTTTGCTTCTCCATTAATAATCACAGAGAAGCAAGGAGTCCGAACATATTCCATAATCCACAAAATGAGTTGTCTTGGAAAGTTAAGAAATATCAAGCTTTCCTCAAGATAATCCCAAGACACACAATCATAAGCCTTTTGCATGTCAATTTGAATCATACACCTAGGGGAAATCCTTGTACAATCATAACCCTTGATCAGTTCTTGAGCAACAATCATATTATGAGTTATTGATCTCCCTGGGACAAAAGCACCCTGATTAATAGATATAATCTCATCAAGTATAGGCCTCAACTTCAGTACCAGGACCTTAGAAATAATTTTCAACATTGTATTGTAACATGAAATAGGTCTGAACTCTTTCACAGAAAAGGGATGATCAATTTTAGGAATAAGGCAAACAAAGATAGCATTTGTTTGTCTTAAAAGTCTCCCTCTTCTAAAGAATTCACCAATAGCTGCCAAAACATCATTTTGAATGGTTTCCCACCCCTTCTTATAAAACCAACTCCCAAAGCCATCAGGACCTGAAGATTTCAGATTACCCATACCAAAAACAACATCTCTTACATTCTGAGGACTGGGCTGCTCACACAAACTATCATGGCATTCGGACCTGACCCTAGCACCATCATAACTATCAAAATTGAGAGCAATATGTGGACCAGCAGTGCCAAATAGACCAATATAAAAATCCAGAATTTCTTTTTCAATTTCATCTTGCCTCTCCAGAGCTCTTCCAGCACTATCTTTCAAGGTAAAGATGGTGCATCTAGCTCTCCTAGATTTAATGCCATTATAGAACATAGAAGATGTTTCCTCTCCTAATTTGATCCAGTCAATCTTTGCCCTCTGAGCAGTAAAACTTTGCAACTGATCCAGCCTAAGGTTGAGCTCACTCTTAGCATCTGAGATAGCTTGTTGCTTCATAAGGCTAGAAAAATTAGTTTGAAGAGACTCATTTGCAGCTTTCAGTTTCTCAACACAATCTTCAACCATGACTTCTAGCTTTCTAAATCTCCCTTTTTGCCAATTCTTCAATTCAACTTTCACCCTTCTAAGTTTTTCAGCAATCACAAATTGAGCAGTACCTAGAATAGGCCTTTGCCAAACAGTCCTTATCAACACCTCATAATCTTCTTCTTCAGTCCAGAAATTTCTGAATTTAAAAGGAATTCTCTTAATCCCAATAGTAGGATTCAACTGCACCACACAAGGTGAATGATCAGAAATATTTGGATCAGAGAAAAAGACTCTAGACCCAGGGAAAGCATTGTCCCAATCCTTGTTGATCAACATTCTATCAAGCTTGCAGGCAATCCTGTTCATCCCCTCCTGTTGATTGCTCCAAGTGTACTTAGCACCAGAAAAAGCATGGTCTTGCAACTCCAACTTATCCAAAACTTCAACTAATTCATTACTAACACACACATTATGCCTATAAGAGAGTTTCTCAACAGGACATAGTATACAATTAAAATCACCAACAATCGTCCAAGGCCCAACAACTGTCATTGATGTGTTCTCCAATTCTTTCCAAAGATCCATTTTTCCTACCAAAGCATTAGAAGCATAAACAAAGGAAGCATAGAAAGAGATTTGCCCATCCTTACTAGCTACTAGGCAGTGAATCAATTGTCTAGAAGAGTAAAGCACATACACATTAACAATAGCAGAATCCCACGTCAACCAAATTCTACCTTTCTCAGATGGAGAGCTATTAGTCACATAAGGCCATTGCTTCATTAATCTGCTGGCCACATCCATTTCCTTATACTTTGGAATTTTAGTTTCCAAAAAAGCAACAACACACAACCTATTCTTCCTAACCATGTCTCTAATCATCTTTATTCGCGGGGAAGAGCAACAACCCCTAGTGTTCCAAGCACCAAAACTTACTTCAGCCATGGGAATTATTTTTGGAGTTGCTACCACTCCCAATTCCTTCAGTAATAGATGGATCACCAGATTGAGAATTCATTAGGACAAAGCTAAAAGAAGGACTATTTTTAGTTTTACTTTTCTGTCCTAGGACCTGTGTACCTTCAACACCACTCTTCTGTTGAATTGAGCCTTTGCTAATGCCTTCTTTATTAAGCCCCCTCCTCTTAGGACTCTGTTCTCTACCTATTTCCTCATTGGCAGAAGAACCAGAATTCAGATCAATAGTAGAAACTTGCCCCTTTTCCTGAGCTTTACTTCCTTTTTTCACCCAAACTTTGTCACCATGAGTCTCCCCTTGCTGCTTTCCAGTCTTATTAGCCATATTCTTCTGCTTCTGATGCCAGCAACATCTATCATCATGCCCAAACACATTACATTTTGCACAGCACCAAGGCATCCATTCAAACCAGATCCTATACTTATACACCTTCCCATCTGATCCCTTAAGGACAACTGTCTCCCTTTGAATATCTTGCACCTTGACCATGACAAGTAATCGAGCATAAGAAACCTTCCTACCTTTAGCAGTAAATTCATCCATGCACACAGGCTGGGCAATGATACTTCCTATAACACTCAACATATGTCTAGAAAAGAATATGGGATCCAAATCCCTAACTTGAACCCAAGCAGGAACTTCCTCAAAGCTAGACCAAGCAATTGCTAGCCCTGGAGACCATAGTTTCAGTGCAAGAGGCTTAATTCCATCCACTAACCAAGGTCCATTCCTCACAACCCAGTCCAAGTGCTCACTACACTTAAACCTAAAGGTCCATATACCATTCCTTTTCATCTGAGCCTCAGGCAAGTTTTCTCCCCAATTCTGCTTCATGAAATCAGACATTTCATCAAAGGATAACTGTTTTCCCAGGATCCCTCCAATTAGAGTGAATTTTCAAGTATCAACTTCCGTTTTTACTTCTTCATCAGAGAAGACATAAATGTCTTTATCCTCTAATTCAATTTTATCAAGTTTATGCGTAAGAGACCGCTTCCGAATCCTCAGAATCTCTATATTCTCAGTTATAGACTTCTTAGATTCAAGATCTATCACATTCTCCAGAGCAACATCATATTTATGAACTCCATCAGTCCCAATTTCTACCGATTTAGACAAATCAGGCAACTCTACAATCAGATTAGCCTCATGAATCTTAGATTTAGACAAAGAAGAACCAGAATCAATCGAATTCACAACCGGACTTTCAGAAGGAACAGGAATCGATTTCGCAATCGGAATCGAAATTTCTAAACTCATCGCCGAAGATTTGTCAAAGAGATTCGGATCGAGAGATTTCGAACCGGTGATTGTCTTACCTCCCCGACCATGCTTCTTTCCAAAACGTGTTGTCACGTCCGCCGAAGAACTCATCGGCGATCAATTTCCGTCGAAATCAGCCTAGCGGTTTGCTAACTTCTTGACGTGGCCGAAATATGCAATGCAAATATCGTTGAATGGCCTAGTCAAAGTAAAAGTCCTAACAACCTATTCATTAAGTTTATTTGTTGTCAATATTTATATTTTTCTTATTTAATTGTCTACAGGCTAAAAGTTTTTTTTTTGATAATTTTCAATTATTACATACTGTCTATTTTAAACACCCGTGGATGACACGTGTATTACACTAGTCAGCACTAAAACTTGAATTTAATTTATAACAATCTATTTACAAACTTTACTTATATATTTTTATTTGATTGTGTACCATCACATATAATATCAATATTATACTTTTTACTATTTCGTTAGGTGTGCGTAGTTTTTTTTTTAAAAAAAAATTAACACCTTTTTTTAGGGTAAAATACCAAAAATCATCCGTCGAATAATCCATATTACCAATAACCTCCTGACCTTTGCATATTTATCGAAAAACACTTTGATCAATACCTCTGCTAGCGAAATAACACCAAAGCCTCTTGTGTGTTAACTATCGGTTAAATCCATAAAAAAGACTATTTTGCTCCCTATTATTTTAATATTTTGTGTTTTTTTACCTTTTCTTTAATGTTTAATATCGACTCGATTAACTTACCCTAATTTCGACCCAAAATCTCCCGTCGCATACAACAATCAACAAGTCTGAATCTGTAAGTCCATGGTGGCTATGAATTATGGTCTCAAATCGCCTAAGAGAATCACGCAAACTAAGTCCCCTATGAAGTCTCTCGCGTGATTAGTCGTCGCGGAGAACTTCGGAGATGAAGTCGTCAGTGAGGTTCATTCTGGGGAGACAATCTCCCCGGCGCCACCCGATCGGTTGCCGAAAGATGTCGGATTTACAGATGGAGGATGCAGCAAAGGGGTGGCAGAGGAGATGGAGGCTGGAGTTAGACTCATGTACGCGGCGAACGAGGGAGATTTGGATGGAATTAGAGAGACATTAGATTCGGGTGTGGACATTAACTTCATAGATATTGATTGATGAGAAAACCGTTCTCCACATCGCTTCTTGCCAGGGCCAAACCGACGTTGTTCAATTCCTGCTTGGTCGAAGTTGATTCCCAAGACTGTTCGCCTTCTCCACCTTATCTTCCTCCCTCCTTTCCTAGCCGGAGCTCGTCCAACGAAACCAGCGGTGGCTGCCGCCTTTGATGCGATTTTGTCTTGTGGCAGCGCGAGTGTTTGCAAGAATGGAGGTCCGGTGGAGGAGCCTAAATCACTTGACACGTAACTTTCAATAACAACTTTACACATGGCCTCATCAGTTACTTGACACGTGACCTTCCGTGACCACTTAACACATCGCCTCATCTATTTAACGATTGTACGGACAAATCTACATCTACAATTATTCTTACACTTTTAGTTTAGTAAAATGGACATAAATGTAAATTCCTTTTACTTCTCAGAAATATCAATTATTAAAATAATATTTAATTTTTACATTTTTTCATCTTCTTTCCATCTTGTTCTATTTCCAAATCTGAAAGCTTTTTCTTCTCATCTTCATCCATCTCAAAATTCCTGGTAAAAAGTTGTTTTTTCAACCTACATAGCACATCTTCATCCATCTGAAAATTCACTATCATTTTTCCATCTTTCTCCATACTACCCCACCTACACCCCAGATCCAGTACAAGTTGGCAACCAATCAAAAATATCAAATTGTTTTGGGGTTTTAATAGGTTTTCACATGGAGATTCTTTCCCAACCAAATTCACTAATAGAATTTTATACACTATAAGCACAAATTCTTTTTAGATCTAGGTTGAAATTTCGAAGGAGAACAAAAAAATATCAAAATTGGTTAGATCTGGTGGTCGAAGGAAGTATAGACGGCGGTCGATTGGGAGACACCGATGGTGGTCGAAAGGGGGCGACGGTGGTCGGAGAGGCGACAGCGGTCGGAGAGTCGGAGGAGAGTCGACGGCGGTCGGAGAGTTGGAAGAGAAGCAACGACCGTCTGAAACTCGAAAGAGAGGCTGCGGGGAGACATGAATTGATAAAAGGAAGTGGGGGAGAAAAGACTGAAATGTACATGATATTTTTTTAATATATTTCTAATAACTTTTTTTGTTTTTAATTCAAAATATCACGTGGCATGTATTGATTGGATGTACTGTTTACACTTCGTGTAAACGTATCACTGTCCCGATTGTACGATACATGGCCTAGACAATCGACAGACACAGGCTACTTCGATTGCCCACAAAGGTAGCTTCTACGTCTATCCTATACATGGCCACAATAATTGTCCAATAAATGACTTTAGATGGTATCTAGTTATTTATAGTTTTGCATCAAAATCGTTTGAATTAAACATCAATGGATGACAATCTATTTAACTAAAAGAATTTGACAGTGGTTCAAAATAATTGAACTTCTGAATGAATTTAAATATGGACTAATGTGGCAAGTTGAAAATGACAAAATAATTAAATTTTGATCTGACAATTGAATTTCTAAAACTCCTTTATGTAATATCATTACTACACAATCAATTCTGAATAAGGATGTTTTGGTGGCGGATTTTATTTTGCCAAACAAAATCTGGAATAAGAACATGATTGAACAATGCTTACCCTATGATTTAGCCAAACAAATCATCTATATCCCAATACCTTTAAATAATATTCATGACAGAATATATTGGGAAACCAGCAAAAACGGATGGTTTTCTACACATTATGTCATGGATATGATCAATAGAAACAAAAGATACATTGCTTATGATTCTTCTTGGACCTGGAAGATGGACATTTATCCCAGAGTTAAAAACTTTATTTGGAAAATAATGAAAAATGGACTCCCAACCAAAGCAAGATTAGCAGAAAAAAGAGTTGCAATCCCTATGTGTTGTATTCGTTGTAATGCACAATTGGAGGATTTGAATCATCTCCTCTTCCAATGTAATCATACCATGAAAACAATAGAGAAAATGAATTATCTCACCTATGGAATCATTAGGTCTCTAAACATGGGAAACAAAAAAACATATGAAATCATTGAGGAAATTCGACAAAAAACTGACCGATCACAATTTATTGAATTAGTGGTCTCTTGGTGGAAAATCTGATTTTATAGAAATCAACAAAGTTTTGGAAGAACAAACAGTGATACAAGTATAATAAAGGATGTACTTATTTATATTAAAAAACAAATTGAGAATTGGAAATAGACAAAGAACTGGAATCCATATTGCTTAGCAGAGGGAAAACCAAAAACACATAGAAATAATAATCTTAGACGACCAAAAAGAAAATGGAAAAAAACCACCGAAAAATATAATTAAAATTAATACAGATGGATCTACCAAAACTAATGGTGATTATAGTTTTGGCTATATTTTTCAGAAATAGCACATATGAACCAATTTTTCTTTTTGGGGATAAATGTGGTATCTTAACCCATTTGAAAACTGAAACACTAGCAGTTAGAAATGCTCTGGTTAAGGCTTATGAATTAGGCATTACCAACATTCAAATTAAATGCGACAACCTTACTATTGTGAACGTTCTTAAAAAAATCTGACACTGTCCTTGGGATATTGAAATTTTAACTTCTGATATCCTTTGTGTTTTATAATTGTTTTCTTCATTGCGGATTTGTCATGTCTTTTGAGAAACAAACGTGGTGGTCGACTTTATTGCAAAACTGAGCCAGCGGAGTTCCTTGAAAGATATTCGAGCTAATCTAGAACTTATAGTTCTCATCCGTAAGGATGCTATAGACTGAGAAATCGTTTTCTCTGTGGTTTTCAATCTAATTTTTACCTAATCAAAAAAAAAAAAAAAAACTTGGATTGGACCGGGGATAGTAGCTCAAACTCGATTCGTGCATTTATCTGGAATTGGGCTTGCCTTATGGGCTATATGGCCCATGGTCTATTTTCAGTTAATACTACATTACTACGGAGTATTTTCTGAAAGTAGCTTGAAATTGAGATTATTTTCTATTTTCTCATATCTCTGCAATTTGATTTTTGCAACTACCGTAGAGTGGGAGAGCTACCAAACACCAATGCTAAGTGACAAATTAAGGCGTTGGTACACTTAACAGCTAGCCCCTTCAAATGGCGAAGAAAATGAGGTTCACTTTTGTGTTTAGATATATAATTACAGTTAACAATCGACTTCTGGTATCACCTGCTGGTAAAGTCTAATTTTTAATTATTTTTTATAATATACTTTAATAAGAGGGTATTATTAAGGGAAGCATCAAGCAGTTTCGCCTTGACCACTGGCATACATACTTACTACTCCTGCCAGTGGCGGATCGGGGGTGGCGTTCCTGTTAGGATTCGTCGAGCCTAGTATAGTTCGGAAAAAAAAAGTTTAGTTCGGAAAAATTAAGTGGGACAACGGTTATTTTAAAAAAGCGTTGTCTTTATCCCTCTTACAACACTTTAAATAACACTACTTACAGCACTTGTTGTTCTTAACCGGTTTTCTGGTTGCCGATTTATCGGCCTCTCGAGTTTTCCGATGTTATTGGTTCTCGAATTTTTACCTTATCAAAAAAATAAAACCTTTAGACAACATTTCTTTATCAAAAGCGCTTTTTCATTTTCTATTTTTCCGAAACACATAATTTAGTTTGTTATGATTTTTTTATATAAAACTTGACTAATTTTATTTATAATTAAAGTAATTACGAATTGATTAAATTAATTATTGAAAAATGTCATAATTTCATATATTTAGCTTTAAATAATCCTAATGAGACAAAATATTAATAATAACATCAATATATAAAGCATCAAATAGAAGAAAGTGTTTTCGATTGCTCGTACTTCCACCCCCACTTCCGAATAATCCTAGATCCGCCAGTGACTCCTGCCATGTTAATTAATTATTAAGTATAATAATTCCATTTTTTATTTTAGTGATGAAGTTGATCGAGCTTCAATTTGGCATATCAAAGATGCAAACACGTACGGTACGGTCATAGGTGATATTGTCTATACTTTGAAATCACTAAAAGAGACCAATTTAACTCATTCTATAGTGACGCACCGTAATCAAGTTCGCAATTAGGTAAATCGATTTACGTTGACGGGCTCAACCCAAGCCTCTTTGAGTGGATCAGTCATGTAGGTCGTACGACAACGTTACTTGTGAATTAAGTAGAAATTGTGATATATGCATGGTTTATTATTTTTGTAGGTACACCTAACTAAATTCCCATTCCCATTCCCATTCCTTCCCTTCCCCATCTCACCAAGTGTGTGAAGAGTAAACACCACCTCACTTTCACGTGACCTAAATCCACTCCAAGTTGACCATTTATTAAGGGGATTATGATAACAAGAAGAAAAATCCGGATCCCTCCTTCATGTATTAATTATTCTGGCCGTCTATCCGGATCCCTCTGCTCTCCTACGGCTTTCCTACGGATTCAAGAGGGCTGTCTTGTCTTTTAGTATGTCAATATAAAGGATTCAAGAGCGCTGTCTTGTCTTTTAGTATGTCAATATAAAGGGTATCCTTACAAATTAGAAGTCATACCCAAATCATCACAACGGATGATTTTTACAAAGGATTACGAGAACTTTGTAACTGTGTGTAATCATGTTGAGGCTGCATGTAGTCTAAAATAGCGTTATGTAGGATAGTAGGGGAGATATTTGAATTTGTTAGGAAGTCAGCAGCTTTATTGGATTCTCGATAACAGTGATAAACCTGAAAATAATCCAAATCATATAACAATGTGCGAATTTATCGGATTATTGTTGAGATTTCCCAGGGAATTTTCCATATTGCACGAATAGAATTAATGACAGAGAGATTATCTCATTCAAGAACTATCCGCCTATAGCCTTGCAAAATAGCCCTACGAAGGCATTCAAGAGCGGCAAACGCTTCAGCTTTAATAGGTGAGGAGCAGAGGATCTGCATATGGTCTAAGAAGACCACCTCACCGCAGTGGTTTCGAAAAACATATTCGACAAACTAATGCACCACATTAGTTTGTCCAAATTAAAAACCCCCACTTTTCAATTTCTTCCACTATTTTACGTTAATCAAAGTGCTAGTATTAACGGGGTTCATATTCATACTCGTAACCAAATTCCATTACTCTTTAAATTTTACCATCGAATAAAGAAATCCATTGGAGAGTTTTTACCGGGAGTTGTACCACGCCTTCGTAACCAAATTCTAAGTAGTAAGAAGAAACGCTCCCAATGGGAGCCGGCCCTAGAAAAACAACCATGGCCACCGGAGCCTCAATCCCTCCGAGCCGGCCCTTGAAAATTCGCTCCCTGCGAGCCTCCACCCCTCCAAACTTGACCCCAGCCATCCATAGCCACTGCGACCCCTCGAGAGGCTCCTCGTCGGCCTCCCCCCCAACTACTCCTCCAGATCCGCCGTTTCCTTCGCCACCATCCCCGTCCTCCTCGCCGAGAGGCTCTTGCCGGTGCTTGGTTCAAGACCTCGTCGGCCTCCCCCCAACTACTCCTCCAGATCCGCCGCTCCCTTCGCCACCCACCTCGACCTCCTCTCCTGCTGCCCCCCTCCTTCCTGGTCCACCTCGGCGGCCCCGACCCCTTCACTGCCCTCTCCCTTGAGGACAACGAGCGTTGGCTGCTCCGACTCCTTGCTCCGATGAAGCTTGCCTAGACGATGAATCGAGTTGTAGTTCCGGCTTGATAGAGGATGACCATCCTTCCGGCGGCGCAGCGTTTGTTTGTGCTTTACTCACCTCATTTCTAGGTTTCTTTGCTTTATCATTCTTTAGTTTGTTTCGTTGTTTTTTTTTTTTGTTTCTCTTGGTTGTTGTTGTATTGCCGGTTAGTCCGATTGTCAGTTTCTGGCCTCTCGAAGTTGTACACTTCGAATTCTTACTTTATCAAAAAAAATAAAAAAAATATTCCAAGTAGTAATAATTGCTCTTTTTTGCACGTTTACTACACATTTAATAGGATAGATTTGGCTAATTTAAACTCCTTAATTCTTGTGCATCAAAGCTAAAATGTCTTATAAATCTGATCGGAGGAAGTATTATTTAGTGTTATCTCCAACGAAGGCAGGAGATTGTATTTGTAACGACCATTTTACACAACTTTCAATATAATTGGCGTAATTTTTTTACGGGTCTAACATAAAATAAAAAGTATTATGTTAGATCAATGTGATGGTAGATGTACTATATACATAATTTTTATATAAAATATAAAAAAAAATATTATGTTAGATTAGTGTGACTGGTGGTGTATTATAAATATAATTTTCAAATAAAATATAAAAGAACATATTTGATGGTAAATAATAACGTATAAAAAATTTAGTTATACCAAAACAAGATTTATAAATAATAATTGTATAAGATTTTAAATTATACTAAAAATAGATTTTCCAAATTATAGTTGATTTGGGAGTCTAAAAGATAGTTTTTTTTAGTGTGATTAGTGAGAAAAGTGTAAACATTAAAAAAAAAAAAAACGCGTCAATTATAAAAAAATGCAAATGTTAACTTTACAATTAACAAGTGGCTTATGTTTTCTATAACTTTCCTTGTTCTTCAATGATTTAGAAATTACTCCTGTGGGTATTTCCTTGTAATTTTTCCTTGTACAATATCAAATATTTTATCTATATTCTTTATCCCTTTGGGCGTCAAATGAATTGACAAATCCGCACTAAATAAACGGAAAAGATAAATACACGCGAAATATTGTCTATATCGACGCTATTTTACACGCTTAAGGTAAGCGTGCAGGGGTATTGTGGGTATTTTGAAAATATAGCTCACGGTTCTTACACGTTTAACTTAAGCGTGTAGTTTTTTTTTTTTTGCAAGTTTAAAATCACACGCTTACCTTAAGCGTGTAGGCACTAATTTTTTTTTTCAAAATTGCATTTTTTTCCATAATCATGTAGAGAATTTCAATACGAGTCCGTACATATAAAATTCGTCCAAAACGGACATCGTTTGCCCCTCCAAAAGCCCAGAAAACGAAGCCTTCCTACCCATTTTTTTTACAATTTCGTGTCCGGCATATAGCGCATTGTAGTGAAAATTTTTGGTATTTTCTGCATTTTTCTACTATAATTTTGTATAAAATTTTAATACGAGTCCGTATATATAAAATACATCCAAAATAGATATCGTTTTTCCCTCCAAAAAGTCAAAAAACGAGAATAGAAACTTTAGAAAGTATAGTATTTAAGTAAAATATTTTGTAATACTTAACTATAATGTGTATTATGAACTTATGTATTATAGTTAAGTATTATGAACTTATTACTTATATACTATAGTTAAGTATTAAGTAATAAGTACGAACTTATTACTTATATACTATAGTTAAGTATTATGAACTTATTACTTATATACTATAGTTATGTATTATAGTTAAGTATTACAAAATATATTAGTTATAAAGTATAGTTATGCATTATAATTAAGTATTATGTACTTATTACTTATATACTATAGTTACACATTATGTTTAAGTATTACGAACTTATTACTTATATACTATAGTTAAGTGTTAAGAACTTATTACTTATATACTATAGTTATGTATTATAGTTAAGTATTACAAAATATATTAGTTATAAAGTATAGTTATGCATTATAATTAAGTATTACGTACTTATTACTTATATACCATAGTTACACATTATGGTTAAGTATTACAAACTTATTACTTGTATACTATAGTTAAGTATTATGAACTTATTACTTATATACTATAGTTACGTATTATAGTTAAGTATTACAAAATATATTAGTTATAAACTATAGTTACACATTATGGTAAGTATTATGAACTTATTTCTTATATACTATAGTTACGTATTATAGTTAAGTATTACAAAATATATGAGTTATATACTATGGTTATATCCTATAGTTATATATTATGGTTATATCTTATAGTTATATCCAATTTGGTTATATCTTATGGTTATATCATATAGTTATATACTATGGTTATATTTTATACTTATATCCAATTTGGTTATATCATATTGTTATATCATATAATTATATACTATGGTTATATCTTATAGTTATATCTAATTTGGTTATATCATATCGTTATATCCTATAATTATATACTATGGTTATATCTTATAGTTATATCCAATTTGATTATATCATATCGTTATATCATATAATTACATATTATGATTATATCTTATAGTTATATCCAATTTGGTTATATCTTATGGTTATATCCTATAGTTATATCTTATAGTTATATCCAATTTGGTTATATCATATCGTTATATCCTATAATTATATACTATGGTTATATCTTATAGTTATATCTAATTTGATTATATCTTATTATTATATCCAATTTGGTTATATCCTATAGTTATATACTATGGTTATATCCTTTAGTTATATCCTATAGTTATATAATATGGTTATATCCTATAGTTATATATTATGGGTATATCTTATAGTTGTATCCAATTTGGTTATATCCTATAGTTATATACTATGGTTATATCCTTTAGTTATATACTATGGTTATATCCTATAGTTATATCATATCGTTATATTCTATAGTTATATACTATGGTTATATCTTATAGTTATATCCAATTTGATTATATCATATCGTTATATCCTATAATTATATATTATGATATATCTTATAGTTATATCCAATTTGGTTATATCTTATGGTTATATCCTTTAGTTATATACTATGGTTATATCCTATAAGTATTATGAACTTATTACTTATATACTATAGTTACGTATTATAGTTAAGTATTACAAAATATATTAGTTATAAAGTATAGTTATGCATTATAATTAAGTATTACGTACTTATTATTATATACTATAGTTATGTATTATAGTTAAGTATTACAAACTTATTACTTATATACTATAGTTACACATTATGGTTAAGTATTATTATGAACTTATTACTTATATACTATAGGTATGCATTATGGTTAAGTATTACAAACTTATTACTTATAAAGTATAATTATACATTATAGTTAAGTATTACGAACTTATTACTTATATACTATAGTTGCTAAAGTTCCTATTATCGTTTTTTTACTTTTTGGAGGGGAAAACGATATCCGTTTTGGATGTATTTTATATGTACGGACTCATATTAAAATTTTATACAAAATTATAGTAGAAAAATACAGAAAATACCAAAAAATTTCACTACAATGCGCTATATGCCGGGCACGAAATTGTAAAAAAAATGGGTAGGAAGGCTTCGTTTTTTGGGCTTTTGGAGGGGCAAACGATGTCCGTTTGGACGAATTTTATATATACGGACTTGTATTGAAATTCTCTACATGATTATGGGGAAAAATGCAATTTTGAAAAAAAAATTAGTGCCTACACGCTTAAGGTAAGCGTGTGATTTTAAATTTGCGAAAAAAAAAACTACACGCTTATGGTAAGCGTGTGATTTTAACTTGCAAAAAAAAATTAGTGCCTACACGCTTACCTTAAGCGTGTGATTTTAAACTGGCAAAAAAAAAAAAAATTACACGCTTAAGGTAAGCGTGTGATTTTAAACTTGTAAAAAAAAATTAGTGCCTACACGCTTACCTTAAGCGTGTGATTTTAAACTGGCAAAAAAAAAAAAAACTACACGCTTAAGGTAAGCGTGTGATTTTAAACTTGTAAAAAAAAATTAGTGCCTACACGCTTACCTTAAGCGTGTGATTTTAAACTGGCAAAAAAAAAAAAAACTACACGCTTAAGGTAAGCGTGTGATTTTAAACTTGTAAAAAAAAATTAGTGCCTACACGCTTACCTTAAGCGTGTGATTTTAAACTGGCAAAAAAAAAAACTACACGCTTAAGGTAAGCGTGTGATTTTAAACTTGCAAAAAAAAATTAGTGCCTACACGCTTAAGGTAAACGTGTAAGAACCGTGAGCTGTATTTTCAAAATACCCACAATATCCTTGCGCGCCTACGTTAAGCGTGTAAAACGACACGCTTAAGGTAAGCGTGTGATTTTAAATTTGCAAAAAAAAATTAGTGCCTACACGCTTAAGGTAAGCGTGTAAGAACCGTGAGATGTATTTTCAAAATATCCACAATATCCCTGTGCGCCTACGTTAAGCGTGTAAAACGACACGCAAATAACATAGATATAGATAATATTTGGCCTGTATTTAACAATTGCCTAAATAAAATGTGTACTAGAATAAACTAAACACCAAACCAGGAGGAGGCACTGAGGCAGGGCAGCTGTAACGACCCTTCAAACTCAAGACTCCTCGTCTAATTCCCTACCAAATCCCCATTCGTTACGTTTTATTTTCTTTTTCTTGGTACTTGTTAAATTCGATTGCAGCGCAAGATCAAATATTCAAAAAACCCCAAATTCCCACCCAACCCATTTCTCCCTTATATGAGTCCTCCAAGACCCACTTAGCCAAATGCATTACAAGGCTCTTTTGCAGCTCTAATTTCATCCCACATTAGTCTGAGAGAAACAGAGTATCGGGTGTGTGTCAGTGTCAACCATGGATCCCAGCACCCCGTTGCTGAGTTTGAATGGGGAGGAGCAAACGAAGCTCACCCACTTCCAAGAGTTCAAGAAGGAGTCCAAGAAGCTATGGCACATTGCTGGGCCAGCCATTTTCACTGCACTCTGTCAGTACTCGTTGGGTGCTCTCACTCAGACTTTCTGTGGGCTTGTTGGGGAGATTGAGCTAGCTGCTGTCTCTGTTGAAAACTCTGTCATTGCTGGCCTTGCTTTTGGTATCATGGTAAAACCCTCTTCAACTCTCATTTCTGCAAATACAAGTCTTGCAAAAGGTTTGTGTATTGAATGTTCAACATTTCTTTTGTTATGTTATCTTGTGATGTGTAGTTGGGAATGGGAAGCGCTTTGGAAACACTGTGTGGGCAGGCATTTGGCGCAGGCAAGATTAGAATGCTGGGTATTTATATGCAGAGGTCATGGGTCATCCTGCTGACGTCAGCATTGTGTTTGGTTCCAATCTATGTTTGGTCACCTCCTATCCTTGAACTCATTGGGGAGACCACTGAAATCTCTGAGGCTGCTGGTATTTTAACATACCCTTCTTCTCAAACTTTATCTAATTTATGATTCTGAAATCACATGAAAAACTTATACAAGACTTGGGTGATTACAACTTTTGAACAATAAGGTAGTTAATAAGAACTGACATAGTGAATTAATAGTGTATTTGAAGTTAGTACCTTGATCATTAGACAGAATAAGAGTGTATTGGCATGGCAGGGAAATTTGCTTTGTGGATGCTTCCTCAGTTGTTTGCTTATGCTTTGAACTTCCCAATCCAAAAGTTCTTGCAAGCACAGAGGAAAGTGATGGTGATGGCGTATATATCGGGGGCGGTGCTGGTGTTCCACGCGGTGTTCAGCTGGCTGTTCATTCTGAAGCTGGGCTGGGGACTCGCTGGAGGCGCGGTCATGCTCAACACTTCATGGTGGCTGATTGTGATTGGCCAGCTTCTCTATATTTTCATCACAAAGTCAGATGGTGCTTGGACTGGTTTCTCATGGCTAGCTTTTGCTGATTTGTGGGGATTTGTCAAGCTTTCACTTGCTTCTGCTGTCATGTTATGGTACTTCTCTTCCCTTCTCATTAGCTTCTACTCCTGACGTTCATATTAGATTGTCATTTTAGAGTTTTAGGTAATGATTTATTGGTGAGTTACGAGCTTTGTTATTAGAAATTGCATATATTGATTCTTTTATGCAAATTTTGTTTGTATTTGACTATAAATGAAGTGGGTAGTTTTAAGTTAAAATAATTGATTCCTTTAATAGTTGTGTCGAAGGCTAGAATGACATGTATTACTGAAAAAAGGAAGTATTTGTTTTGAATGTGACTTTTTATCCTTTTGTCTGATATGATTGTACGACGTGGATTGTTTTTCAGCTTGGAGTTTTGGTACCTGATGATTCTGATAGTGATCACCGGTCGTCTAAAGAATCCTTTGATTCCTGTTGATGCCATCTCTATATGGTAAGTATCTTCCAAATTCCATCTCATTTTCGCGCTTCTCTGTCACAAGAATTGCTGCTGAAAATGTGTATTTTCTTTTGCAGCATGAACATACAAGGATGGGATGCAATGATTGCAATTGGTTTCAATGCTGCCATCAGGTGACCTCTCTTCACTTTTCCAAGGCTTGATCAAGAAGAAGGAAAAAGAAAGAAAGAAAGAATGAATCTTGAATACTAATATGTCAACAGTTGATTGTGAGGAAACTTCCCAAAAAATCTGCTCTTGTTTTCCTGCAGTGTGAGAGTATCAAACGAATTGGGAGCCGGAAACTTTAGACAATCGAAAATAGCTGTGATGGTTGTCTCTGGAACTTCATTTTGCGTCGGTTTAGTTGCCTTTGCTGTGGTACTTATAACTAGAGATTGGTTCCCATATCTCTTCACAACAAGTGATGCTGTGGCTGAACTCACCACTAAACTCGCCTTCTTGCTTGCAATCACAGTCCTTCTCAACAGTGTTCAGCCAGTCTTATCTGGTAAGTAGACTCTTACAAAAAAGAACTAACTATACTTATAAAGAAAGTCTTTCTTTTATAAACATTAACCCTTGATTCATTTGTTTTAGGTGTTGCTGTGGGAGCCGGATGGCAACACATTGTCGCGTATATCAACATAGGCTGCTATTACCTCGTCGGGCTGCCAGCTGGAATCGTCCTAGGATTCGTATTTGATCTTGGTGCTGAGGTAAGTGGTCCTGATCATCATCTAACAATCTAAATCACATTTTAAGTTTCTGCTTCTTTCCAGGTTATCTAAATCACTTGTGATTGATGCAGGGTATTTGGGGTGGGATGATAGGAGGCATCTGTTTGCAGACTGTTATCCTGATTGTGATTGTTTCTCTCACAAACTGGCAAAACGAAGTGAGTTTTTATCTTGCTTACAACCATTTTTTAGTGATGGATTAACATGTAAAGATACATGTGTCTTATGTTATGAGTTTGTATGTGATAATCTGCAGGCATCTCAAGCAGAGAGCCGTGTTCGGAAATGGGGAGGATCGTTGGCCGATCACTGATTGCAGAAGATCCAGGCATATGGAAGTAAACAAGGGAGCAAAAGAGCTTCTCTAGGCTAACCAAGATGATTACAATTTGAAGTGAGCAAAGATTGTGAGGATTTGATTATGGGGTCCTGAATTTGTTCTTGTGATAACCAATAGTTGGATTCTGGCTTCTTCTTGTATGGTACTCAAAGGGATAGTTGAATTCTGGTTTAGAAAGTTTGTAGGATTTAGGGATTTGCATAAACAAAATTTTGGTGCAGTGTGTCACTGAAATTTAGCTTTTTGTGTTTTCAGATTTTAGATTTCCATGTAATCTAAGATTGGAGATGATTTGGTTTAATAAAAAGTTTTGGATGTTGCAAGGCAGACTAATATCATGAACTGGCCATTGGCCTAAGGCAGCATATGAGATGGGAATCTAAGCTGAGTTTCACAATCTTGTAGCACTTCTTAAGTATCCAAAATTAAACGTAATTTTCTCAATTTCATATGGATTATTAAATTGTTTTAGAAAAATAAACTAATGCACTGTTTTCAGATGCTGATTTGCAGGATACGCTGCTGCAGCTGGCCAATGGGCAAAGCTGAAACTAGAGAAATGCATACTATATTGTGTAGTTGGAATTGAATACAATTAGACTCTTGGAAACTATATAGGGTTTTTCTACCTACCTATTTGAGTTAGTAAACAAAAAAAGGCATACAAAATAAACTGGAAAACCATGTTTCATGTTACTTCCTATTATATGTACCAAGCATCCTCCAGCTAGTGGGAGAGATCTTGGATTGTGAATTGTGTATCTACCCTTGTTGAGCCTCCGAGCGCGACAGCTTTGAAAGACAGAAGATGGAGGCTGATGAAAGAAGAACAGCCGCAGCAAAAGAGGCAAGATCCGAGCCAGAAACGAGAGGCACGCTCTTGAACTTATCCAGCATTCCTACTTGAAGAATCATCAGCACGGCGTGGCCTATACGCGTCTTTGCCTCTGACACCGACTCCATTTTCAGACATGATGGGAGCATCTGAAGCAAATATCAACACTATTCACACATACTACTACTACTACTACCATTTACACAGAAAGCCTTTGCTGATTAACAATGACTAACCTCAAGAGAGAAGAGGCTAAACATGTTGGATTTGGAAAGCTTTCTTGGCTGTCTTTGGTGGTTCGGATGCTTGGATCCAACAAACATGACGTATAATCCCATGCCGAAGATGAGCATGGCAGTTCCCACTAGGAACATGTCTATAGCCTCAACAAGTAGCTCAACAGTATTTCCATGGTCCAGCTTGTGCAGCACTGCTTCAAAGTAGCGGAAATAGGATCTCAAAACCATGATGAATCCCTGCAACATTCTCAAAATATGAGCAACTACACGGGAAAAATACCCATTAAAGATAACTATGTTACAAACAATGGGTATACCTCCACAAAGCACAAGATAGAACCAAGCAAGGAGCCAGCAACGGCGAGGAAGGTCAAGAATCTACAGTCTACTATAACCTGCAACATGCATATATTATAGCAATTAGCAACACAAGTACACCCATCAAACAGATGAAATGAAAGAATTCAAGATCAAAGAAATCCAAGCCAAATTGCTACTTACTCTTTCAATGAGCCCCTGAGTTTGTGAAGGATTGAGCTTCCAATTTGCAGTTTTAAGGGCAAAGCTAGACACAAAGCCCACCACATTATCCCAAGAATCAAACCCTTGTGACGTTATCGGTTGTGACATCCCAACTCGTGTCGCTACCTTCCCTGCAAACGAGGTGTTACGGTTGCCTGTATTCGCCCTTGCAAACCTCGTATCTCTGTTCAAGTTTTGATCTTTCGATCCTGAACTCGATGCTTGAGAGTCGTCCTTTCGTGACGACTTTGCAGCGCACTTAAACGTGTACGAAGGAGACGAACGTGACCAAGAGTGCTGAGCTACACGACCAGCAGGAGGCCTAGACAACAGCCTGCTGGTAGCCATTTGCAGCAAACCTCTGTTTTTCAATCTTTGTTTCTAAAATTCAAAATCTGAGGTATGATATTTTGAAAGGTCGACAAATGTAGTATATATATATATATATAGGATACCAAGATGCCTTTTAGAAGATCAGAGGCATAAATTTGAACATTCTTGGCTACACAGATGACTTTGGAAGGGTTAGAGACTCTCACGGTCTCACCTTTAGAACTTTCTTCTAACTTTTTCTGCCGAGTTGCTTGGCAACTTGTAGTGTACAAAGCACGTGTGGGGCCACAAGCTCCCTGTGCCGCACACGTGGCAAAAAGGCGAATGCCAAATTTCAAGAAATGTTTGTCAGCATCTGCTGATTTTTAGAAGCTACACTTTTTCTCACGTGTAATTCAGGACACGATGCAGCACTGGCAATTGCCGTCCATTTTTGCCAACCCAGAAACCTAACCAAACCCTCTACATTGTGAAGGGTCAAATAACTCAATATGTGAGACAAAATTGATACTTGGCGTGTGATGAACCACATCAACAAGCCCCAGAAAAAAAAAATCTCAGAAAAAGTTATACCATGTAAATTGCAAAGCCTGCATTTTCAGCTTGTTTCAACTGTTGTGTTTTGGAGCCGTAATAGTATATTGGAAAGATCTTGTGTTTAATATCTTTAGTTTAATCACTAGGACAACTGAAAAGAAAACATAAGAAATACTTAATTTGCTCAAAAGACAACAATAAGATCACAGCATAATAGGCAATCTATGTACTGCTAATCTCAGTTGTGTATTGCTAAGGATTGCTGCTAATCATGTGGGATTCAGTAACATCTTTAGAACCCACCTACTTACAAATAAAAGATAGGAGAACTTTTTGAACAGCTCAGTCTACCAAGTTTCTCAGCAAGTAGAAAGTATCGGATTACAGACCTCAGTAGTTATCTGCAACAGGTCTAGATGGATGTAGCCTCAAAAGAAATGTGAGTAAAGACCATAAGCAAACTAAACCCAGAGCCTGAAACGTCACCACCATTCCCACCAACGCGTTGCTTCTTTCCACCAGTTGTGCGGTACTAGCTTGTCCAGCCATAGCATACAGCAACCGCTCCACGAAGTGAGAGGCTTTGGTCAATTGATAGATTCTGTAGGCCTGCATGATCAATTACACGGTTCCTTTTAGGACAAGTTTTATAAGATGATGGAGAGCAAGTTTCAGGAGGCAAATGAAATTGTGCAAGTACCTCAAAGATGATAGGAACAAGAGGCCAACAGGATGAACCACGGAACTTGAGAGAGATCTCGAATATAAACTGTGCAAAACAACCAACTAGAAAGGGAGTGACTGCAACTAGGCCTTCCATACCAAGCTCTGGCCACATTACGTATACAGCGAACAAGGGAGCGACAATTTTTAGGCCCATGGTGAAGAAGGCTGATGACAAGTACCCTCTCAGGCCAGTGATAAGGCTCCATCTCTTTGAACTGTACTGCAAGTACGGCCTCTGAACACGGTCGGCTATAACAAGGAAGGCTGCAAAACCAGCATAGAATGCTGCTTCTGAAGAAAGAGAAGCCACAGTTTCTATTTGCAGGCAAACCACGATTTCTTGTCAGTAGTTTCATTATATGATATTTGCACTCATGCATAGTGTTTGAATAAAAAATATAACGTATAGCAAATGCATATGGCAATATATGGATTCCAGATACGAAGAGCCAACCACAAAGTGGTGTGCTTTGCGAAAGTCCTACAATTGTAGTCTCATTTCATTCCAATGTCCAAATACAATTTTTATGATACATCTAATGCCTCATGAACAAGCACCAATAATTAGAGCAAGTAGCAAACTTGTACACTTTCTTCCATTTAAAAGGTGTCAATATGTCATGCTAAGCTGAAGAAAACATTCAATATATTCAACTTCAATACTGATATGATAGCGGACTGTATTTATGTAGTACTGCATAAAAGAGCACAAACATGCAGACTTGAAAAGATATATTGACACATTGTTGCAAGCATCAAGCAAATATGCAATTCCCAATTTTGTATAATAGAGGTCTTTTCATAGTAAAAGGGCTCAGGCTAACCTAAATATATACCCACAACACATATGCATAATACTCACATTGCAAGCCAAGGTTACCCGACAAGAACTCTTGAACACCCCAAAACCACACAAAAGATAAACAATACTTTGATTCCATGTAATTGCAGGTTTCAGATATATTGAGAACAAGAACTTCTCACCTGCAAGAACCACATCCTTGATCATGACATTAACCACATTTCCCACCAAAAGAGGAGGGAGAATTAAGGACATTATCAGCACCAGAGGAGCTGAAATCCAAAAGAAAGAACCCGTTCCGCGCTTGAAAGGGGCAGACTCCAATTTCCCCTCTTCCACCGTCTGATGGGCGATCCCATGGAAAGAAACTGAACCCGGTTTACCTCGAAACGGCTCAAACCCATCATTTCCTGTTCCTGTTACATTCTCAATTTCACTCCCTCGAGGCAACTTCTTTCCCAAATCAGAAACTGAAGCACTCACTCTAGCTACTCTATTAACCCTAACAGGTCGGAAGTCATTGATTACCCACTTCACACCCAATGTAAGCGCTGCATAAAGCTCATAGGAAATAATATAATTAGAAACCAGGCCAGAAACAGACTGAAAAGATAAACCTTTTCTTCAAATCAGGGACACGAAGACATACATTTTCTTCCATAATTTGACTGTAATCTCTGGTTTCTGCCGCAAATTACACCGGACGGCGGCGAACACTGGCTCGCATTCAGTTAAAGCAAGTTGAAACGAATACAAATGAGCGAACGAACAGTGGCAAAGAATACATTAGAGTACGAATTTAAACGGCGGAGTATATATATAGAGAGAGAGCTTACGATTCGGTCGAGTAAAAAGCGACGGTTGGAGGAATTGATCTTGTGAAAGCACAGCGAAGAGCAAACGGATTGCGAGGCCATTTGAGTGTAGTTTCGAAGAGGGTTTATCGCTTTGCACACTTCTTAAACCCCAAGCATCATTGAAGCTTGTGTTTTACAGAGAAATTGGCAGTACAAGAAGAAACAAGCAAGTTGTATATTTTTCAGGTAATGCAAGTATTTTGCTCTAGTACCGGCCCGTTTTACAGCCCAATGGGCCGTGCTATTCCAATTAAGAGTTTTGAATTAATAAAATTGACTCTTACTAGTTTTTATGTATTTTTACTAGTTTATTTTATTTTATTTTTTTATTTTTTTTTTATTTTTTTTCTCTCTAAAATATTATTTTTTGGATTTAGGATTTAAGGGATAGGGTTTAGAGGGTAAAATTTAGGAAGAGTGATCCATTTTTACTAAGGATCCATTAATTTAAAAAAAGATTTGTCAAATGACTCACCCGATAATTACTCTTGTTTTTTTTCACTACTGGCCAGTTAGAATTTAATTATTATTTTTTCATAAATTATCTATTTTGGTTTCTCATTTTTTATACCGACAAATTATCAACCACCTCAACCCATTATCACTTTAATCCAAACTTTACTAATAACTGTGAGCTATACCTCTCAAGTCTCAACACCCTGAACTTTCCATCATCCGATATGGGTCAAATTCGCCACTAGTAAATGATTCATTTTTTTACTATTGCAGGTAATTTTGTGTCAAGAGTTCGATTTCTGTAAATCCTTCATATATATAACATCATCTACCAGCTTACCAAACATATAATCGTGTCATATATTTAAGAAAGAAGAATTCAAAAAACCATCTTCACTGATACCAAATTAGAAGAATTCAATAACAGGTCCCTATTAAAACTAAATTATAATTTGTCATGGTCTATTACAAACCTTAATATCAGCCTCATAATTTACAACATACCAAAATCTTTACTAGAGATATCGAAATCACAGAAAAACATTGAAACTAGAATTAGACAGGGGCCGCGCGAACGCAGGCCCCCTCTATCACAAATTACGACGTACACTCTTCCACTTGGGAAGATGTTAAGTTGGAGCTCCCACGTCATGTGCAATGTGGGCCCCCAGCCTAGGCCACGGTCCTTGTTGATCGACCGTTGACCCCGTCCAGGTAAGTATGTTGCAATGTATTCTCCTTTCGCATTATATAGTCTTACCCTTGGTTTTCCTTTCTTCTGCTTTCCGATGTGGGAAGCAAAAATACCTCTAGTAGGTACAATCTATTGGGCTCTACTGATTGGAGGCCCACAGGAAAGAGACCTATCACCTAAGTGGGCTGGGCCTAGCCCCTATAATCCAAGGAATATACCTATCAAATTTTCAGGTATATATATATATATATACTTCCACACAAGGGTAGAACTAGTGGTCAGGTAAACATCTTTCTCGAGCCGAGCACACTGATTTCAACAGTAGAGGTCAATCATAGAAGTTTATAGATTTTTATCATTAACTTGAACTCGTAATCACGCGGAGTATAATGTCCACCAGGTAATAGAAAAGGGATGAGTGACTGTTGTGTTTTTGGTTCCTGAAAAGGCTTTTTACAGTTTTATTGATAGTAAAATAGAAAATGGGTGTTCTTTGTGAAAGGTTATCCTTCCCAACAAACCCAGTTTCTCGCTTCTTAAACTCTGTTTTTCTAGTTCAAAATATGAGGTTTAGTTGGTACATTAGCAATATGGAATATAACATCCACAAACACTAGAAAATGGTCAAACTGGAAACAGAAAAGGCTACAAAAGATATCAGTTGCATTGCTAAAGCATCACCACACATCCATACACAAAAGCCGAAGCTTGTAGGCTTCTCATCACATAGTTGTTCATGTGGGATTTAATTACATCATCATCATCATCATTCAGAAGTCAGAACACACCTACTCAGTTACAAATTCTTTGATCAGCTCCAGTTGTTCAAAATGATCAAAGGCTTTTCCCAGCAGAATCACAAACACTAGTTATCCCCAGCAAGCCTGAAAGGGAATAACCTCAAAAGAAACGTGATCATAGACCAAATACAAATCACACCGGTAACCAGAATCACAAACATTATTCGTGCCACAGCGAAGGATACTGGTGGGCTTAGCTCGGATCTAGCCAGTTCATACCCAAGTTTCATCATGGAGTGAACAACTCCAGTCAAGGTATAAAGTTTGTAGACCTGCAACATCAATTCCACAGGTCCTTTAGAAAAGTGAGAATGGAACATAAGATTGAGGAGGCATACAAACACAATTAAGACGTGCAAATTAAGTTAAGTACCTCAATGATAATAGGAACAAGAGGCCAATAGGACGAGGCTCGAAGCTTTGGAGAAATCTCGAATAAAACTTGTGCAGCACAAGAAGCAAGAAAGGGAGTGACTGCAACTAGGGCGTCCTTGCCAAGAATAAAGCCACTAATACAAGCTCAATGTTTATGAGAAAGGCTGCTGACAAGTATTCTCTGAGGCTGGGTCTCTGAGCACGGTCCATGATTATAAGGAAGCTTGCAAGACATGCATACGCTCCTGCTTTCCGACAAAGCAAACCACCTATTCCTATTCCTAATCCTATTTTGCACACATACATACCATGTGTAATGTGTTCGTGTTTCTGCAGAATACAAATAGAAATAATAGAGAAGCAAGAACAAGTTTACCTGCATCCAGCCCATCTTTGGGCATCACACCAGGTATACATGTAACCGAGAAAGACATGAGCTGGGCAAGAGGAGTAGCAGTCCAAGAAATAGAACCGATTTCTGAAGGAGCAGACTCCGGTTTGCTCTCTTTCAACAGCTCAAACCCATCTGCTTGAGCACCCAAATCAGAGTTTGAAGCACTCACTTTTGAAGTTACTCCCCTGTTAAGCCTACAAAGTGGCAACTCCTTTACCCACTTCAGACCCCTGAAAAACGGTTCAAACCCCACTGAAATCAGAAGCTTTTCAAAAAATAAAAATCTCTATCTCTATCTCTATATCTATCAAGAGAGTAAAAAGACCTACTTTTTTCCGCGTAAATGGACGGAAATGTCTGATTTCTGCGGGAAAGTACGCCGCATTTCGAAAACTGCTGTGACATTCAACCCAAGCAAGAAGAAAGAAATCAGATGACCGAACAACGACTAAAAAGGTCAAAGATGAAAACTTCAGGGGAAAAATAGAGAAATAACTTACGATTCGGCCGAGAAACAGACGTTGGTTGGAAGTTTTGATCTTGGTGTAGCACAGCGAAGAGAAAGCGGATTGGGATGCCATTTCGAGGTTTTACCCGCCTTTTGCACACTCCTACTTCTTAACAACAAATTGGTAGCACAGCCTGTACAAGGCCGATACTTTTTTTTTTAAATAAAAAAATGTGCAGCAAATTTCTTGTCTCTTTGTTGTAGTACAGGCCCATTATAAAGCCCAATAGGCCGTACAAACCCATCTCATCAAAAATTCCTCACGGGCAAGCCCAATCTGTCCACCTTAGATATTATATTTATGTATTTTGACGATTTATGATAAATACCTAACTTCTTTTCATTTTTGCTGAGATGATTTAGATCTTCATGTTGCCCTAGCTTTGAATTCGAACTCATGATCACAAGTTATTGTTTGTTTCATTAATTGATAAGCTTTTTTAGGTTTATGGTCGAATAGTAGTACGTAGTATGTCATTAATCTAGGAGAGAAGTGTTTCCTTACAAATTTTATAAATACTTACTCCCCGTTCGAAAAAAAAATTCATTTTAGTCTTTAAACTAGTTGATGATCCATTCCATGTATGGGGTTGAGTTTATTAAACATTTTTTATAGAATTATCAGTAAAAATATGAAATACCACAATAATTGAAAGAATTATCATAGCTATTCAATCTAAAATTATATGTCAAGTAAAAAATGTACATAACTAGTCATATCAGGTTTTGAAAAACTTTATTATATACAACATTTATAGTCATATTCTGAGGACAACCTTGAAGATTACCAATTAAGATCGTTAACTCATTTATACTTGTAATTCTTAAAAATGCAACATAAAGTTGTCCATGAGTAAAAACGGGTTTTTGAAGTAACAAGCCCACTTGAGATAGTGATTGTCCTTGAATTTCGTTGATGGACATGGCAAAACAAACAACCACCGGAAACTGCATCCTTTGAAATTTGAATGAGAATCGAGTGTCTGATGATGTAAGTATCAGGCGTGGAATACATACTCTGTGTCCAATATTGCTTCCATAAATAATTTTAGCTTCTACAATATGACTCTCAAGGCGAGTGACTATCAATCTGGTACCATTACATAGCCCTGCAGATTGGTCAAGGTTCCTGAGTAGAATAATGGGAACACCTACCTTCAACTTCAACACATGACTTGGTATACTAGAAGATCGAATGTCATTGAGGAATTCAACTAAATAAACAATGACACCATCAAAGCCGCTTTCATCTAATTTGCAAATACTATCTGAGCTAAGATACACTTTTTCATCCCCTTGTAGTAGAGACAACATGTGTTCATCCACCTTATCAAAAATCTCATAGGTGGGTGCAAGAATAACTCTCTCTCAATAATACTGATCAGGATCATCGATATCCAGAATAGAAGGATATGTAGCTTCAACAATTGTTGGAATTGGATCAGAAGCTTCAATTATCAACAAATCAGAAGGAATCTCAATAGTTGATTCACCGTCATTTGGGCCACCTTGATCACCGTCTCCAACTCTTAATATCCATTCTGAAAATTCTTTTGCTTCAACAACTTCTGATTCTGTACCTCCCTGTTGTAGTCTCATAATTCTTGTCAATCTTAGAACCTTGCATGAATTCCATAAATATGAAGAATTTATTGTGGAATAAACAACATCTTGTTTGCTCCTCCAGGAACTACATTTAGTATTTGTCTAAAATCCCCACCAAATACCACAACTTTACCTCCAAAAGGTTGATTCAAGCTATTTGAATTTGAAGATTACATCACATCCCTCGAAGACTTATCTAATGCTTCAAAGCAAAATTTGTTGATCATCGGAGCTTCATCCCAAATTATAAGCTTGTCCTTTGAAATCAATTTAGCGAGTTCTGTACCAGGCTTGATATTGCAGGTGGAGTCCTGGTGAATCTGAATAGGTAGTGCAAATCTTGAATGAGCAGTTCTTCCACCTAGAATCAACAGGTCCGTAATACCACTTGAAGCAACAGTAATAACTATTTTACATCTAGAACGAATAGCAGCAGAAAGAGATCTCCATATGAAGGTTTTTCATGTTCCACCATGCCCATATAAAAAGAAAACCCCACCATTGTTTGAATCAACAACAGACATGATTTCATCATAAACCTCTTTTTGCTCATTTGTCAATTTAGAAAGTAAGCTCTGATGCTCAATTATCAACTCTTCTCTATTGTGTCGAAGCTCATCCTGAATCAACTTGTTGAGGCCATCTCAAATCAAACTCTGATCAAGTCGTGGCATTAATGGAAAATATTTCAAGCTACTTCAATTTTTGTTTAACAACTTTTCTATTTTTGCTAGAGCAAAATTTTGCAATTGTTCCTCACTAAGGCATAAATCTGCACAAACAATTCATATTAGTTTTAATTAGTTATAAGAATTTGATAAAAAAATCATGAGGAAAATTGATAGCATAAAACTTTGTTTAGGATTTCTCGCATATATGAGCCGACAATTGAACTAAATATATATAATTCAATAGTTTGTACAAAATCATGATAAAAATCTTATTTCAACTAAGATTAAATGTTAGAGCGATGTTATTGTAGTCTCAAAAGAAAGCTAGTTGCTACATATTATTTTTTTAACATAAGTAATTGTCTTATACTAAAAGGAAAAGAATTTACATGAAGTTATTTGGATCTCTCATGATAATGCTGTAACAGGATATTTAACATGATAATGGTTCAAAAAGGCATATTTAAATGTGAATTATTAAATAAATAACAAGATATTTGTACAAAACCATACCTCTCATTCAAAAAATTCTTCGTTGATGAGAAAGAATATCATCGGATAATACTTTCTATGTAGATTCTCACACGTATTCTGGTCTAGACATACTACCTGACATGAGAAGCAAGGTTATTAAAATCGAGATTTTAGGATCGGATCACAAGGGACCCTCTGGATCGAATCGTAAAATCGGATCGTAAAGTCGTAAGATTTTGTAAACAAATAAAAATTAATTTAATAATAAAATATGAACGTCATTTAACAAAAATACAAATAAATATTAAAAAAATCAATATAAAAATTTAGAACATTGATACAATGGACCATTGACTGACCGAAACTCAAGCCATATACACTACATTGTCAAAACTAATTGGATTTAAGACATGCGTAATGAGACATGAAGATTTTGAACAATCATTATTAGGGTTGCTTTGGTTTTTTATCACGCATGAGTGAAATTTTGGGATTTCAAACGTGACTACATGGGAGAGACGTATATATGGAAAGAGTGAGTATGAGAGAGGTAGAAATTTGGACAACTTGGGCTCTCAAACGGGGTGTTAGTAGCTCGTATAAGTTCAACGTTAGGATTTTACTCGGATCTTAGAATCGTAAGATTCTATTGATCTTTGAGATCTTGTAAGATCCAGAGTTAGATTTTGACATGAATAGATTTTAGTAATAGATCCGGATCAGACATTCTACCTTGGATCGTAAAATATTAGGATTTTAAGATTCGGATCTAGATTTTAATAACCATGATGAGAAGCATAACAAACAGATTTCAAATGTAGTTTGCAGTGCCCCAAAAACTTGCTTCCAATATACCATGAATATATTCCTTTTCAACGTCCAATATACCAAGTGCATAGCATGTTTCTCTGAACGTAGGATAAACTGTACCATCCATCGTCCTGATATCCTCGTAGCAAGTGAGACTTTTGATATGATTTAACAAAATTCGCAGGTAATATCTTTCTCCACTTCCAGGGGAAGCATGGTAAATTCTACCAACTGCCGCCAACCTCTTTATTACACTTTCTTTTGCTCCATTCCTTGCTATCTTCTTTCTATACATAATCTTTTGTAAATTGATAGTAAGCCAGATTTCTTGCTTCTACAGAGCTCTTATTATACTCCATCCAAGCCAAAAACATTGAGCCATATATTCCAGGTCTTTCGATTACGACATCAATAGGATCATCATCATCGAAAACAACACTTTGTTCATCTGAAAGATGAAAACATAACCTCTGCACTATTGTAGTTCTATGATGAATACTAAAGGAAAAGAGTCGCCAAATTGCTCCATGTGGAGATATATACCTATCGTATAAAACAAATTGTCAAATATTAAAATGTCACATGCATTATGAGGCAACCTAATATATATATATAAACATATCCATATTAGTTTTTATGACTATATTAAATATGGATATGATTTGACTCGTTATAATCATAAATAACTTAATCAAGCCTTGTAAACCAAGTGCAAAATATTAGAGTTGTAATAATACACATGCAATTATATTTCATGGTAAATAGGAAATGTAATTATATACCTGCAATTGTAGTACTCTTTGATCTCATCAACACCATTAGACATTGATGTTGTAACACGATCATTTCCTATATTTATATACTTGAACAAATATTTGATTGTTTGCGTCTGGTTACACCATTCAACGTTAATGTGAGCATTATAGCGGAGCAATAAAGTTCTGTTGTAGGGCACTACAGAACGATTATCTATTTTTCCTTATCCTATATATAGAATAACCTTCATCATCTAGAGTTGTTATTTCCACATACTCCTTTGGATAGTGCTTCTTGCATTTGCCACCTTCCATACATGGCGAATTCGTATTAAAGGATCCATACGGGCCATGGATGATATGCTCAATCACAACACGGAAGAGAGCAGAATCATTGACTGGATCTGGAATCTCGACATAAATTATTTTGTCAATATTATGAAAATTTGAAGTTGTATCCGTCTGATCCAAGAAGAGAAGAATATGAGCATGGGGCAATCCTCTTTTTTGAAACTCAACAGTATATATCACTGTAATTCACATATAATATCAATTAAATGAAGTAAAACAATACATCATTCCTTAATTAATCACTTTCCTAACAAATAATTATTATTTAACAATGCAACATCATAGATCTAAACAATAATGATATAAACATATTTAAGAAACACTGTGAATAGTATTTTCATTATGCTAGAAAAATGACTATAATAAATAGTAAAATACAAAAGTAAGTTATGATATTTACTTGATTTCACTACTCCAAAAACTTTTCCTCGTTTAATAAACTTCACCATGTTTTTAAACTTCATCTTGAAAACTCTACATATAATGTCTGGCCTATCCTCAAGCCTAAGTCCTCGTTCTTCAAGAAAACTGGTTATTTCTAGCCATTTTGTGTTGCAGCCTTGTAGGTGAATGTTATAAATAGATCAGGATACCCAAAAAAACTACAGATTGCCATTGCATCTTGGTAATTTTGTATCATATACCTCGAACTGCCTGTAAAAGATGACGGTAAAACAAATCGTTTTCCTACAGATGCAAGATCAGTATTACCTTCCATAGAAGCCTCACTTAAGTTCTTATATAAAGCTGCTCTCAACTGTTTCTGGTGGGTCTAAATATAATTTAGCCTATCAAATTCAAGCATGGTGTAAGAATCCACTACAAACTGTTGAAATAACCTTCTAGACCACATAAAAGTTTTTCCTTCCATGCGCCTCTCTTGAATACGAAAACCAAAAAACTCTCTCGTGATTATTCTTGTCCTCTTTCTCTTTGCAATGTCACCAACATCACTCAATGGAATATTAATCTTGAATTCATCTTCACCATAAGGAAATAACAACGGATATTGTAAGGCAAGATATGAGACATGTAGCTCGTTTATCCGTTTTAACCCACTAGCTTATTTTTCAAGTATTATATCCATGTGATCAATAATGTGATCTATATCACCAACTATAAGCGTTGCTACTTCTGAAGTAATAGGAAGATTGTATCTCCTGCATCAGTTTCTCTTGTACTTATGAGCTTCAACCTGATATCTACAAATCTGTCATTCATGAATCTATCTTTTGCCATTCTAAATGCTTTGGCATGGGGATTGTATTCATCAATCATCTTTTTCAAGTCACTTACTATGGATACGTCAAGTTTTCTTGATCCGTCAGGACTGCGATATAAGATGAAAATTAAATTTTACTTCCAAATGTAAGAAGTAACTTTAAAATCTACTATATAAAGATGTAGAAATGCGACATACGTACTTGATTGCATTGAGTTTGTTATTTTCTTCATTCTTGTGTCATATATAGAGCTGGCAAAATTTTGCCCTTTCACCTTCCCGGTGGCATCAAGCTTCCAATCAAATGAAAATTTTGTCCATGTAATCTATATGAAAACGGACCTCGCCCTTCTTGAACTCTTTTAAACTCCCCTCTCCCCCAATGATGTAAATGAAAACATCATGTTATAAGTACGAACGTTATAGACAAAGTTTTTGCCTCGACTATCCTGTGATGACAAAAAAGTATTGGGGAACGGTGGCGGGTTATTCAAAATTGGAAGCTGGACTTTTCCTTGCATGCAACACAAACCAAAATTTGAATTTTTTTAAATTTATTTACTCTTTTGTCGCTGCACATCAGAGCTCCACAGAAGGAACATTTCAACGACGCATCAAAAATATCACGATTACCTGACAATATATAATATATTATTAACTATACTCTATATAAATTGATGAGTAAGACATTATGTAAATTACCATTATAAGTAAATGTTGTTGTATCCCGTTCGTCCTCATCCTCCAAATCTATACATATTATTGGCATAATTAGTTAATTTAGAGAAAAAATAAATAGAGTTTAATATCTATTTATATTTAGAGGATACAAAATGATAAAATTTTTGAAAATATAAAAATTGACAGTAAAATTACGAGCATAAAAATAATACCTTTGAAATCTTCATTATCACTGATATTTGTATAATCAATGCTTGTGCCGATTGGACTTGTAGGATGAACTAAACACAACGGCATTGTGTTAATAATGGTTTTTGTTATATAATCGATAAACTTTAAAAAAATATTGGATATACCTCCATGACTACTACCACAATCATTTAAAGAGTTGAGAACAAAAAAAAATTGGTTGAAAGCGGGAGATGCATTGACATTACTCACTACAATTAAAAATAAGAAATTAGTCAAATTATCCAACATAAATATATTTTGCCCTTATAGTTAGTAGTACCAATTAGAATAATAATAATATAAAATTATTTAATGGTAAACGATACTTAATCTAAATTAACCTCGATCGTAGGAACTTACAAAAATTTATGATTAATACGATAGAACCTATCGATAGACCGATCCATAAGCTAATATACATCATTTGAGATTTACCTGAGGATTTGATTGTTGTTTTTGTCTCTTATTTATCAACTCGTTTTCCTTCTCGCGCGATTTTCTCTACTTTTTATAACATCTCGTGGTTAGAGTAAAAAAAGTAAAACATTTTCATAGTTATAATAGATAATGATAGCAAAAATCAACATATTAATAACCTTGTTACATCTAAATTATTGAGAAGCGAACCATTTTGATTGGATGAAGAACATTCATTTTCTTTGATTCCTGCAATATATGAAGTTAAACAATATATTAGTATGTTTCAAATAGTTTTTGTTGAAATTTGGTGTATAAGTGAATATTAAATTCATAAATCTTGAATCATAGGCTCTAAATATTTTTTTAAATAAAAAAGATTGTTTAGAAAAGAGATGAATGAATCACGTGTGTAGTGAGTTAAATTGTCATAAAGTTTGATCCTCTGTAAAACATTTAAAAATTGCGTTAATATCTGAAGAGAAAAAGAAGTGAATGTCTTCATAACAACAAAAATTTAAAAAGTTGCTTACCTTGTCATCAACCAAAACCATTTCTTTACCATTGATAACATCCTTATTACTGTATAGAGTTTTATTCCACATATGCAACACACGAACTCGAATCTTCCAAGTGACATTAATCTTTAACTTGAGATCTTCAATGGAGTGTAAATTTTCAGTCATTGTTATCTCAAGAATAGAATAAGCTATAAGTTATTAGTAACTAAATAGTTAACATGAAATTAAGAAAAGATATAATTGTATGACCTTTACAGGAAGAAGAAGAAGAAGAAGAAGAAGAAGAAGAAGAAGAAGAAGAAGAAGAAGAAGAAGAAGAAGAAGAAGAAGAAGAAGAAGAAGAAGAAGAAGAAGAAGAAGAAGAAGAAGAAGAAGAAGAGGTTTTTGAAGAGTAGTACAATAAGACTATAAATTAAGGTGAAATAAGTGCATCTATAGCGAGTTTAAAAGAGAGCTTAATATACAATACAATAAAAAGATATATAAAAATTATCTTATTTTTTACCAATAGGTAACCTATATTCTAAGCTACCTTTGATAATGAAAAGTAAGATTTGAAGAACTCCAGCCGGCAGCCGTACATATGAGATTTAGCCCAAAGAAAGTGACTTGCTATGAGAAATAATTATGTTTATTCCAGCTGTAAGATTTTTGTTCATAAAGATAGCTTACCCACATACAAATATTAAAAAGGCTAACCGGATTATTAGATATTTTGACAATAAAAAGCATATATATGTTATATCCAAATTGATCGTATATTTAAGGGAAAAGAGAGGTAATCGAAGAATCAAATCTTAACAAATTTTTTATATGGTAATTTTTCTTAGTAATAGATTATAGGATTAGATTGATAATAAATAAATAAAAGATACGTGTAAGAGAAAATATATTATTATACAACATTATTATATCTTATACGTAAGGAAAGTGTTATTAATATCTTATACAAATTATACCTTATACAAAATTATGATATACCCAAACTCAAAATTATACGGTAATTATTTTGGGTTATATATCAAAATATGATTTATAATAAAAAAATAAAAAAATACATGTAAGGTAAGAGAGATATATTTTTATTGTTTCTAACTTTGAATGTATCTTAAGGCATGATGCTGAAAAAGGCATACGATCTATTAATACTCTCTTTTAGAAAAAATAATAATACTTTTCTAGAAGTATAATATTTAACATTTCTTTTGGTATATGTCCGGGGATGTATAAGCTTTTGAAAAATAAATAGTTCAAATTAAATTTAGTTTTAAATAGTAATGGTAAAAATAATTATTATTTAGTTTTAAATTATTATAAATATAAATAGTTATGAAATTATTAGTTTTTAAATCATAAATACTTTTTATTTAAAGAATTCGAATTTACTATTTCTAAAGTGAAATAATAAGATAAAACTTTTATATTGTCAAAATTAAATTAGTTTTAAATAGTTATGGTAAAATAATTATTATTTAGTTTTAAAATAGTATATATAGATAGTTATGGATTTATTGGTTTTTAAATCATAAATAATAATTATTTTAAAAAATCGAATTTATTATTTTTAAAGTGAAATAATGTTATTATATTGTCAATATTATTTAGTTTTAAATAATTATGATAAAAATTCAGAAATACGATAAGAAATGATATAAGTATTATTTAGTTTTAAATAGTTATGGAAATAAACAATAAGATAAGATATTGAATGACGTGACAGATGATGTGGCGGATGAGGTGACATAACTCAGAGGCTGACACGTAGGCGAATTGAATGTGGTGATGACACCTATGTGAATTGAACGTGAGATCGACATGTAGGATTTAGGCTTCTGCTTTAGTATATATATATATATAGATTTTTGTTAAGAAATATTTATCATTTAAGAGTTTTAAGTAATGACTTGTTGGTATTATATGAGATATGTAATTAAAAATTGTACATATTGATTCTCTCTATGTAAATTTTCTTTATTTATGGATTAGAAATGCGGTTGATAATTAATAAATTATAATTTTTTTAACAAAATATAATAATAATAATTAATTTTTTAATAGTCGTGTCGAAAGCTAAAATTATATTTATAATTGAACAGAGGGATCGGAGTAACATATATCCGATCTGGATTCAATACTTCGTATTAGTAAAAACGATACCTTAGGCTGTGTTTGATAAAACAAGGTTTTTTGAGAGGCGGAGGTTTCACGTCCAAATACAATTTTTATGATACTTAATCAGATGCCTCATGAATAAGCACCAATAATTAGAGCAAGTAGCAAACTTGTACACTTTCTTCCATTTAAAAGGTGTCAATATGTCATGCTAAGCTGAAGAAAACATTCAATATATTCAACTTGAATACTGATAGACATAAATAGAAAATTCTTGTACAATAAACCACTATAGACCTATTACCCTCTGTAATACCTCCTACAAAATCATTATTAAAATTATGTCTAATAGACTTTCACCACTTCTCCATAAATTAATTAGTCCACTTCAAGGAGCATTTGTTCCTGGACGGATTATTCATGACAATATTTTAATTGCTCACGAAATTTTCAACTCCTTCCATAAGAAAAAAAAAAGGTAAACAAGGATGGATGACCCTCAAACTAGACATGGAAAATGCATATGATAAATTGAACTAGAACTTTATTACCCACGTCCTCACCAAGTTTGGATTTTGTGAATTATGGATCCAACGGGTTATGACTTGCATTACGAGCAACTCGTCATCAGTTCTTGTCAACAACGAACCTGGATATGTATTTCATCCTCAGTGCGGATTACGACAAGGTGACCCCATAGCCCCTTTCATCTTCATTCTTGCAATGGAATACCTGGCACACAAACTTACTTATGAATAAGACTTTTCTAACAGAAAAATTGGAATTCAAATAACGAAGCATGTAACTTGCATCCCCTTCTTAAACTTCGTTGATGACACATTAATTTTTGCAAACGCAAGTCGTGACAATATGCTCTTCATTAAACCTCTCCTTGACGACTTCTCTCTTAAGTCTGGACTTTCCATTAATTACCACAAAAGCACATTGCAAACTTCTTGCAATATCTCGAGACAAGAATCTCTCTCTCTTGCAAGTATTCTTAATTTACAGGTTACTCGATCTATGGAAAGATACTTTGGCATACCTATTATTCGAGGACATGTTAAAAAGGAAATTTTCGCTGATGCAATTTCGAAGTTACAAAAACAGCTTGGAAAATGGAAAGCTAGTTCTTTGTCTCAAGCAAGTCGTTCTATTCTCATTCAATCTAACTTACAGTCTCAGTTTAATTATTTAATGTAGAGTTTCCTTCTTCCCAAGGGCGTTTGCCAAGAAATTGATAAGATTCACAAAAAGTTTTTCTGGAATCACGCTAATCCTAATCATCATTCCCTCATTAGCTGGGATTCGATTTGTCAACCTAAGTGATGTGGCGGTCTTGACATTGAACTATCTTATAACATCAATATAACAATGCAAATGAAATTACTCTGGAAACTTATTACGGATCCTCAATCGGTTTGGGTTTGAATTATCTCGGAAAAATATTTACATAACTCAGATTCCTAGCAGTTTTCCAGGCTTTTGCAAATACGAGAACAATTTCGAAAAGGGCTTTTCTGGCAACTTGGCGATGGTACTCATATTAAGTTTTGGGAAGACCATTGGATTCCGAACTTCACCCTTTCTGAGTACGCTGGCAACCATGACCCTGGGACCACCGTCTCTCAATTTATAACTCTGAATAAGAAATGGAATCTGGGAGCTCTTCAACAGGTCCTCCCGCATCACATTATCCCAAAATTTTTGGGTATCTTCATACCCACGACTTACACATCGGACAGACTTATTTGGTTCCCTTTGTCTGATGGTACCTTCATAGTTAAGAGTGCTCGTTCTTTACTTACTCGTATGCCTACCTCCCCATGCTTTCCTACTTGGTTCTGGAAATTCCACCAAAAATAATTTTTTTTCAATGGAAATGCTTTTCTGACTCCTTACCAACAACGGAGCGTCTTAATAGGCACTACTCAAGGGTTCCATCTCATTGCGTCCTCTGAAATTTTCCTACTGAGGACTCTAACCATATGTTTTTTGGCTATCCGTTCACTTCTATGTATGTTCAACTATTTCAAAACCGTATCGGTCTTACTTTTAATTTTCATGTCACTGATGATTTCTATACTAATACGGAATTCTTCCACTCTACAAATAAAGATATTATAGCTATAATTTTCATTTGGTGGCATATTTGGAAAAATCGAAATGCTTTAATTTTTTGACAAGTTCCTATTCAAATTCAGCAAACTGTAAACCGTACATACATCTCCTACAAAGACTGGATTGCAAGCTTGTCACAAGCGCATCACTCCACTACCACTAAAAGGAAACGCTCCAATTATTTTTCCCAATGGCAAAAACCACCTCCTAACTGCATAAAATTAAATTTTGATGCATCCATTAAACAAAACGGTTCTACACATATTGGATATGTTTTCCAAAACCACTGCGGTGAGGTGGTCTTCTTAGACCATAGGCAGATCCTCTGCTCCTCACCTATTAAAGCTGAAGCACTTGACGCTCTTAAATGCCTTCGTAGAGCTATTTCACAAGGCTATAGGCGGATAGTTCTTGAAGGAGATAATCTCTTTGTCATTAATTCTATTCGTGCAATTTGGAAAATCCCTTGGGAAATTTGCACATTGTTATATGGTTTGGATTATTTTCAGGTTCATCACTGTTATCGAGAATCCAATAAAGTTGTTGACTTCCTTGCAAATTCGAATATCTCCCTTACTATCCTACATAACACTATTTTGGACTACCTACAGCCTTAACATGATTACACACAGTTACAAAGATCTCAAAGTCGATATCTAGATTCGACCTCTAGTATTTTTTCATCTTGTAAATCCTTTGTTAAAATCATCCGTTGTGATGATTTGGGTATGCCTTCTGGTTTGTAAGGATACCCTTTATTTGCATGTATAAAAAAACATAAATATAGTCCCATCACAAATATGCATAATACTCATATTGCAGGCCAAGGTTACCCGATCAAGAACTCTTAACACCCCAAAACCACACAAAAGATAAACAATACTTTGATTCCATATTTCTGCAGGTTTCAGACATATTCAGAGCAAGAACTTCTCACCTGTAAGAACCACATCCTTAATCATGACATTAACCACATTTCCCACCAAAAGAGGAGGGAGAATTAAAGGACATTATCAGCATCAGAGGAGATGAAATCCAAAGGAAATAACACGTTCCGCACTTAAAAGGGATATACTCCAATTTATACGGATTTAAATGCTTTAGACATAATTTAAGAAAATAGTTTTCTAACATCCAAATCTCATGCATAAACTGTTGTAGATAGGGTGTAACGTTGATTAAACTTCAGTTCGTCTTAGATAGCGATTGAATCATGCTAAGGCACTTTCCAAGACCAATATTTCGACCCTACTCTTGTAGCCTTAGGGTTACACAAAACTTGATTCGGGATAATACAACGCAAACCTTTATCGATCAAGGCAATATCAAATAGAGAAGCACTTGGTATTTTTGGTTTTCACTAGTAGAAAATGGGGCTTTGGCTACGGATGCATTTACCACGGTTTCGTGTTTTTTCGTGGTAATTTTACATCATTGGTCAAAATACCACGGTTGTACTTACAACCGAGGTAATTTTGTGGTTCTTTTACCACGGTTATGTCTATAACCGATGTATTTATGCATACTAAATTACTATGACAATTGAAATACCACGGTTGTACTTACAACCGAGGTAATTTTATGGTTCTTTTACCACGGTTATGTCTATACCCGGTGTATATACGCATACTAATTTACCACGATAGTAGAAATACCACGATTCTACTTACAACCGAGGTAATTTTGTGGTTCTTTTACCACGGTTATGTCTATAACCGGTGTATCTATGCATACTAATTTACCACGATAGTAGAAATACCACGATTCTACTTACAACCGAGGTAATTTTGTGGTTCTTTTACCACGGTTATGTCTATAACCGGTGTATCTATGCATACTAGATATGTCTCTGTACACTCAAAGGGGTTTTCTTCCTTTCTCTCTCTCTCTCTCCACCCTCGTTCACTTTCTCCTCACCCATCCCCGCCCCCTCTCTACCCTTAGCCCTCTCTAACCGCCGCCGCCTCCCGCTTGTCCTCTAATGTCGCCGCCACAAATGCCACGGACCGCATGTCTGCGTCCGAGCTCTCCTCCACCGCCGCTCCTCCTGTAACCTCCTTGTCTTTGGCCTCACCGCCGAGACGTTCCTCTGGCGCGCCCTCAACCGCGGAGGCCGCACTCCTTGTCTTTGCTCCTCCCGCTGATTCGATTTGCGCCAGCCACCGAGGCCACTTCTTCTTGGATTTGCGCAAGCCCTTGCCAGCGGCATCCACCGAGGCCTTGTTGCTTCAATTTGCGCCAACCACCGACCCATCCAGCCACTTGGTTTGCGCGATGCTCTCTTTTTCTTTTCTTCCCAGATTTGATCTGAATTCATATCAATTGAAGCTTCATTGAAAATTAGGGTTTTGATTTTGGAAATTGGAACTGAAATTAAGCCTTGTTTATGGAAATCTGAAATAAGGGATTTAGTGGATGGTTGTCAAAAGCATCCTTCATTGGACGGTTTGCAAAGGCAACCAATGTGCACCATCCATTAGCTTTGTATGTATTATTAAGAATGGGAGTTTTGGGGTTATAGCTACCAAGATGTATTACCAAATATCATAGGAAGTTCAATATGAAAATTTAAGAAATTATCTTCCCTGGCTTCACTCTGGGTTATCTAGTTTTGATTAGTATTGTTGATTTGTAGTATATAGTGCAATAAATCTCTCTTCTAAGATTCAGTTTTGAGTCTTAATTTGTACTTTGTGTGGCATCATATGTCAATTAGGCTAAGGCTACAACTTCATCAGTTTGTAATTTTGGAAGTTAGCTGTTGCTAAGAGAGCTATAAGTTACTTTGTCATGCTCTTTCCAAAAAAAAGGTTAAAGAATGAGTCGTATGTTTGTTGGATTCGGACTGGTAAATTTATTTGCCAAGTCTTTACAAACTTATTTCTGTCCTTTGTTGAAAAACTAGTGCTGGCAGCTATCACTAATGGAAATTCTTTCATAAGTAAGCCATGGCCCATAGGTAGGGGAAAATAAAAAATAGAATCAGAAAGATAAGAGGTCCACTGTCTTCTACTTAACCATTTAGCTTAGAGTTTTGAACGTAATTCAACTTATTGGGGGGGGGGGGGGGGGGGGGTGTATTCAACTTGGTGGACTTCATTGTACATGTCTATATAGATATGTTCAATTTTTAGGCTAACTATTTTTGTAAAAGATATATATGTTTATCCATTATGTAAACAAGAAAGTAGGACTATGAATTCTGACTGAAAAGAATGAAGTTGCTTGGTACAAAGAAAGCTCAGTTCGTGCTATTTCACTGAATTTTCAATTATGCTTAATTTCATTTTTATATTATATAGTGAACTGAAGATGATAAAAGTTTTTTTCATTGGTATTCTTGTAAAATATATACTTTGTCAAACACGTGGCCAATCAAGTTAAAGTGAGGCAAAGGTTTGATGCACATTTGCACCTTTCCTTCTATGCTTAGTTATAATATTGATTGGATTGACTGGTTTGAGACTTTAGTTAATAACCTTAACTTTCCTTGTTAATTTTGAATATAACAAGATTGAGGTGAAATGCATATGAATGATTCAAACTCCTATCTGATTAGAACTACTTTCATTTGAACAATGGGTTCATTGCATATATGCTTCTCAGTGGATTTAGTTTGATCTGACATTAATTAGCTGTAATAGGTTAGATGATCGATCCTGTGATGTGGGGATTCAAGGGTTTCCTACAACAGACACAAAATTGGGTCTTTAGGTGCTTACTGTTGAAGATATATGCTTCAAATTTTTGTCTGACCTTTTTGGTTTAGCTACCAATGCTTGCCTTTGCCTTTCTTTTGCATGTTACTGTTTGTTGCCAATTTCTTTTATCGAGCAATTAGGGAGTGCATTTATAATCTTCCATCATTATACAATTCATATTAGTATTGTGTTAAATGATCAAGTTTTCTTTCACAGATTTATCATGCCAGAAGTTTGGACTTTATTCTGAAAGAGTAATATTATAGGGAAATGCATACATATAACAAGCAGAGGTGAATTTTATCAGAGCATATGAATGAAGCTTTGGAGCACTTGGAGGATGGAGAATGGGTAAGTCTTTTTATTTGGTTACTTGGTTTTTTTCTTTTTTGTTTCTTTTTATACGTTTTTTTTGTCATGCATGTCAACATGTTATTTCAATCTGAATTTCCATTCTTTAATTAAACTGACAATGGGGACTTTGCTGAATTTTCATTGATATATAGGTATAGCTACACTTTATACATTTACATACCAATGCAGCATTCAACCACATAACTTTCAGCCGTACAAACTGGACTTTGTATAAAATCTCTCTCTTTTCCCATGAAAATATAGGTTTGTTGCCACTTTGTTGACTTTTTGAGCATGAATGACTTGGGTTGTTAGAGTTCAAATGGAAGTGAGAGGAAAGTCATGGAAACCTTCGAAATGGATGAAGCACTATGAGGAGACTATCATACCAAGGCCTTGTACTCCATCTCTAACTTGAAACTATGTGTAGCATTTGAAGGATAAAGAAGCATTTGCTTGATTTTTACTATTTTTGTAGCATGCAATCCTTAGGTTTTGTTATAAATAGTTGATTTTGTTGGATGATGAAAATTTGTAGATCTTTTGCTGTAAATGTTTGTACGTAGAACATTTGTGTAATGTTTCATGCTTTTTTTGCAACATTTTGCACTTAACTTAGTAGAATATATGACTAGGCCAAATTATGCTTGTGAGGTTTCAACCTTTTGAATTTATGACAATACATTAATGTATGATATCGTGACATTCTTTAATCCATTTTGATAATTGATGATTATGTGTATGATAAAATATATATTATAATTTAGGTATTAAAAGAGGTGCACATTTATCTCGATTTATGCGGTTGGATCAATTTTACTATGGTTCAATTTTACCACGGTTGTACAATTTTATCACGGTTCAAAATTGTTTACTATGATTTAATTTTACCGCGGTTGTTCAATTTTACTACGGTTTATTCTATTATGAAAACATTACATTTTTACCACGGTTGTCATATTTACCACGGTTGTTGAACCGTGGTATATGTGTAACCGTGGTAAACATGCAACCGTGTTAAACATGTTTACCACAGCCAAGTTTACCACGGTTCAAAACCGTGGTAACCTTTGCAAAACAACCGTGGTAAAAAGCCTTTTTTTCACTAGTGTTTGTTCGATACACAAGAGATGGTTCTCTTAGGATATCCCAAGACTTGCCCCAACCTCACCCTTATATAGGGCATATGTAGTTAGACGGTTACATGACGGTTGGGTGGTTGCATGGCGGTTGAAAATTGGTTAAAAAACCGTCAAACTACTCAACCGTAAGTAACCAACAAGCTAAAATTTACATTGCACGGAGCTCGAATATGACTTCTCGGTGTCCGCCTCTCGAATCCCGACATGTTCCGTAACCCCGAGTCTGAATCCACGCACACGAATGTGCACTCCGCACCCCCAAAACTTGCTATGCGCCGAACGAACTCCTTAAGTCTTGAGCGAATCCCGACTACACCAAATGGCCGATGACACTAAAATCACCAACATTCCTCCCCCATTTTAGTGTAATCCTTGATTCACTTAAATAACATACATCAAACACAAACTCATGCATAAATGAAAATGTCCTTAGGATTAAATCTTCACATTAGTGTAGTACACATTCCAAATAATCGAGAATCATGGTGTCAAATGGATTGAACCCTTCAACCCATCTAAATACTTGAAGATACAACACACATAAGTTTCTACACTACTCCAAGTGCTAACTTGACACCATTATAGCCATGAGTCCTTATCCATTCATGAGCATATACAAAGCCAAGTCCGGGCTAGTTGAAGTGGCACCACTTCACACTCATATAGGTGGACTCTTTTCAATCATGCACGTGCAAATGCATTTTTTCAAAAGATCCATTAATAAGATAAACTTCATCCTAACGTTTCTTGCAGGTCCGAGCATTACCTTAAGATGTTATTGAACACGTCCTCTAATCTCTAAGTGTAGGCTTTCCACATTCAATTCAGCCTTTAACGTCGTATTAGAGGGGAATTGGGTATCCCACCATTAGAGATTTCAAACGGGTTTTAAACTCATCCCTATAGCCGACTTGATTACCAAGTCCCTAGTTAACCCCTTCGTAAAGTGGTCCACTAAATTTTGTTGAGACCGAACAAACTCAATAGTGATCACCCCATGATTGATCAACTCACGTATCGCGTTATGTCTAACGCCCATGTGTCGCGACTTACCATTAACACTTGGCTATATGCCTTAGCCAAAGTAGCCTGACTATTGCAATGGATAGATATGGGTGACACCGATTTTGGCCACAACGGAATCTTGTAGACTAAGTTCCTTAGCCATTCCGCCTCTCTATCGGCATCCACTGATGCTACAAATTCTAATTCCATAGTCAAACTTGTAATGCAAGTTTGCTTTTTAGAAGGCCGTGAAATGGCACCTCCCCCAAGGAAGAATACCCAACCACTTGTAAAAGAATGGTCTTCCACGTGAGTGATCCAACTTGCATCCGAATACCCTTCTAGAACAGAAGGAAATCCGACATATGACAAACCATAATTCATGGTTCCTTTTAAGTATTTGAGCACCCGCCTTATTGCTTGTCAATGGTGAGTACTAGGATTACTAGTGTACCTATTCAACCTTCCTATCGCATAAGCAATATCCGGCCTTGTGCTCGTCATGGCATACATTAAGCAACCAATCACTTGTGAGTACTCAAGTTGTGATACCGCTTTGCCCGTATTAGACATAAGCTTCACACTCGGATCATGGGAGTGATCACCGGAGAACAAGTCTCACAATTGAACTTCTTGAGCACTTTCTCAATGTAATGAGATTGTGACAAAGATAGTCCCTTGTTCTCACGTTTGATTCTAATACCGAGGATCACATCCGCCTCCCCCATGTCCTTCATGGAAAAACTTGATGACAAAATGGCCTTCATAAGGTCTACTTGTCTCTTTTCCGTACCAAAGATCAACATGTCATCAACATACAAGCAAATGATTACTCCATTACCGGACTTATCAAATTTGTTGTGCACTTGTCCGACTAATTTAACTCAAATCCGCTCGATAAGACAACCTCATCAAACTTTTGATACCACTACTTAGATGCTTGCTTTAGCCCATACAATGACTTTACCAACTTACACACCTTATGCTCATTACCGGGCATAACAAACCCTTCAGGTTGCTTCATGTACACATCCTCCTCTAGATCACCATTCAAGAATGCCGTTTTGACATCCATTTAGTGAATCACTAGATTGTTAATAGCCGCCAAGGCAATCAATAACCTAATGGTGGAGATCCGAGCAATCCGAGCATTGGTATCGAAATAATCAATAAATTCCCTTTGTCTAAAGCCTTGGATGACCAATCGGTCCTTAAAATTATCGATAGTACCATCGACCTTCATCTTCTTCTTGAAGATCCACTTGTAGCCCAAAGGCTTGCAGCACGGTGGAAGATCCGATAAGACCCACGTATTATTTCGCATGATGGAATCCATCTCTCATCATTTATTGCTTCTTTCCAGAAGGCAACATCTTGAGACCTCATTGTCTCACCAAAAGTCCTAGGATCCTCATCAACATGATAACAATATGAGTATTGGAACCTCATCTCTAGATCCTTCAACCAAATAAATTTGGAAATCTGGACCAAAAAGATTTTTCAATCCTCCCTCACTTACTCCTACGGAGCATAGGTGACTCGTTAGGAGGCACGGATGAGCCGTCTCCTTCTTTAGTTCCACTAGTGCTACAAACCAAATCCTTTGGTTTAGGTATGAACAATAACCGATTCTTATCAAATATCGCATCTCTTGACTCAATCACGATGTGAACCGAAATAGAATCATTAGGCTCTATTACATAGAACCTATAATCCTTTGAATGCTTAGCATATCCAATAAAGATGCAATCAATACCTTTTCCCCCCAAGGTTTTAATCTTGGGCTGGGGTAGTCTAACGACTGCCCTACATCCCGAAACCCGAAGATAATTCAAGCTTGGTTTCTTTTTGTACCAAACTTCATAAGGGGTGACCTTGTACATTTTGTTAGGAACCCTATGTAGCAAATAACAAGCCATTAACATGACTTCACCCCAAAATCCGTCAACTCAATCCCGAGTAGGATAACATGGAATTAACCATTTCTTTTAGGACTTGATTCTTCCTCTTTGAGACACCATTTTGTTGTGGCATATAGGGAGCCGTAGTCTCATGAATAATGCCTACGGATTGGAAATATACATGATCATAATATTCTCCACCTCTATCGGTGAGTAGTTTCTTAATCAAGTCATTTTGTTGCAATTCAACCTCGGTTTTATAAACCTTAAATTTATCTAGGGCCTCATCTTTAGCATGCAATAAATATACATAACAATAAACGAGAATAATCATCAATGAAAGTGATGAAATATTTCTTGTTTCCTAAAGACGGAGTAGCATGCAAATCACATAGTTCACTATGTACAAGTCCAAGCACCACATAATTTCTTTCAATGCCTTTAAAAGATTGTCTAATTATTTTTTGTCAATATGCAAGTTCTACACTTATCTAAATGCATGCCAAATGCATGAATTAAACCTTCCTTAGACATATCAGTCATTCTCTTATAATGCACATGACCTAATCTTCCATGTCATAGAAAAGATTCATTTGTACTAGAACATGCCATATATATGGAATTGAAAACTTTATTAATATTAAGCATAAACATGCAATTACAAAAATATTCAAATCCTACAAATACACCACACTTCGATAAGATATACTTATCGGATTCATAGACTTGCTTAAACCACACTTGTTTAAAACACTACCAAAGACTAAGTTTTTCCTAGTTCTTGGTACATGTAAAACAACCTTGAGTTCAAGGGTCTTACCAGAACTAAACTCTAACACCACTTTTCCATAACCTAGGATAGGGTCGGTTGACTCGTTGCCCATATGAAGGACGAACTCATCTTTAACTGGTTCGTATGTCTTAAACCAGCGACGGTTGTTCCAAACATGCTTTGTTGCACCCGAGTCAATCTACCAAGCCACTTCATCATCCTGCACATAGAATTCCTGAGAAATTAATGGTATATAATTCATAATCGAACTTGAACCAAAATCTGAAAACCGACCTTGATGAGTGGATGGGCCTTGGTCCTTAGACCCTTGCCCCAAACAATTTTGTCCCGCTCCATTCCTATCCTTTGGAGATCGGCAATCGCGCTTGAAGTGACCCAGTTTGCCACATATCCAACAAGCGCCCTTAGACTTCTTGTTAGACCCACCGTTGGTGTCCTTGGGAGGTTGTTTCTTTCGCTTATTCTTCTTCTTAGAACTCTCACCCTCCTCCATCATATTCACAGAGGAAGATCAGGGTGCCTCATTTGGCTTACCGCCCTTCTGAGCCCTTAGAGATTTCTCTATACGCAAATGGCTCCCAAGTTGTACAAGAGACAACTCATCCTTCTTGTGTTTCAACATGTGTTTGAAGTCCTTCCATAAAGGTGGTAATTTGTCAATAATGCTCGACACTGAGATGGATTCATCCATATTCATGTTGTGTTGGGCGAATTGCCCTAGGATACGAATCACTTCATTGAATTGCTCCATAACCGTCCTAGAATCACACATCTTGTAATTGTTGAAATTACTTACGAGGAATGATACGCTCTACTTTGTAGTGCGTAACTATGAGCTGTTACTGGATTATTAGGCACCATTTGTGTGGAGTTAGGAGATAATTTAGGATAATGGAGCTGTAGAGAAGGAGTGGTTTAAATGAGGATTTAGTGAAGTATTGAAGATTGAGGAGCTATGAAGGCCGAGCAGTCACCACAAGAGAAACCGTGGGCGCGAGATAATGGCCGCGGTCGCGGCACAACAAGGTAGCCGTGGGAGAGAGCCACGATGGACAAAGCCGCGGGGGAGCAAGACACTCAAAACCGCAATCGCAGGGACAATTGTCGCGGTCGTGGGCCCAAGCCCAGGAGCGGAGATAGTCGACGTTTTCGGCCGAGAATCTTTGTTATTTTATTTATTTTATTTTATCTCCTTTTATTTCGTTTATTATACTTTTTAGGAGATTATGATTTTTATCTTAGGAAGATTTGATTTGCTAGGTTATTATCTTCCTTTTGAAACATGAGACTTTCATTATCGCTTTTATCATCGTTCATTATTTCCCTTAGAGTTTTTATGCTTTGAAGACTATGAAGAACTAAGTTTCTATTGCTTAGTCAGACAATTAAAGTCTTCGTTTGATTTGGTTGTAAGATTATAACTCTTATTCTATTCCTTTGAATGTAATGATTCTCTTATGCTTCATCCCTTTGAGTTTTGCTGATTTGACTAGCCTGATTAACTAGTTGTTATTGGTATTATTCTTGTGCTAGAGTTAGATTGTTTCTGGTTGAAATACCTAATTCAGAGTAGCAACTACGATATTCTAGAACTGGTTGGAATAGTTTATTATAGAGAGAATTGATTGCATGCTAAGTAAAACTGGTTATTTTAGTTGCATGTATCTATTGAAATTCCTGAACTTCCTACTGCTATTGAATTGAATCTGGATGGTTTCCTGGTTATTTGATAATTAGTATTCTCAGGGTCTGGTTGTCTTGTTAATAACTTAAGAAAAGGAATAGGAACATTCATTGGTCTAAAGAACTTGAGATACTCAATGATCAATCAATCAAATTGAAGTATGGATATTTGTTTGGCTAAGTTATTTCACATCCATTGTTTACAACTCTTTTCACTCGTTTTCATTGTTACTTATTACAATCATCATAAAAAACCCTTTTGTTATTATTGGTATACAATCTCTGCATACAGGAATAATACTTGGCTCTCTGTGGGATCGATTCTTACTTACCCGACTACATTAGTTAGGTTTTTGAGGTTATTTGTTAGGTGTACACGACTAACGCCTATCAAGGAACTTCTTACTAGAAGCGTCCTCCACCATGTATTTGGATTCCAGCGCATCCCACACCTCCTCTGAGGACTCGACATTCTGGTAGACATCAAAGAGTGAATCCGACATACCATTTAGAATGTCACCACAACATATGTAATCGTCGTTCTCCCACTTGTTGTGTTTCCTTGCCTCCTCCACGGGTTCGTTCTCCATGTCCTCCGACACATGGGGCTTTGGCATACTTAGGATGTACACCACATTGAGCGTCGTGAGGAGGAAATGCATCTTCTTTTGCCATCTCCGAAAGTCCACGCCCTCGAACTTCTCCAACTTCCCAAACTTGGAAGTCATATCACACACCGATGAAGACGTCATTGATCAACCACGAAAATATTGGTTTTGAATGTTGTAGACAAGGTGTAACATTGATCAAACTTCGATTCGTCTTGGATAGCGATTGAATCGTTCTAAGGCACTTTCCAAAACCAATATTTCGACCCTACTCTTGTAGCCTTAGGGTAACACGAAATTTGATTTGGGATAAGACAACGCAAATCTTTATTGATCAAGGCAAGATCAAATAGATATGCACTTGGTGTTTTCGGTTTTGTTCGATACACAAGAGATGGTTCTCTTAGGATATCCCAAGACTTGCCCCAACCTCACCCTTATATAGGGCATAGGTAGTTAGGCGGTTACATGGTGGTTGAGAGGTTGCATGGTGGTTGGGCGGTTGTATAGCAGTTGCGCAGTTGCATGGCGGTTGAAAATTAGTTAAAAAACCGCCAAACTACTCAATCGTAACCAACAAGATGAAATTCACATTGTACAGAGCTCGAATATGACTTCTCGGTGTCCGCCTCTCGAATCCTGACAAATAGTAACATACTTTTTGATGCAAAACTTCTTTCCGAGATCATCTTGGAGAATAGAGCCTCAAGTGTGACTCCTCTACTTGATCCACATGAGCACGGTACTAGATCGTCTTGTATTCGTTTGCTATAACGAACAATGAGAAAACAAATAAAGCTTTTTCTTTTCAACAAATCTGGAGGTACGGTCATGCATGACAAATTTGTGACTTCGGTTGTTATATGCCAAAATCACACAATTGCTTTTGTATGTATATAAGTGGAGAGAGAATCTTCCTTTTTCATATATGGAAGACATATATAATAACATATATATTTATATCTTATCTTATCCTATATCATATATCTTATAAGATAAATCTCTATTAACTATATTTATGGTTGATATAATATCTTATCTTTTCAAAAGATAACTTTTCTTATGTCATCAAGTAAACAGATAAAACTTTATTTTTACTTCATGAATAATCCACTCTTCCAATAATACATACGACTGAAATTTCCTAGTCCCGTTATGGGCCTCAAGTTGCTTTGATCTAGTCCAGTTACTCTATTGTGTGTGACCTTATAGGACTCAGATATAATGGCAATGGGTCAAATCTAATGTGTCCCATAAGTCATAGTTGGCTTCTAGAAAGCACTAAGACTACCTAAAATATCCAGATTATAAATCTTCTTTATAATCCAATTCTATTATTAGTAATTGTCATCTTGATTAATAAAGGACATATTCTCAATCTCCCACTTGTCTTTATACAAGTGTGCAATATCAATTCTTTTGTTACTTAGTGTCCAATTTGATGATATCATAAAATCTTATGTAATCCATATCAATATTCAAATTGTTTCTTGAACTATGAGTTTGAACTGACAAAATAAATTATTACTTTTAATCCATTTGAGCACGGCCATGCATTTTTAGTTCTTTTTTTTTGCCAAATGGTAAATTGTATTGATGGTTGGGAAAAAGGCCCAACGTCCTATTTACACACACCAATTCAAGACAAACCAAACAACAACAAACAAAAACAGCAAAATCACCACAAAACAACCAAAAAACAGAAACCAAACACACTACAAACAAGCAAACAATAGGGAAAACACAACAAACAACAAGCAAAAACAACAGAACTCCAGTAATAGAACAAACTTACAAGCCACAAAACAACAAAGGAATCAAACAAAATAGTCAATAACAAGAGATCAAATCCTAAGTCTTCTCCTCATAGCTCTCCCTCTTCTTCCTGTGATCTTCAATTTCTGCAAGATTCTGAACTTGCATTCCTCAACAACTCTGGCAGCACATTGCTCAGGTGAAATTCTGCTCTCTCTAAAAATTACCTCATTCCTCAACCTCCAAGAATGGTAAACAATTCCCATGATTGCCAACAATTTGCTTTTATAGATATTATTGTTTCTCTTCCTGCACTGAGCAAACCAAGACCACCACTCTGTCAAACCACATTTTCTAGTACTTATCCCTTGCCAATGCAGAACAATCTGAGCAACCTCTTGAATAACTAGACATCCAAACCATAGAGGACTCTCATCTTCATCAGCAGTGTGACATAGAGCACAAGTAGTTGAAGGAAGCATGCCCCATCTATGAAGCTTGCTTGCAGTTGGAAGACGACCAAGAGTAGCTAACCAACACATAAAGCTCTATCTCTGAGGCTGAATACCATCCCATAATACACTATACCAGGGAATCTCCAAGGAAGGATTTCTAAGTAAATCATAGAGATATATACTATCCATCTTCCCATTGCATTTGGACAAAAAATGTTCATCTAAGGCAAGACCATTTCTTAGCTCCAGAACTCTATCTTTAACCATTATAAGCTACTTCCAGACCACTGAACCGCAAGGCAAAGCATCCACAAGCCAAACAGATTGCCCTTTGGTAAGATGTTTCCTAGCCCACATGGTCCATAGGTTCTCTTTACCTTTATGCAAGTCATAGATAAGATGGAACATAAGAGTGTCATTCCAGGAGAGCAACTCTTTAAAATTCAATCCACCCTCTACAAAAGGCCTACAGACAGCTTCCCATGCAACCAGACATCTCCTACTCTCCACTTCACCTGACCATAGATAAGCTCTGCAAATGGCTTCTATCTTCTTAAGGGCTTTCTTAGGAATAAAGATAACTTTCATCCAGAAAGAAACAACACCCTCAATGACATCTCTAATGACTTGGGCTCTACCTGCATAAGACAACTTTCTTGCACTCCTATCTTGAATCACACTCCTAATTCTACTCATCAAAGGAGTGAGTTCATTAACCTTCAGTTTCCTTGAATGCAGAGGAGTCCCAAGGTATCTCACAGGAAAGACACCTTGGCTAAAGCCTAACACAAAAGAGCATTCAATCTTCCTAATATCATTCAAGCCACCATAGAAAACTTTTGTTTTAGCTGAATTAGCAACCAAACCTGATTCCTTTCCAAAATCAATCAGACACTGCTTAATCAACTTTAGAGAAGGAGTAGTAGGCTTACAAAAAATTAGGAGATCATCAGCAAAAGCAATGTTAGTCAGCTGCATCTGTTTGCACTTAGGATGGAATCTGAAATCCTTATCTGCACTCAACTTCTTCATTTTCCTAGCAAATAATTCCATCACTATGACAAAAAGGAAAGGAGAGAGATGATCATTCTGTCTTAGCCCTCTCTTCCCTTTAAAGAATTCTCTTGCTTCACCATTTATAATCACAGAGAAACAAGGAGTCCTAACACACTCCATTATCCACAAAATAAGCTGCCTCAAAAAGTTGAGAAAGATCATGCATTCCTCAAGATAATCCCAAGACACATAGTCATAAGCCTTCTGCAGATCAATTTGAATCATACACCTAGGAGAAATCCTTGTACAATCATAACCCTTCACCAGTTCCTGAGCCACAACCATGTTATGAGTAATGGATCTTCCTGGGACAAAAGCACCCTGATTAATAGAGATAATCTCATCAAGAATAGGCCTCAATTTCAGTACCAAAACCTTTGAGATAATCTTCAGCATAGTATTGCAACATGAAATGGGTCTAAACTCTTTCACTGAAAAGGGATGATCAATTTTAGGAATAAGACAAACAAAGATAGCATTTGTTTGTCTTAATAATCTCCCTCTTCTAAAGAACTCACCAGTAGCTGCCAAAACATCATTCTGAATGATTTCCCACCCCTTCTTATAGAACCAACTCCCAAAACCATCAGGTCCTGGAGATTTCAGATTACCCATACCAAAAACAACATCTCTAACACTCTGTGGATTAGGCTGCTCACACAAACTGTCATGGCAATCAGTCCTGACCCTAGCACCTCCATAAATATCAAAATTGAGAGCAATATGTGGACCAGCAGTGCTAAATAAACCAATATAAAAATCCAGAATTTCCTTTTCAATAGCATCTCGCCTCTCAAGAGCCCTTCCAGTACTATCTTTCAAGGTAAAGATAGTACATCTGGCTTTCCTAGATTTAATACCATTATAAAACATAGAAGAGGTTTCCTTTCCTAATTTAATCCAGTCAATCTTTGCCCTCTGAGCAATAAAACTTTGCAACTGTTCCATCCTAAGGTTAAGCTCACTCTTTGCATATGAGACAGCTTGTTGATTCATAAGGCTAGAAAAGTCATTTTGAAGAGACTCATTTGCAACTTTCAGCTTCTCAACACAATCTTCTACCATGACTTATGCTTTCACTCTCTTTAGTTTTTTTGCAACCACAAATTGAGCAGTTCCTTGAATAGGCCTTTGCCAAGCATTCCTAACCAACTCCTCATAATCTTCTTCTTCAGTCCATAAGTTCCTAAACTTAAAAGGAATCCTTTTAATCCCCTAAGTAGGATTCAACTATACCACACAAGGCGAATGATCAGTAGTATTTGGATCAGAAAAAAAGACTCTTGACTCAGGGAATGCATTGTCCCAGTCCTTGTTGATCAACATTCTATCAAGCTTGCAGGCAATCCTATTCATTCCCTCCTGTTGGTTGCTCCAAGTATACTTAGCACCAGAGAAAACATGGTCCTGCAACTCCAACTTATCCAAAACTTCAGCCAATTCATTACTAATTCACACACTATTTCTATAAGAGAGTTTCTCAGCAGGACATAGTATACAATTAAAATCACCAACAATCGTCCAAGGCCCAACAACTGTCATTGTTGTGTTCTCCAATTCTTTCCAAAGTTCCATTCTGCCTACCAAAGCATTAGAAGCATAAACAAAAGAAGCATAGAAAGATAACTACCCATCCTTACTAGCTACTAGGCAATGAATCATTTGTCTAGAAGAGTAAAGCACAGACACATTGACAATAGCAGAATCCCAAGTCAACCAAATTCTACCTCTCTCAGATGGAGAGCTATTAGTCACAAAGGGCCATTGCTTCATTAATCTACTGGCCACATCCATTTCTTTGTTCTTTGGAATTTTAGTTTCCAAGAAAGCAACAACACTCAGCCTATTCTTCCTAACCATGTCCCTTATCATCTTTATTCTCGGGGAAGAGCAACAACCCCTTGTGTTCCAAGCACCAAAACATACTTCAGCCATGGGAATTATTTTTGGAGCTGCTACCACTCCCAATTCCTTCAGTAATAGGTGAAGAACCAGATTGAGAATTCATTAGGACAGAGCTAAAAGAAGGATTCTTATTCTTAGCTTTACTTTTATGTCCCAGGGCCTGTGTCACCTTTGGAATTCCTTCAACACCACTTCTCTGTTGGACTAAGCCCTTATTAAGGCCTTCTTTATGAAGCCCCATCCTCTTAGGACTCAGTTCTCTACCTATCTCCTCATTGTCAGAAGAACCATAATTCAGACCAATAGTAGATACTAAACCCTTATCCTGTGCTTTACTTTCTTTTCTCACCCAAACTATGTCACCTTGAGCCTCCCCAAGCTGCTTTCCATTCTTATTTGCCATACTCTTCTGCTTCTGATGCCAACAAACTCTATCATCATGCCCAAACACATTACATTTTGCACAACACTAAGGCACCCATTCAAACCAGATCTTGTACTTATACACCTTCCCATCTGATCCCTTAAGTACTACTGCCTCCCTATGAATATCTTGCACCTTAACCATGACTAGTAGCCGAGCATATGAAACCTTCCTTCCTTTAGCAGTAAATTCATCCATGCACACAGGCTGACCAATGATACTTCCTATAACACTCAACATATGTCGAGAGAAGAAGATGGGATCCAAATCTCTAACTTGAACCCAAACAGGAACTTCCTCAAAGCTAGACCAAGCAACAGCTAGCCCTGGAGACCATTGTTTCAGTGCAAGAGGCTTAATTCCATCCACTAACCATGGTCTATTCCTCATAACCCAATTCAAGTTCTCTCTACAATTAAACCTAAACGTCCAGATACCAGACCTTTTCATCTGAACCTCAGGCAAGATTTCTCCCCAATTCTGCTTCATGAAATTAGACATTTCGTCTAAGGATAGCTGTTTTCCCAAGACCCCTCCAATTAAAGTGAATTTCCAAATATCCACTTCCTTTTTAACTTCTTCATCAAAGAAGATGTAAATGTCTTTATCCTCTATTTCAACTTTCTCAAGTTTATGCGTTAGAGATCGCTTACGAGTCTTCGGATAAAGGTAAAGAGAACCTATGACTTGGTCTAGCTTATGCAAGTCATTTCATTTCATTTAGTTCTTACTCTTCAAGTGGCCAAGACATCGTTCATATCCATATATGTATACATATATATAAGTCGGAGGACTTCTCCAATCTTGTGTGATATAGCTCCCACTCAATTTTCAGCAATCCCGATCACTGCCTTTATAGCCGCCTTTTACGCAACGGTGTTTGACAATGTCAAAGACTACCAATCACCAAGCAAGAGGTATATCGCACTCATATATGAGGAATCTACTAATCATAGTTCAACTTAAAATTCTACAACTCATTTGAAGAATCTTAAGGTAGGTATGTCCAATACGTATCCATCATACATATCCATGTAATTGATTATACATCTCCGTGTCCCTATTGCCCATGAAACTTGGCGCTATCAATCAACTTACATAATGGCATGTATTGAGTCATTTATGTCCAATTTAATGACTTATAGTACGGACAACTCATAATTCATAATATCATTTCACTTAATAGGGTTTCATCCACCATAACTTTTATGATGATCCTATTTGATCACTATAAATTATTAGGACATTTTATTTAATTATAAACCACAATTAAATAATAATGAAACTTTATTTCAAAAAACAAACATAATGCAATGTTTCAACAATCATGAAATCAACATCCATAATCTCAAAACAATACAATCTCAAAACCATTCTCCAATGTTCTTGAGTCCCTTAGACCTAGTGTGACTGTCATGCTTGGGCTTGGATAGAGGTTTACTCAACGGATTTGTAATGTTGTCATCCGTGTGTACTTTGCATAACCTCACACCACCTCTCTCGACATAGTCTCAAATGACGTGGTATTTCCTGAGCACATGTCTGGATTTGGAGTTAGAACTTAGTTCCTTGGATTGGGCAATGGCACCATTGTTGTCACAATATATGTCAATTGCCTTAGCACAACTGGGAACCACGCAAAGTTTGGCGATGGACTTCCTTACCCAGACAACTTCCTTAGCTGCATCCACTGTGGCAATGTATTCAGCTTCTATTGTAGAATCAACTACCGTGCCTTGCTTTGAGCTCTTCCAGCTCACAACCCTTCTATTAAGAATGAAGGCGTATCCGGATTGGAACTAGAAGTCGTCTCTATCTGCTTGGAAGTTTGCATCAGTATATCCTTGAACGATCAACTCATCATCTCCTCCATACACTAAGAAATAATCCTTAGTCATTCTCATGTACTTAAGAATGTTCTTAGTTGCATTCCAGTGTGTTTCACCTGGATTCGATTGGTATCTGTTGCACATGCTCAAAGCAAATGCAACATATGGGCGAGTACATACCATGGCATACATGATGGACCCTATTGATAATGTATAAGGGATCCTACTCATCATTTCTAGCTCAGTAGGTGTCTCTGGACACTACTTCTTACTAAGATGTAAGCGATGCTGCATAGGCAAGAATCCTTTCTTGGACTTTTTCATATTGAACCTATCAAGAACCTTATCCACATGAGTTCCTTGACTCAGTCCAATATGTCTCTTAGATCTATCTCTATGGATCTTGATGCCTAATATGTACTCTATCTCTCCTAAGTCTTTCATTGAAAAACACTTCTTACGTCAGTCATTAACGGATTCCAGCATAGGAATGTCATTTCCAATGAGTAGTATGTCATCCACATACTACTCATTGGAAAACCACTTTGCTCCCACTAAATTTCTTGTAAACACAAGGTTCTTCTTCACATCCGATGAAGTCAAACTGAAGATTCCAACTCCTTGAAGCTTGCTTAAGTCCATAAATGGATTTCTTATGCTTGCATACTTTCCTAGGATTCTGTGGGTCCTCAAAACCATCAGGTTGTGTCATGTACACATCCTCTTCCAAATGGACTTATTATGTTTGCATAATTTCCTAGGATTTTGTTTGATCACCTCATCAAATCGAAGATTCCAACTCCTTGAAGCTTGCTTAAATCCATAAATGGACTTCTTATGCTTGAATACTTTCCTAGGATTCTATGGATCCTTAAAATCATCAAGTTGTGTCATGTACACATCCTCTTCCAAATACCCATTTAGAAAAGCGGTCTTAACATCCATCTGCCAAATCTCATAATAATAATGAGTTGCAATTGCTAGGATTATCCTAATGGATCTGATCATAATAATTGGTGAGAATGTTTCATCATAGTCAATATCATGAATCTATTTAAATCCTTTTACCACCAGTCTTGCTTTGACAACTGTTAAGTTTCCATCCTTGTCTGTTTTGATTTTGTAAACCGATTTGCATCTTATGGGTACTATCCCATGTGGCAAATCTATCAAGTCTCATACTTGATTCTCAAACATGGAATCCATTTCAGAATTCATGGCTATACACCATTTCTCAAAGTTTGGACTCACCACAACCTGCTTGTATGTAGTAGGCTCCTCGCTTTCTAAAAGCAAGATGTCTAAGCCGCAATCAATATGAAATCAACATATTTCTTTCGTTGTGTTCTAGGCCTATTAATTTGATCTATGTGTAGGGTGAACAACATGAGGATTTCCACAACATTTTGTGAAATATCATTAGAATCATATTCTGGAGGAACGATAGGAGTGGTGTCTTGAGACTCCACTGCCTCTGACATATGGGTTGCCTCCCCATGCGGGATTGCGTCGCCAAATATCATCGTCTCTAACATGGAGTAATCCATGTCATCTTGTTGCTCAGTTTGTTGCTCTTCTCGAACTTCTTTGAGATCAACGTTTCTCTCACTTGACTTTTTGGAAATAAAATAATTTTCCAAAAAGAGACTATCCCTAGCAACAAACACTTTGTACTCACTGGGATTGTAGAAGTAGTATCCTTTCGATTCCATAGGATACCTACAAAGAAGCCTTTATTTGATTTGGGTGCAAGCTTGTCTGCTAGTAAACGTTTTACATAAGCTTAGCATCCCCAGATCTTTAGAAAAGACAAGCTTGGAACTCTTCTAATCCATAACTCATATGCTATCTTATCTATAGCTTTGGACAGAGTCCTATTTAGTGTGAATACTACATTTGTGAGAGTATATCCCCAGAAAGATATTGAAAGATTGACAAAACTCATCATAGAACAAACCATGTCCAACAAGGTCCTATTCCTCCTCTTAGATACACCATTCAGTTGTGGTATTTCTGGTGGAGTTAGTTGTGAAAGGATCCCACAAGGCCACAACTCCTTAAATGATGTTCAAATTCTTGACTCAAATATTCACCACCACGATCAAGTCGTAGTGCTTTAATTCTCTTGTCAAGTTGATTTTCAACTTCATTATGAAACTCTTTGAACTTTTCAAAAGATTCAGACTTATGCTTCATTAAGTATATGTATCCATATCTACTTAAATCATCAATAAAAGATATGAAGTATTTGTAACCACCTCTAGCTTTTATGCTCATTGGTCCATATACAGTTGTATGTATTAGGCCCAAAATGTCAGTTGCACTTTCACTTACCCTAGTAATAGGTGACCTTTTCATCTTTCCTATTAGGCAATACTCACATGTTTTAAATGATTCACAATCAAATGAGGTTAGAAGTCTATCCTTTTGGAGATTCTTCATATGATTTAAGCTAATGTGACCTATAACAATGCCATAGATAGGTAATGTCAAAATCATTTGATTTTTGCCTTTTGGTGCTTATATTATAGAGTTTGGATCCTATTTCCACCACATAAGAGTCCATTACTCAATAGTGAATTGGCATAAAAAATGTCATTCTTATAAATAGAAAAACATCCGTTCTTGATTCTAAAATCATAGCCTTCATTCTTCAAAACACAATTCGCAATAAGATTTCTAGTAATAGAAGGGACAAAATAACAATTATTAAGTTCTAAAACTAAACCAAAAGGTAAAGGTAGACTATAATCTCCTATGGCAAGTGAAGCAACCCTTGTTCCATTTCCAACGTGCGGGTCTATCTCTCCCTTAGCTAAGCTTTTACTTCTTAGTCCGTGCACATTCAAAATAATGTGAGAACCACAACTAGTATCTAATACCCAAGTTGAAGCTTTAGTGTTAGGACTTCTATAACATACATACCTGAAGTGGAAGTCACAATTCCATTCTTCTTGTCTTTCATGTATTTCAGGCAATTCCTCTTCCAATGCCCCTTGGCATGGCAGTAGAAACAATCATGGTTAGCAACTACTTTAGCTTTTTCAGAAGTCTGTTTGGGTTGTGCAACTTGCTTGCCCTTCACTTGCACTTTCTTCTTCTGTTGTCAACCCCTTAGCCCTTATTGACCATCATAATCTCTTTCTTGATGTCAACAGAGAGATTTTTCTCAGTTGTTTTAAGCATCCTATGTAGCTCTTCAAGTGTTTTTCCAACTCTATTCATATTGAAGTTCAGCTTGAATTGAGCAAATCCATCAGGCAGAGAATTGAGCAAATCCATCATGTAGAGAATTGAACACATAAGCACTAACTGACTTGCCTTTCTCAAGCTTGCAATCAAGAATTACTTTGTGAGTCTCATATCTCTCCATCCTAGCTTGCTCCTGAAACATAACTTTCAGGTTGTGAATGATGGTGTAGGCGTCCATTCTTTCAAACCTCTTTTGAAGGTTCAATTCCATGGAAGCCAGCATAAGACAAGTGAAAATCACTGACTTATCTTTGACCTATTTTTCCTCCTCTATCTCCTGTGGAGTAGACATAGAAGTCAATTTTGGAATTGGGGTGTTAAGGAAATTCTCTCTTTCTTCAGACCTGAGAACAATGCTCAGATTTATTTCCTGATCGAGGAAATTGTATCCATTCAGCTTATTCTTCTTAAGAATCGAAACACAGGTTGATGATTGTTGGATATCATTTCTAGACATGATATCTACAATAGAAATAACATGCAAAACATAAATCATGCTTGTCATGCAAAAGCTTAAAATTTTAAACATGCTTTAAATGTAAATAAGTTAATGCACATTTTATTCATATAAAGTTGTCCCTTTGAATAAAATGATTCCAAAAACTTATTTCAGATAAGACTTTAGGTGTACTTTGGCACTTCCCTAAATTTATAACTCTTGGTTAATAGATTACATCTTATGTCAAATCTATCCCATGCCTCAAAATCCAAAACTTTATCTTTTAGCCTTTTGTTGAGTATAACCAAATCAAGGTTGTAAGCCCCTTATATAGATTTATCCGTACTATCCCAAGGTCAAAAAAGGACACCTTCCTTTGACAAAACACATCCATCAAATTCCAAGAGCCTCATAGGTTATGATTTGGAAGGTGAAATCTCAATATTCTTTTAAGGGACCTAGGTTTATCGTGCAAGTCTATTTACTAGTGAACTAAATAGCATAAATCAACAAGCAAACATAAACATAGAGATATTTAAATAAAAATAAAATATAATAAATAAATGTGATCCTAGTATGACCCCTAAAAAATATATAAGATCTAATCTTCATAGATTCTTCATTTTCTCTTGGATCTCCATCCTTGATGAATCTTTGGATCTCCTGTAACACCCCCGACTTATGTCGGTAGTGCCACACGCCAGTGACCTTAGACGTTAATGTCCAAAGTCACCTCAGGCTTTAATCGGAACAATTAAACTTAAAGAAATACATAATTATTAAATAATGAAAGAATAACCAGCGAAAGACGTTTTAAATGAATAACCCAACCTTTTATTAAAATTCCTCCCATAAAATGAGAAGGACGGTTTTATAACAAAGTATAATGACAGCGGAAGACTTTTAAATTATAACGGAAGATTTTTAGACATAGTCCTAATTACATAACTATGTATTACATCTATTTCAAATTAGACAGACACGCCTTGGAAATATTACTTCTTAAAATGCAACTTCAACTGCAAGCCTTCTCTTCGACTGGTTACTTCAATCGGTGGGGACCAACCTCTGATGTGCCGTATAGGATGGATGACACCAGCCAACCATGCAAGGAATAAAACCTGGTTGGTTAGTCTAATGAAAGACTATGCAAGGGTGAAAACAGAATGGTTCAAGTGGTCGTAACCGTTTACTATCATTGTCCCTCAAATAATAACCGAAGGAACGATACATAACCCGGAACTTTCACGGAATTATAAAAGAAGGTATGCAATGAAAAGAAGACTCCAAAGGAAATGAGTCTTATAGGAAACGTATGACAATTGTTTGGAAACGTTAAGTTTTCACACAAGTTTTAAAACACGACCTTGATTATTTGGGTCCACGACCAACCTCACCGCGCAATGCAAATCCAGATTGGAAAGAGGACTTACTCTAACAAGAGTCCGGGCGGTTTCCACGTTGTACTCCTCGCCCGAGGGTATATTAATTATGTGCGCAACCGCACCTATCTTATTTAATTCCAAAAACGCATATTAACGTTGAATCTTTTAATTTCACATCTCGCAATGAGATATAGAATGGGAATAAATCCCAAAGATTGGGAATACCTCCCGAAGATTGGCACCAGCTGAGTGCACCACCCCTATATTCGGATAGGGGTAGGTCATGACCAAAAGAGTGTTAGGGCACTTACTTCTTAACACCAAAGTTTTACAGAAACGACTAATCCTCGTAAGGAATTAGCGTTCCTACGAATACTCGTGCTAAACTAGCATTTAAGTTCACATTTAAATCCACACCAAAATTCATTACAGTAATAACATATAAAACTATATAATAGTGTTGTTTCTAACAATATATACAACCTATTATAAAGTCATATTTTAACACATCGTTTTATTAAATCTGTTCCCAAACAGAAAGCAACAGCTTGTATCCCATCTTAATTAACAATCAATTAATTGATAATCAAGGGAAACATTGAATAATGAGCAAGAGCGAACCGCCACTTGCCTTAGTCTAGACGAATCGAAGAGATCGGGTTCCGAGATCTGGCGACTTGAATCTGAGTACGGATTCCTACGACGACGATAGGATATAAGATGGAACCATAAGTTAGATACGATACAACACGAAGATACGAACGAAACGAATAAACGAAACGAACGAAGGGAAAAAGCCTAAGTCGCGGCCGTGGTTGCCAAAGCCACGATCGCGCTTGCTGGGAAGCCGCGGTCGCGGTTAGCATATCCGCGGTCGCAGAATTCTGGGCAGAGCCGCGGTCGCGGAATTTCATACCCGCGGTCGCGGTTCTCCCTTCCGATGTGGCGCTAAGACGGCTTTGATGCTTACCGACGACGACGACTCGGGTTCTCCACTCCTTGGATGAATGCGCACCACCACCACCTCTTCCCCGACTTCACAAGAACTCCGGTGACACTCCAAACTCCGGCGAGCACAACAAATTCCGGCGACGAGCACTTTGAGAGGGAGGAGATGGATCTGCTGCTTGGATGAAGGAGAAGTGGCGAGAAGACCCCTATATATAGGGTGGAGGGAGCCTCAACGTTGAGCAACTGATCAGCTCTACTTTGTAGTGCTTATCTAGGAGTTGTTACCGGTGTTTTGAGTGTCATTTGTATGAGTTTAGAACACAACTGTGGAGTATGGAGTTGAGGAGAAGAAGTGTGGATATGGTGGTTTGGAGGAGCTTAAATGAAGACATCCAGAAGACGAGGAGTAGACCACTTGAGGAGACGAAGAATAACAGAAGAAGAGCCACACAAACGGAGCCAAGAAGAGGCTGTCGCGACCAACCGCGACCAAGGGCAAAGACAAGAGGCGGCCGCGGCGAGAAGCGAACAGCAGAGCGAAATGTGTCACTGCCGCGACCGCGGAAATCTGGCCGCGCCCGCGGAATATTCAGACCTAGGCAAAAGTCGAGAGCTCGAACCTATTTTCCGCGACCGCGGAATTGGTGCCGCGGCCGCGGAAGCACACGGAGGCGGTCCGTCAGAGAATTTCCGAACTTTGTTATTTTTCCCTTTTTCCGTTTGTCTTTATTTTATTTATTTCGAACTTTATACTTTATATCCTTTTAGATGAGGTTTGTGATCTTGGGCTTTAGGTTAAGTCTATTTAACCTAAATTCCATAGCCTCCAATCGATGATTCTAGTTTACGTTTCAGTATTATTTTCCCTTTGAACTATGAAGAACTAAGCACTTTTGCTTAGTCCGACAATTGAAGCCTTCGTTTGATATACGGTTGTGAGGTTCTAATTCTATTTCTTTTCCTTTGAATGTATTGATTCTCTTGTGCTTCATTCCATTGATTATTATTGATTTCACTTGTTGGACGCAACTAGTTGTTATTGGTAATTGTCTATTGCTAGGGTTTGGTAATTACTGTTTGAGTTACCTAATTCATGTGTAACAACTGCAATACTCTAAGAACTGTTTGGGACTAGTTTATTGTAGGGAGAATTAATTGCATGCAATAGTATGACTGTTTGCTACTCTTGCATGTATCTATCGAAATTCCTGTGATCATTGCTGCTATTGAATTGACGCGTGAGGTTTTCATAGTTATTTAATAGTTAGTATTCTCAGGGTCTGTTTGTCCTGTTTATAACTTATGAAAAGGAATAGGAACATTCATAGGAAATAATTAGAGAGAATCTAGGATCAACCAATCAAATGAATGGTGGATATTTGTTTGGCTAAGTGTTTTTTCCCCAATTGATTTCAACCTTTTGTTTTGTTTACTTTACTTTGTTATTTACTTTGCAAACAAATCAACAAAACCCCCCTTGTTACCTTTGACATACAATTGTGCACTTAGAAAGATTACTTCATCCCTATGGGATTCGACTCTTGCTTGCCTTTGCTACTAGTTTAGGTTTGTTTAGGATTATTTTGTTTAGGCGCCTCGACAACGCCTATCAGCAACCCAACCGATCCAACTCCCCCACCGGCAAAACGGCGAATCGACGCCGCTCGGGGAAGAAGGAAGAAGACGAACAGGGGGATTTCCGCGGTCGCGGATTCATAGCCGCGATCGCGGTTCCCCTGGGCGAAACCGCGTCCGCGGTTCTTGACCTTTGGTCGCGGGTCTCGTTCGAGGACATGCTAAATTATATTTTTAGCATTCCCAATTACATTATGACCCAAAATCTTATTAAACGTATAATATTTCGTTCAAAAGATTATTACAGAGATTACAGAAATTGCCCATCACGTCTTTCTTATAAAACGACAGTTCGGGACTTTTAGGGGTCATTACAATACTACCCCCTTAAAAGAAGTTTCGACCCCGAAACTTGGCCGATAACAGCTCGGAGAAGCGACCTTATTTTAAGTTACCCAACCTTATAAGTTTAACCATGCCTAACCCATTTAACACTTTGTAAATTGGTTCAAGCATTTCTAAGTTAAAATTTATAAGTTGGTTCAAATTACAATTAACGTAAGGTTAACCATAATTTAGACTCTTCATAACTTAAGGGAATTTTATAACTTTTGTTTTCACCAAATATACATGTTACCATATTACCCTTATGGCAACATTAGGGTTATTACATCTCCATCTTGGATACTCCTTTGGATGTCCATCTTGGAATCTCTATAGGATCTTCTAAGCCTGTTTTACATAATATAAATCTAATCTAATTTCTTGAAAATTAAAATACAAAAATATATAACGATACACAGATCGTGTAGAAGAAAACTATAACGATACACATCTTATTTCCTATCCTATTTTGGGCCATATCAGTCACCGCGTGTAATAATAATATCATAATATTAAATCATACATGCATAGAATAATATCAAATACTAAAAGCAAGAAAAGACTATTAATCATATTGATAGACTTATAAGATCAAGTAAATTAATTTGTCTAATAAAATAATTAATACAATATTCTTGTTATTTTAATAAAATTAAAATCATATATGGAAATAATACCAATATTAATCATTACCATGTATAATTGGATAAAATATACTTTGTAGATAAGATATATTATTACCATATTTATTTTAGGCAATTAGGATCTTAGGCTAACAGACCCTAGCCACCTAAACTACATAGTCGCACCATGCAGCCCAGCTTCCACCCCATTGGCTGCATCAACAGTCTAGCCGCCATCCATCGAAACACCTATCCCGCCCCGCCGGACCACCCCGAACCGTCGTAAACCCATAGGGTCACCTAACCACGGTTTAAATCCTTCTCCCACTCAAATTTTGTAACAATTCTAAACTTTTTATGGTTTTGAGGAAAATATGGTGTAATTTTCATAAAATTAAGGGTTTTGAAAAATTAATGTATGATACAATTTCATACAAAATTAATCAATTTTAGGCATTCAAGGCAAGAAATTCTAAATTTCTAGGGTTTGAATCAATTTTCATCAACATGAAAAATCTAGTATCTTTTATGTGTAATTATGATTTATACAGAAAAAATATATCTTGCATAAGTTTATCATACAAATCGATTTTAAGGTCAAAATTAAGCAAACAAAAATACAATTTTTTTAACATACATAATTTCGGTCATATGGCTGATTTTTTCGAGTATATGACATACATGAAAAGACAGAATCACAATTTTAACCACACAAGATAATCCCAATATCAATTTTACCACCAAATTGAACCAAAATAATCAAGAACATGCACCAAAATTAACAAGTTTAATCATGATCATATCAATTTATGCAAGAGGCTATAATATCACTGTAGGGATTTACATTCTTTAAGCGGAATTTCAAAAAACATTTTTCTAACATCTAACTTAGGATTTCATGCATAAACTTTATACGAATCATATATGAAATAGCAACATATATTTTGACGCAAAACTTCTTTTCAGGATCACCCTAGAGAATAGAGCCTCAAATGTGACTCGTCTACTTGATCCACATGAGCACGGTACTAGATTGCCTTGCCTTAGTTTGTAGAGCGAACACCAAGAAAACAAACAAAGCTTTTTCTTTCCACCAAATTTGGAGGTAAGGCCGTGAAAGACAAATTTGTGGCTTCGGTTGTTATATGATGAAACTACACAATTGCTTTTGTATGTATATCACGTGGAAAGAGATTCTTCGTTTTTCATTTATGGAAGACATATATAATAGTATATATTTATATGTTATCTTATCCTATATCATATATCTTATAAGATAAGTCCATTTTTACCTAGAAAGAGGTATTTATGGTTGATACAATATCTTATCTTTCCAAAATATAATTTTTCTTATGTCATCAAGTAAATATATAACACCTTATTATTACTTGATGAATAATTCACTCTTCCAATAATACATATGGTTGAAATTTCCTAGTCCCACTATGAGTCTTAGGTTGCTTTGATCTAGCCCAATTACTCTATTGTGTGTGACCTTATAGGATCCGGATATAATAACAATGGTTCAAATCTAATTTGTCTCACAAGTCATAGTTGACTTCTAGCAAAATACTAAGACTACCTAAAATATCCGGATTATAAATCTTCATTATAATTCTATTATATTATTAGTAATTGTCATCTTGATTAAAGAACATATTCCTTTAAAATTTCCCCTCTTCCACCATCTGATGGGTGATCTTATGGAAAGAATTTGAACCCGATTTACCTCGAAACGGCTCAAACCCATCATTTCATGTTCCTGTTACATTCTCAATTTTACTCCCTCGAGGCAACTTCTTTCCCAAATCACAAACTAAAGCACTCACTCTATCTACTCTATTAACCCTAAAAGGTCAAAAGTTGATTACCCACTTCAGACCTAATGTAAGCATTGCATAAAGCTTATAGGAAATAAAATAATTAAAAACCAGGCCAAAAATAGACTGAAAAGTCCATGCTTCAAATCAGGGACATGAAGACATACATTTTCTTCCATAATTTGACTTTAATCTTTGGTTTCTATAGGTGAATTGACAAAGTGATAAATCTAACATTAACCAAAGTTGTCTATCTTATACAAGAGCAGTTAACTAACTTGGAGAGATATCATTAACAAAATCCTAAGATATCTCTAACATATAACAATAAGTTAATGGACAGAAATACAACAAAGACTAATTGATAATAACTAAACATTATCTTCAACACGCCCTCGCAAGCTTGACGACATTTGGAAAAGTCCTAGCTTGGAGACAATGGCTTCAAATTGAGGTCGAAGCAACGATTTTGTCAAAATGTCAGACAATTGTTCCTTGGTGGATACATGAGAAACTCAAAAAGTTCCATGTTGAACATGTTGGCGAACAAAATGATAAGCAATGGCTATGTGCTTCATGCGAGAGTGAAATACTGGATTTGATGACAAGAATGTCGCCCTCTGTGATACGACCCTGCTCTCCATGATCGCCGCTGAAGAGGAGCAAGCCATGAGCCTCCAGTCACTTAGGCTTGTCACCAGGTCGCGTGCCAAGGCCATCATCCATGCCACTCAGTCGTTGGTCACGCGCCTCGTCACCAGCCAAGGCGCGCCCCCGCTTGTGCTCCTCGCCACTCTCAGCGACATTGTCGAGACCCAGTCGGGCTCCCTGCCCTCTGAGCCTGGTGCGCCACTCACAGAGCCCATCCTGGCCTAGCTGAAGGTCGGGCCCTGCTGTTGCCTCACTCGCGCCGCGTCATGGCCTTCGCAAAGGCCTTGCCTCTGCGCATGCTTCGCCAGCATTCAAGACCGACGCCTATCGCTTAGTTTAGTCATTTAGAGGTTATTTCCTGTTTTAGACATTTCTATTTTTAGCATTTCAAATTATGTAATTTTCCTCTTTCGGGCGTACGCTCCACTTGTGTCAAGTGGGCTAGCCCATTAGGCGGGTCTCGGCCCATCCGAGCCCCGCGTGTCTTTATAAAGCCTTCTCGGCCTTCCTTTGTAAGTTTACGTTTCATTTTAATTCAAGTCAAGTATTGAGTGATTTTTTTCCTCCTTGACTTTGACGTCAAAAACACATCTCAAATCTATCTCTCGTTCCACCGCTGGTAGTCGCTACTGTCAACGCCGCCGATCGTCGCTTCGATCACCATTGCCACTTGTCACTTCAAGCATCTCGAGTGCCAATTCTTGTGGTCACTCGCATCTCCTTCACTGCGTCAACTCTGCTGCCTCCGCGTCCACATTCACTCCACTTCCGCTTCGTAAACCTCAATTAAGGTTGTCGTGGCCAAGCACAAGACCTAGATCCGCTCACCGCCGACACTCTTGACCGCATCCGAAGCCAAGGATGCATCAACTGGTATCAGAGCGCCAGTGGTCTTGTATGTCACTATCCCTTGAGTTCATATTGTTCACATCCATTCTGCCAACCACCACCACCCCCTTCCGCCGCCACAAAATTTTTCCACCATTTTCATCCCCTTCGGCTTGCAATTTCGCCAACTTTTTTTCCCAAAATAGATTGATTTTGTCCGAGATTGCCTCAACCAATCGGTTCCCTCAAGCCATGCGCTTGGCCGATTTGCCCCCACAAAATCCGGAGCCAATACCCACAATCCGCGTGTGATCTTGGCCGAATATCTTCGAGATTTTATGCTTGATTCTGTGCGTGATTATTTGATATATTTCGTGGGATATTTTACATATTTCCGTGATTTATTTTCCTTATTTTCTAACCACAAAATCTACATCAAATCTGTTCTCTCTCCTATCTCAAGATCCTAACAAACTTGCGATTTCTTCCTCTAACATCTACGGTTGAATCTTTGTTAGTTATTTGAAATTCAAAGTTTTAAGTCAAACAAATATTGACTTAGATTTTATTTATTAAAAAAAAGCCGGATTCAATTTCCAAAAAAAACAAAAAAAGGCAAATCCAAAATTCTTTTTCTCTTGAAGCAAAAGCCAAAATAAGGCAAGGCTTTAAGTTTTCTTTCCACCTTCGGTCGTAGTCCATTGTGCCGCCCCTCCACCGTCTAGGTTTGCATCTTGGGAGATAGATCGCGTGTCATATTGCATTATAGACTGCCATTTGTGTTCGATAATTGTTGCATAATCAAGCGTGAATCTACTTGTTTTTGTTCAAGTCATTCGTGTGATTGTTTCTTCGCTTGCCTTCACCGCCCTCAAGGCTTGCCAAATTGTGCCATGCATGAACTTGTGTGCTTAAGTGTGGTGCTTGCTTGATTATTGATTGCGTTCTACCTTTTGTTCGCTTTTACTCGCATGTCTGGTCATAGGTAGCATGACGACACCCACACATATGAGTGGAGACGGCAATGGTACGAGCAACAACCCCCCGAATCCAACACTACCGCAAGTTATTCCTCCACCATAGGATCCTACGGCAAACCAAGAGCTCATGACTGAGAAAAGGGAGATCTAGGAGTTGCGTCGCCAGGTCGCCCAACTCCAAAGTCAACAAGGCCGACAAGCGCCGACGCCGCTCGTTGAGATGGATGTCGCTGGTCAACCTCGACCAACTGTGGTCAGTCCAAGTCACACTCGCTTGGTCAAGGGCAAGAATGTTATGCCCTCGACATCTCACCAGTAGCCTCGCTTATAACGTATCCAGTCGGTCATTGAGAGTCGCCAAGGCCATGTCTCTCCGCACGACCGCTAAACCCGCGCGTGCCATAAGGCAGCGACGACAACGGCTCTGACCCTAGAGACCACTCTCAAGGTGAGAATTCTGAACCTTATGACTTTGATGACAGGTACGGCTCTCGTAAATACAGGCACTGCCGTGATGACCCGCATGGATCGCGCAACCTCCGTGCGTGTGGAGATCCGCTTGGCTCCAGCCAACACAGGCGCCCAAGTCGGCGAAACAGACACGGCTCCAGGCATGGTGACCGACCATGTTCGCGTCACCGGCGCCTACGCCAGTCCTATTCGACATCAACGACCACTTCATCCACCAAAGTGCCCGGACTACACGTTATGCTCCAATGGATATGACACCGCTACCCCGTCCTTCCGCAATGAGTTCGAGGAGTTCGATGATGAAGAGATGGAGGATTCGGGCATGGTAAACTCGGGGTCCTTCCATCCCCCTCTGATGCGACCCTGCCCTCCATGACCTCCGCTGAAGAGGAGTAAGCCATGAGCCTCCAGTCCCTTGGGCATCTCACCAGGTCCCGTGCCAAGGCCATCAGCCAGGCCACCCAGTCGTTGGTCTTGCGCCTCGTCGCCAGCCAAGGCGCGCCCGAAGTCGCGCCCCGCTTGTGCTCCTTGCCACCATCAACGACACTTCTGAGGCCCAGCCGAGCTCATTGCCTTCCAAGCCTGGCGCGCTACCCACGGAGTCCATTCCAGTCTAGCTGAAGGTTGGGCCTCGCCGTTGCCCAACTTGCACCACGCCATGGCCTTTGCCAACGTCGTGTCGCCGTGCCACGCCTCGCCAGCACCCAAGACGACGCATATCCCCTAGTTTAGTTATTTAGAGGTTTATTTCCCCTTTTAGACATTTCTATTTTTAGACTTACTATTTTTGTAATTTTGTATTTTGGGCGTGTGCTCCCACTTGTGTCGAGTGGGCTAGCCCATTAGGTGGGTCTCGGCCCATCCGAGCCCCGCATCCCTTTATTAGGCCAACTCGGCCTCCATTTGTAGGTTTATGTCTAATTTTAATCTAAGTCAAGTTTTGAGTGATTATTCCTCCTTAGATTTGGACGTCAAAAACTCTATCTTTCTTTCACTATCTCTCGCTCCGCCGCTGCAGACGCTACTGCACCCGTCGATCGTCGCTTCGATCACAACCTTGCCGCTTGTCACTTCAAGTAATCGAGTGCCTAGTCCTGAGGCCACTCGCGTCACTTACACCGCATCAACTTCATCGCCGCTGCATCCAAACGTTCGCTTCGGCCTACACGAACCTCTAAGTCCTGTAGGGGTTCATCCATCGTCACTTGTGGTTTTCGTGCAATTCAACAAGGTCACGTTTACCTTGGCTTCCAAGGCAACACACAAGGAGAAATCCATCACTTTGGCTCGTGAACCTTTGTCTTCAAGACTGCCGCGACTCCCTACAAAGGCCTAGATCCGCCTGCCGTCGACATTTTGGCCGCATCCGAGACCAAGGTTGCATCAACTGGTATCAAAGCGCTAGTGGTCTTGTAAGTCGCTTCTCTTGTGTCCATTTGTTCATGTTTATTTCACCAACCACAATCACCCCCGTCCACCACCACCACCAGAATTTTCCTCCATTTTATTCCCTCTCAGCATCAATTTTTGCCGAATTTTTTTTCTTCCCCAACAAGAAGATTTTGTCCATGATTTTCTCGCCCATTCGGTTTCCTCAAGCCAAGCGCTTGGCCGAACTAACCTCCACAAAATCCAGACCCAAAATCTCAACAACCTAGCGTGTGATTTGGCCGAGATATTTTAGATTTTATTGCGTGATATTGTGATTATTTGTTTAGCATATCTCGTAGGATTTTTGCAATATTTTCGTGATTTGCTTTCCTGATTTTCTTAACCACAAAATCTGCATCAAATCTTTCTCTCTCCTCATGCATATCTCAACTAATTGCGTTTCTTTCCTTAATAACTTTGACCGAATATTTTAGTTATTTAAATTTCAGATTTAAGTCAAAGTCAAAGTTTGACTTAGATCTTGTTAATTTAAAAAAGAAGCCGGATTCGATTTTCAAAAAAAAAAGAGGCAAATCCGAGACTCATCTTTGCTTGAAGGAAAAGCCAAAATAAGGCAAGCCTTCAAGTTTTCTTTCCACGTCTTCGGTCTTAGTCCATCTTCCGCCCCTCCACCGTCTAGGTTTGCATCTAAGGAAGGTAGTTCACGTGAATCTTGCTTTAATTGACTGTGTGTGTGTTCGACATTGATTGCTTGTCAAGCATAAGTCTAGATTGTTTTTGTCAAGTCATTCGTGCGATTGTTGATAAGCTTAATTCTGCCGCCCTCACGGCTTGCCAAATTGAATCCTTGCGTGAACTTTTGTGCTTGAGTGTGGTGATTACTTGGCTATTGTTGCTTTATACTTGTTGTTCGCCTTTACTCGCATGTCTGGCCATATTGTCATAGGTAGCATGATGGCGCCCACGAACATGGGTGGAGACGGCAATGGCTCTGGCAATAATCCTCCAAATCCACCGCACCAAGTGAATCCCCTACAACAAGATCCTCCTCTGGTTCCTGAGCTAACGGCTGAGCAAAGGGAAATACAAGAGTTGCGTCGTCAAGTGGCTCAACTCCAAAGCCAACAAGGCTGCCAAGCGCCGACGCTGCTCGTCGAGATGGATGTTGCAGGTCTCCAACGCCCAACCGTGGTTGGCCCAAGCAATCCTCGCATTGACGAGGGCAAGAACGTGATGCCCTCGACTTCACACCAACAGCCCCGCATGCAGCAAATCTAGTCGGTCATAGAGAGCCGACAAGGCTATGTCTCCCCATGCGGCCGTTACAACCCGCAAGCGGTGCCCGGTGATGACAACAACGGCTCCGATCATGACGACGACTCTCAAGGTGAGTTTTCTGAGCCCTACAACTTTGATGACATGTATGGTGCCCGTGAAGAACGACGCCGCCTTGATGACGCCCATGGGTCACGTGACCTATGCGCGTGCCGAGATCCGTCTAACTCCAGCCAACAACGGAGCCCAAGCCGGCGCAACAGGCATGTCTCCATGCATGGTGAGCGACACCGCTTGTGCCATCCAACGCCCACTCCAATGCCATTCAACATCAACGACCATCTTGTCCACCAGAGTGCTCAGACTCCCAGTTGATGCAACCTTGGTCTCGGATGCGGCCAAAGTGTCGACGGCAGGCAGATCTAGGCCTTTGTACGGAGTCGCGGCAGTCTTGAAGACAAAGGTTCACAAGACAAAGTGATGGCTTTCTCCTTGTGTGTTGCCGTGGAAGCCAAGGTGAACGTGACCTTGTTGAATTGCACGAAAACCACAAGTGACGATGGATGAACCCCTACATGACTTAGAGGTTCGCGTAGGCAGAAACGAGCGTTTGGACACATCGGCGATGAAGTTGACGCGGCATAAGTGACGTGAGTGGCCTCAGGACTAGGCACTCAATTGCTTGAAGTGACAAGCGGCACAGTTGTGATCGAAGCGACGATCGATGGGTGCAGTAGCGTCTGCGGCGGCAGAGTGAGAGATAGTGAAAGAAAGATAGAGTTTTCGACGTCCGAATCTAAGAAGGAAGAATAGTCACTCAAAACTTGACTTAGATTAAAATTAAATGCAAACCTACAAATGGAGGCCGAGTTGGCCTTATAAAGGGATGTGGGGCTTGGATGGGCCGAGACCTGCCTAATGGGCTATCCCACTCGACACAAATGGAGAGCACGCCCGAAATAGAAAATTACAAAAATAGTAAGTCTAAAAATAGAAATGTCTAAAAGAGGAAATAAACCTCTAAATAGCTAAACTAGGGGATATGTGTCATCTTGGGTGCTGGCGAGGCATGGTGCGGCGACACGTCGTTGGCAAAGGCTATGGCGCGGTGCAAGTGGGGCAACGACGAGGCACGACCTTCAGCTAGGCTAGAATGGACTTCATAGGTAGTGCGCTAGGCTCGGAAGGAAGCGAGCTCGGATGGGCCTCGGCAGTGTCGCTGATGGTGGCGAGGAGCACAAGTGGGGGCACGGCTTTGGGCGCGCATTGGCTGGCGACGAGGCACAAGACTCGCGACTGGATGGCCTGGCTGATGGCCTTGGCATGGGACCTGGTGATAGGCCCAAGGGACTGGAGGCTCATGGCCTGCTCCTCTTCAGTGACGATCATGGATGGCAGCGTCGCATCACCCTCTCGGCGATCCCATTGAGCTCCAGGATAGGCATGTAGACTATATTCCTCCGCGCCTTCACATCGGCGGTCCCCAGCTTGATCAACATGGTGTTGATAGGTGCGATGCTTATGAACAACACTGTGACATGCCCCGGGATGCCCGTCGCCACGCGCCTGATGAAGACCAGCCTAGACGCCACCGTCGTCGCGACATTGATCGTGAGGCTCGCCCGACTTACGATGAGCACTACGCCTATGATGATCATGGCTGCCGCCAATTAGCCCATGGCTATGATGACCGTGCCTACATTGACAGGCGCCATGACATCCAGCGCCAGCCCGCGGCCGCCCACACTCGGCTGAATCGCCATGAGGTAAAGGTAAAAATTGAGTTTTTTTTGGTGAATATGATCCAACTGTTTTTATTGAGTGGGTGCAGGCCACATAGTACACACTATGATACTGGCAATTGTCCGAAGAGAAGAAGGTCGCCGCCGCGACGCTTCACTTATACGTTGTCGCCAGGGTTTGGTGGCATCGTTTTGTGAGCGACCCAATTCGGCACAATCTTGAGCCTCTCACTAAATGGCACCAGTTGGTCTACGTGATGACCCAAAAGTATGTCCTGCAAGACTACAAGAACCAGATGAGATTGGAGATTGCCATGGCCCGCCAAGGTTCTAAGTCACCGCTTGAAGACATACTACAAGGCTAAGGTGAGTGTGGCGCCGTCCACTGCGGACCAAATTTTTGAGTGGATTGAACCCTTCGATCCGTGACCAATTGGAGATCTTGCCCATCAAGGATCTCAACCCTCGTACGCATACGGCCATGCAAATCCACCACAAACTTGTGCATAGGAAGCAATCATCTTGGCAATCACCGAGCCCACGAAGGTATGACTCTCGCCCCTTTCAATTTGGTTTACCTACTGACGTGTGCGCTTCCTCCCAAGCAAAAACATGTTCTGGCTCAGGCAACAACGCCAAGCAGGCGACGCCAAACTATGCCGCTAGTCGCGCCACATCGCCCAATGCCCCACCCAAAGGCCAGGAGCACGCACGAGATCTGGAGTGCTTTAAGTATGGAGGACGTGGGCATTACAAGCGTGATTGCCCCAATACCAAGAAAGCCCTCTTTAGCCAAAACACCGGCCATGAGTCCTATGAGGAGGAAGAGCCATCGCTTGAGGCTATTGATGAAGGCTTTGAAGAGGCAGAGGATGAGACCTACGCATGTGGGCCAACCGACTTGCATGTGGGCACGCCGCTCAGCCTCGTTATGCGGTGCATGCTCACTGTCAAAGAGGCCGAATTGGTGGACCAACGAGAGAACCGCTTCCACACCAGATATTTGGTCAAAACTGCCTCGTTGAGTGTCATCATCGATGGGGGAAGTTGTTGCAACATTGTCAACGAGAAAGTGGTGAACACTTCAACTTGCCAACGATGCCACACCCTCAACCTTACGGCCTCCAATGGATCTATTCCAATGAAGGTAACACCGTCAGCTGTCAATGCCTAATTTCTTTCTCCATTGGACATTAATCAGATTCCGTTCTATATGATGTCATTGCTATGGACGCCACTCACCTCTTGCTTGGCCAACCATGGAAATTTGATCGATGCGCTCTTCACGATGGCTATTTAAACACATATGTGTTTACTTACCACGGGAAGCGCGTCACCCTCTTACCTATGTCGCCACATGAGATATTATAGGACCAGGTTGAGAGGGACCGACAAAAGGCTATCGAAGTCGCCACTGAGAAGGCTGTCACGCGGCACTCGGCCGTGCCATAGGCCGGCGGCTCCAATTTAGGCACTTCAGGTTCTGGGTCGAGCAATTTGTTCAAGTCAGGGAATGGAAACTTAGGCTATCATAGTGCCCCCAAGAACCCCATACTGCCAATAATGCCAGACGTGGTTCCCTCGGGGTCGCAAATAGCCCCGCCGTTGGCGCCGCAACCCGAAAGCCGAAGACCAGGCCCACTGATTTCTGGTTGGGCAATGAGGTGTCTGCTTCGAGCACTGGGCATTCCACATCCAGTGCCTTTGTGCCAGCCCCAATTGCCTCACCAAAATTACCAGTTGTCAATGCTTCACCGTTATCCTCCCCGCTACAGGGCCGTTGTGAGAACCGCCTGCTTTTGGCCAGGCATAGTGATTTGATTACGGCATTCAAGGGAATGTCTCCTTGTTTTCTCTTAGTGCCTCATCTTTGTGCTCAGGTTGCCTTTGTCCCTAGTGATTTGCCTGCTAGTGTTGCTTCTTTGCTCCAGGAGTTCACGGATGTCATGCCTGACGAGTTGCCCCAGGGCCTGTCGCCTATCCGCGACATCGAGTACCAAATTGACTTGGTGCCTGGTGCTTCCTTTCTTAACCACGCCGGCCCTGAGGAAACCAAGGAGTTGCAAAGACAGGTCTAGGAACTCTTGGATCGCGACTATGTGAGGGAAAGCTTGATCCCTTGCGCAGTGCCCGTGATTCTGGTGCCTAAGAAAGATGTCTCGTGGAGGATGTGTGTAGACTGTCGCGCCATCAACTAGATCATGGTGAAGTACCGCCATCCCATCCCCCGCCTTGATGATATGTTGGATGAGCTCCATGGTGCTACGCTCTTCTCTAAGATTGACTTGAAGAGTGACTATCACCAGATTCGAATGAAGGAGGGAGATGAATGGAAGACTGCGTTTAAGAATAAGTATGGTCTTTATGAATGGCTTCTCGTGCCATTTGGGCTCACCAATGCCCCCAGCACCTTCATGCGCTTAATGAACCATGTCTTGAGACAGTTTTTGGGAATATTTGTAGTGGTTTATTTTGATGACATTCTTGTATACTCTCGAAGTCTAGATGATCATGTCCAACACCTTAGGCTTGTGTTTGAGTGCTTGAGGAAAGAGTAGTTGTATGCCAACCTTGGAAAATGTCGATTCTGCTCTGACACTACATTTTTTCTTGGGTTTATTGTGTGTAAGGATGGTTTACGCGTGGATGAGGACAAGGTGAAGGCTCTTCGAGATTGGCCAACGCCTACCAACCCGACCATGGTTCGGTCTTTCCTTGGGTTAGCTGGCTTCTACAGGAGGTTTGTGCGCGACTTCAACTCCATAGTCGCCCCGCTCCATGAACTCACCAAGAAGGGAGCCACGATGGTGTGGCTTGATAGCCATGAGCGAGCCTTCCAAGATTTTAAGGAAGCCTTTTGCAATGCGCCTCTCCTGTAGCTTCCCAACTTTACCAAGAGGTTTGAGGTCGAGTGCAACGCTTCCAACATCGGCATTGGCAGCGTCCTCCAGCAAGACAAGAGACTGATAGCCCACTTCAGTGAAAAGCTCACCGGGGCTACATTGAACTACCTCACATATGATAAAGAGCTCTATGTTCTTGTCTGAGTGCTCAAAACCCGGCAGCACTACCTGTGGCCGTGAGAATTTGTCATTCACTCTGACCATGCCGCGTTTAGCTACTTGAAGAGCCAAGCCACGCTCGGCCGCTGCCATGCTGAGTGGGTTGAGTTCATGGAGACCTTCCCCTATGTGGTTGTCCACAAGAAATGTAAGGAGAATGTGGTTCCCGATGCCCTTTCTCGCATGTATAACCTTTTCACTCATCTTCAAACTAAGGTTTTGGGTTTTTATTTGATTAAGGACTTATATTTGCTTGACGCCTATTTTAAGCCTATATTTGAGCAATGCCTTAGGGATCGAGAGTTTGAAACATTTTTCATCAATGAGGGGTATTTGTACAAGGATGGTCGTCTATGCATCCATAGCTCCTCCATTAGGACCCTCCTCATTCAAGAGGCACGTGATGGCTGAGGCCATTTTGGGATTAGCAAGACCTTGGCTGCTTTGAGGGAACATTTCTTTTGGCCTCACATGACTACCCATGTCACTGGGTATTGCAAGAGTTGTGTGGTGTGCCAACGAGCTAAGGCTAGCTCCAGCCCCTATGGTCTTTACACCCCGGTCCCTATTCCGGCCGCCCCTTGGGAAGATTTGTCCATGGACTTCATCACAGGTTTTCCTCTCTCTCGTAGGGGTAAGGATTCTATCTTTGTTGTTGTGGACATGTTTTCTAAGATGGCCCACTTTGTAGCTTGTAAGACGACCCTTAATGCCACTGACATAGCAGATCTCTTCTTTGATAATGTGGTTTGCTTACATGGGATTCCTAAGACTATTGTGAGTGATAGGGACACAAAATTTGTTGGCCACTTTTGGAGGACACTTTGGGATAAGCTAGGTATCAAGCTTCTATTCTCTACTAGTTATCACCCCCAGACGGATGGCCAAACTGAGGTCACCAACTAAACCTTAGGAGCCCTCCTTTGAACCATGCTCAAAGCCAACCCTAGGCATTGGAGGACTTACTCTCTATTGTTGAGTTTTCCTATAACAGGTCCAGGCATTCGGCAACCAGGTTGATGCCATTCAAAGTGGTCTACGGCCGCAATCCCTTGACGCCGCTTGACATGTTACCGCGCCCCATGAAAGACCATGAGCACGTCCATGCAACCAATCGCGCCGCGCAAGTTCAAGAGTGTCAGGCTAGCCAGTATGTCGCGCAACGGACCACCATCTTGAGGAATGACTTCAACACCGAGGAAGTAAGAAAGTGCCCCAAGATCCTTCAAGGAAAAACGAGCAGCAAGCTTTTGAATGAGAGCATAAACAAATTATTGGGAGTTACCTATAACAATTATGTCATCAACATAGACTAACAAATAGATGGATGTTAGACCATGATGAAGTACAAAAAGTGAGGCATCCATGACTGAATTTTGGAATCCAAGGTGAGCCTTGCAGCTCAAAACAACAAGCCCTCGGTGCTTGTTTAAGGCCATACAAGACCTTTTTTAGTTTGCAAACATGTGAGGGCATAGCAGGATTTATAAATCTAGGAGGTTGAATCATGTAAAGCTCTTCAGGAAGAGTGCCTTAAAGAAAGGTGTTGTCGATGTCAAGTTGCTTCAACTGCCAGCCTTGAGACACGATCAAAGTAAAGACCACTCGAACTATAACTGGTTTCACCACCGGATTGAATGTCTTGTTGTAATACAAACTTGGCCTTTGATGAAATCCTTTGGCTACTAACCTCGCTTTCAACCGATCAATCGAGCCATCTACAAGATACTTGACTCGGTAGACCCACTTCATCCAACGAGGTTCTGAGTGGACGATGGAGGAACTAGCGTCCATGTATCATTAGAACAAAGGGCATCATACTATTTTTGCATAGTAGCTCGTCATTCTAGGTCATTGAGGGCTTGTGTGATCGTCTTTGGTTCGATTTGGGTGTAGAGGTGGGCCATCAGGTTGAGTTTTTGTATTGGATTTGTGATGTTATTCTTTGAACGGGTGATAACACCACGGTTAGACATTTGATGAGGCAAGGGTGGGGTGATTTGAGGTGGCATAGGGAAAGGGTTAGAGTTTGGTGCGGTTATATTGGGCAAGGGAGTAGCTAATAGAGAGGGAGAGTGGGATGACAATTGGGTTAGGGAGGGTGTGGAATTGGGCCTTGTTGTTGGGGCTAGAATTTGTGCAGAGGATGGAGTGGGCCGAGTGGGAGAGTCTGAATAGAGTGAGGGTGTAGGAGTCCATTAGTTGGGTGAGTAGGGAAATTGTGGGGGGGAGTAGGCCGGTTGTATGGTCTGTTAGAGAAGGTGGGGGGGGGAATTATAGGAGGGGATTGCATCAGAGATTGTGCGAATTCGGTGGGGTAAGTTGGGTAAGAGTTTTGGTGGAGGATTGGTATGGATAGAGGGGCCCCTTATCACAGATTTATGGGGATATTGTTTGGTGAGGCATGTGTTTGAACGGGAATTGGTTGTCAATGAATTGAACATGTCGAGAAGTGTAAATTTGTCTGGTCTTTGGCTCCATGGAATAATAAGCTTTTTGATCACTTGTAACCTACAAAAACACATACAGCAGACCTGGATTCCAATTTATGAGTATTGTAAGCTTTTAACCAGGGAAAACACTACAACCAAAACTCTTTAGCTTTTGGTAATCTGCAGTTTTATGAAAAACTTGTGAGTAAGGAGACATATTGTGAAGAGTAGAAGTGAAAAGGTGGTTTATAAGATATACGTCTCTGAGAAAGGCGCAAGGTCATAGATCAAGCGGCATACCAGAATGACTAAGTAATGCAAGACCCGTTTCTACTATATGTCTATGTTTTCATTTTGAATTCCATTGTGTTCCGGTGTATGAGGTGGTGAAGTAAAGTGACTAATACCATTGTTGCTCAAAAAAATCTTTAAGGTCAAGAACTTACCACCATTATATGAACACAAAATTTTATTTTGTGTTTGGAAAAAAAATCGACTAAGGACCGGAATTTGATGAAAGTAGATTGCACTTTTGATTTATTTTTTTCTTAAGTAGATAAAGCCACATATATCTGGTATAATGATAAAAAAAAATACCATAATATTTGTAGCCACCATAAGACAAAAGAAGAAGAGCAAAGAGTCAATTTTTGAAAATGGAGTTTATGACTCTTATTTATTTGACATTAAACACAATCAGATTGCAAGAATTGGGAAGATCCTAAAGTGAGATGTTGGTAAAGAAACTTCATAAAGTAACAGACAAGGGATGTCCTAATTTATTACGCCAAGACTCGAATGGGAAAGACTGGTGGAGTTGACGGTCGGAGTGGCATGTGGCCAAACATTGACACCGTCAATGCAGGGACCCCTAAGGAGCGTTGTTCCTGTTTTGATTTCCTTCACAACTAAACAGTCAAGTAATAATGGCAGAATTAGTTTGAGAAGTAAACTTTGAATCAAAGATAACATTTTTTGACATTTTATGAACACAAGAACTTGAGATAGATTAAGAACATGTGCAGATGATAGAAGCTTAAGAGAACCGGAATGTGTAATGGATAAACCTTCACTATTTCCCATAAAGAGTTCGGCAGGGCCATTGTACGGATAATGCAGGGCCAAGTTGTTCAAATCACTTGTGACGTGGTGGGAAGCTCCACTATCAACCACATAAGAGGAATCGATGGTACCGGGGATGGAGACATTGGCATGCGGTGGGGTATAAGTGGCTAGGAAACGGCTGGTGGAGGGAACTTGGACAACATGATATGTTTGGCGGAAGACGGGGCGTTGGGTCATAACATGACCGTTGGCTTTGCACCATTGAAAATGACCTAAAAAGGGTCTGCGAAGGGAGGTACGGACGAGGCGGAGGGAGGGTGGTAGTTGGTGGTGTTGTGGGTGGACGACGGTTGGTTAGGGTGGTTAGGAACTGGTTGTTGCCAATGCATAGGAGGAGGACCCTTCTTCTGCTGTCGTCGGGGTTGATGTCGGGCACTTAGGGTAGTGGCCGACCCAGGTGTATGCCGAGCATCAAGCTCTGATACTATATAGCTAGATTGAGAAAGTGATAAATCTTTTGTTAACCAAAGGTGTCTATCTTATACATGAGAGGTTAAGTAACTTGGAGAGATATCACTAACAAAATCCTAAAATATATCTCTAACACATAACAATAAGTTAATGGACAGAAATACAAGGAAGACTAATTAATAAAAACTAAATATTATCTTCAACAGTTTTTGCCACAAATTACACCAAACGACGACAAACAGTAGCTCGCATTCAATTAAAGCAAGTAGAAAGGAACAAAATGATCGAATGAACAATGGCAAAGAATGCATTAGATGTAACACCCCCAACTTATGTCGGTAGTGTCACACGCCAGTGACCTCATACTTAAAAGTCCAAAGTCACCCTAGGCTTTAATCTGAACAATTATGCTTAAATACAATAATAACAAAGAGTAAATAGCGGAAAACTTGTGAAACAAAAACTACATCTTTATTAAAATCCTCTGATAAATTGAGGGGGCTAGTTTTATAAGAAAATATGAAATTACAACGGAAGACTTCATGTTAACCCTATATGCATGACTAAGTGATCAATATATTATAACATATTACATTTATTAAGAAGTTTAAATCAATACTAAACAATTACATAATATTACTTTGAACACAACTTCAATTGCATGCCTTTGTTTTCGATTTGTTACTTCATAATAGTCTCAGACCAACGACTGATGTGCCATATAGGACGATTTACACTAGCCAACCATGCAAGAAAAATGAACGGTTGTCAGTCTAATGAAAGACTACACAAGGGTGTGAAAGAAAATGTTCTATGTAGTCGTATATAATTACTACTTACTACCCTTGTTTCTCGAATGATACTCGATAAACGATGTATAACTACTATACTTCCACTGAAAACGTAAGAAAATGCATGATTCAAGAGAAGACTTCAACATAATTGATTCTTATATATGACATTTATATGCATTTGTTTGGGAACATTAACAATTATCACACAAGAATTCAAAAACGACTCATTTGACTATTTGGGTTCTCAACCAACCTCACCGTATAATGCGAATCTAGATTGGAAAGGGAAATTACTTTAGACAGGAGCCCCAGCGGTTTCCACGTTGTACTTCTCACCCGAAGGTATATTAATTATGTGCATAAAGGCACTTATCTTATATAATTCTAAAACATGCATTTACATTAAAGTTTTTAATCCACATCAATCTCGAAACGAGATATATCATGGGACGAATCCCGAATAATGGCACTAGCTAAGTGCACCACCACTAATATTCGAATAAGGATAGGTCATGACAAAAAAGTATTAGGGCAATAATCCTCCTAATACCAAGTTATAAAGAAACAACTAAATCTCACGATATATATAGCGTTCCGACGAATACTCGTGTTAACTAAGCATATAAGTCCACACCAAATTCCACATCAAAGTTCAACTAGCACCCTATAATAATAATAATAATAATAATAATAATAATAATAATAATAATAATAATATATAAGGGTTTGATGAAGATCAAGGATCGAGAATGACGCGGTGCAAGGAAAGGCTCAAAAGGTCTCCGTGGAAGCGTCAACCCAAGGCCAAAAAATAGTCCTGACTTCAACCGGCTCGTTCTCCTTCACATGAACTCGGAATTGGATGATTCCGGCGACAGTAGTTAGATGGTGAAGTCTAGTTTTTGTCCTCCAAATTTTATAATTTTCTGAGTGGTGAAGCAAAAGATATGGTATTTTTACTGAGGGGTCGCTGAAAGTTCCGAGAAGGAATTCAACGAAATGGTTGTTGTGGATGTGGGTGACCGAATGGTGAATGAAGATGGACGTTGTTGGTGATGGATAGGTATCTTCCTAAGCCAAGATATGACACACTAGACCAAGGAAGACAAGACAATGAATTTGAGATTTGACTCACTCAAACACAATTACCGAACAATTGATGTAACACACAATCGCAATCAATTGATATAACTCACAATTGAAGAAGGAAGAGAGCACAATGGTGCAAACTAATTCTGCATTTTCATTTAGTCTTCGACGTGCCTTACAAGTAAACAACCTAGCCTTTAAATAGGCTGCAAAGGAAAATAAAGAAAAGCTTAAAAATAAACCACTAACACTTACCCACTAATACAAAGCACTAGTGAGCATTTTAGGGAATTAAAATTAACCACTAAAATGTCTTAAATTCATTAATAATAGGATTAAAATAAATGGCCCTAAAATGGCCAGCCTTCTGCTGAACTGTCGTAAAGACAACAGTTTCTGGATTTCTTTGCCGGGAATTTGAGGAAGACCTTAACATGATAGTTGTAGATATTTTCCTTAGCTTTCCAATGACTACTCATGGGCCTCCATTGGACGTTCGTAGCTCCGGATATGGCCAGAATACTAAGTAGGTGTCGACGCGACAGATTCTTTGATTTTGACACCTTCCAAGTTTCGAACCATTTTCTTGGGACAAGCTTTTGACCTTCTTCAAAAATGACGATGTCCATAGTCACATCAGGGTTGTTCCTAGCAATATATACAACCAAGTATATGATTCATATTTATCCACACCATACATCACACAAGTTCTCAAGCACAAGTTAAGAATATTTATCACAACTTAATTAAAATAATTGATTAATTATCAATTAAGAAAAATATGAAATAAATGGCAAGAGCGAACCATCACTTGCCTTAAGTCGTTTTGTCGAAAAACAACGTGTCGACGTTCGAGAGAAGATCGATTCTAGTCGACGAAATGGATTCCTGATGATTCTGAGATGTACCCAATTCCACAAAATTTAATTATATATAGATAATTTATTCAATAAAGGAAATTGAATGATACTTGTCTCGGTTTCTAATTCGATTTATTTAAGTCTAAATAAATCAATTATCGAGGTGACATGATATACGATTATGTATACGGTACTAAAAATCCTTTAGTCGTATATTCTGTATAATCATAACATAAATAAATAAATTATTTTATTTATTTATCATATTATATCACCCAAGATATTATCCAATTGTAGTATTACATATTAACAATTTATAATTTAAGATAATATCGTAAAATATGGTTAATTTGATTTTAACACTCCTAAAATTAAATTAACCCAATATATATCTAATGAACCACAATTAGTAATACTAATTGTGATTAATTAAAAATAATAAACAAAATAGATTCGGCCGTTACCGAATTCGCGCCCGACACCTCTTCGAAGAATGGTTCGATTAGACCTCGTCTGACCAATAACTGGCCCGTGGTTAGTGTCGTTAGATTATTGACTTCAAGACAAAGATTTTGATACTTGAATCGAAACTAGAAATGCCCTAACGAAGGAGAATTTTACCCCTGAAGTTCCCGAAATTTATGAAAGATACTGAAACCTAAAGCTCCAAATTGGATGAATTTCTACCACGGGTGAGGGGTATTCATAAGGGAATTGAAGCTCTTAGAGATAGCTTTCCGACCCCGCAAATTTCGGCTCAATGGGATCTCAAAAGAGATCGAATTTTGGATTTTATCCGAAATTTCAAATATATGGGCTGTAATCTTAAGAACGAAATTCTAGCAATTTAGTTGGTTAAAAATCCCTATTTTGGTGGGATAAAATTTAGATTAGTTAATCTTCAAAGCCCATGGACTAATTGAAGAAAACTCCATGAAAGGAGCTTGAGAGCTTCGGCTGGCTTGGGAGGAAGAGTTGGTCCCCCCCCCCCCCCCCCCCCCCCCCCCTAAGAATTTGGCCTTATTTGTACGTTTTTACCCAACTTTTTTATTTGTTGCAAAAATAACCTTATTTTACTTTACAAAAATTACCCACACTTATTTATAACATTACCCAAAGTTTATATATACATTCTAACCCAAATTTATAAAGAATGAAATTTCTAAATTAAGTTATTTATAAGCTTAAGTTATAATTTATCATAATTTAACCTTATCTTACTTAACATTTTGTTATCCTTAATTTAAATACTTTATGTTAACTTGATGAATTTTGTTTAAATTAATATTTTAAATAATTCATGACTTAAAGAGATAACTTATTTAGGTTAAGAATTATTTTATTAATTTATGGAATAAAATAATGATTCTTATAATCTTTATAATAATATTTAAAAATTCTAAAATTACATTCATGGATATACTTATTTATTTATTTCTACACTATTATTATTATAACTCATTTGATAATTTGTACCAAAAATAATCCTAACATAATTTTTGAACTCAAATTAATAAAAATTTAAATTATTCATTTTCAAAAAATAAAATAAAAAATATAATTTTTATTAAAATAAAATAAAATTACCAAATTATGCTTCTAATTTAAGTGTGTTATTACATTAGAGTACGAATTTAAACGGCGGAGTATATATATATAGAGAGCGCGCTTACGATTCGGTCGAGTAAAGAGCGGCGGTTGGAGGAATTGATCTTGTGAAAGCACAGCGAAGAGCAAACGGATTGCGAGGCCATTTGAGTGTAGTTTGGAGGAGGGTTTATCGCTTTGCACACTTCTTAAACCCGAAGCATCTTTGAAGCTTGTGTTTTACAGAGAAATTGGCAGCACAAGAAGAAACAAGCAAGTTGTATATTGTTCAGGTAATGCGAGTATTTTGCTCTAGTACCGGCCCGTTTTACAGCCCACTGGGCCGTGCTATTCCAATTTTACTTTGCTACCGGTAATTTCTCTTGTTTTTTCGGTACTGGCCATTTTGGAATTGAAGTATCATAGTGTTCGTGTCAAGCACAAAAATGATTTTTTTTAATTTTTTAAATAATATAACATAAAAATCTACGAAATTAAATAATTTTTGTGATACTTTAAGCTCAATAATTTTCATATATTAGTGCTTATTAAAAATGGCATACTATAAAAAACAGCAAAAATCGAAAAGAGTTATCATAATTATCCAAGTCAAAGTTCGATATTAAATAAAAATTAAATCTAATTGTCTTGAGAAAAAGTTTGAATAATGATTTTTTCCATGAAATTTTTTGAAAGTTAGGTGTTTTAACGAATTTTTTGAAATATTAGATATTTTTCAAATTAATTTTAAAAAAAAGATTTTCAACATAGATGAGTATTCTTATCAGTGATAATATTATTTCCCTTGTATGGAGTTTTATTCCACACTTTCATGATACATTGACACGCATTCGAGTCTTTGAGATGATATTAGTCGAACTCTTCAATGTTTCAACCATTAGTCTTTGTAGAGTAAAATAAAATAATTAATCTATATAGTATAAGATTATAGATTGGTATGGTATTAATGTATATGTAAGGGTTAAACAAATAATTTTAATAGATTAAAAAAACAATTTAAATGTAGAAAAAAATTCATTTATATAATATCAAAATTAATTACAGTTTATTTAGTGTTTTGCCCAACACATGCTAAGAATTTAAATTTGGATTATTTTCAAACTATTTCCTAAAGAGGATGAGATAAATTCAAAAAAAAAATTATATGGCTAAAAAGTAAAAACTATTATTGCTAAACATTTAGGCACATATTAGAAAACATAATTTAATTAATAAGGTTATGGATTAATATAAAGAAATCAGCCTATTAATTTTCTTAAAAATGAAACATTCAAAATTACGGAAAATAAAGATGGAAAGATAATTCATTAATATATTCTATTACTATGAGCAGCCTCATAATTACAACATACCAAAATCTTTACTAGAGAAATCGAAGTCACAGAAAAACATTGAAACTAGAATTGGACAGGGGCCGCGCGAACGCAGGCCCCCTCTATCACAAATTATGACGCACACTCTTCCACATTGGGAAGATGTTAAGTTGGAGCTCCCACGTCATGTGCAATGTGGGCCCCCAGCCTAGGCCACGGTCCTTGTTGATCAACCGTTGACCCCGTCCAGGTAAGTATGTTGCATTGTATTCTCCTTTCACATTTTATAGTCTTACCCTTGGTTTTCCTTTCTTCTGCTTTCCGATGTGGGAAGCAAAAATACCTTTAGTAGCTACAATCTATTGGGCTCTAGTGATTGGAGGCCTAGCCGCTATAATCCAACGAATATACCTGTCAGATTTTCAGGTATAGATATACTTTCACACAACAATTAGTGGTCATAGGTCAACATTTTTCTCGAGCCGAGCACACTGATTTCAACAGTAGAGGTCAATCATAGAAGTTTATAGATTTTTATCATTAACTTTGAACTCGTAATCGCACGGAGTATAATGTCCACCATGTAATAGAAAAGGGATGAGTGACTGTTGTGTTAAAATGCTCAAACTGGAAACAGCTGAAAAGGCTACAAAATATATATTGAAGTATATCAGTTGCATTGCTAAAGCTTCACTACACATCCATACACAAAAGCGGAAGCTTGTAGGCTTTCTCATCACATAGTTGTTCATGTGGGATTTAATTACATCATCATAATTTATAATTACAAATTAAAGGCTATAGAAATTCTTTGTTCAGCTCAGTTGTTCAAAATGATCAAAGAGGCGTTTAATGAAACGCTAGAAGAGTGATGAAAGACCAACAACAAATCACACCCATAACCTGAATCATTCCTACAATCGCGAGCATTCTGTTCGACGCTTGAATCCAACCTCTGCGTAGAGTGCTGCCTGGTGACAAGCATCCTTCGAGGATTAGTCTCTTAGCAGTGAATTGGTCCATGATTACAAGGAAGGTTGCAACACCAGCCTTTGAAGCAAGCGAAGCACCTATTTCTATTTGCAGACACACCATGATTTCTTATATCAGTTAAATACTTCCATTTGTAGGTGTAAATGAGTAATGCTAACTAACATATTCTATTTGACTACCACTCAGCAGACAACTCACAACTGTGTTCATGTTTCTGCAGATCGAATACAAATAGAAACAATAGAGAAGAAGAAGAAGAACAAGTTTACCTGCAACAAGCACTTCTTTGGTCATCAGATTAAGGGCTAGAGGAGCAGCAGTCCAAAAAAGACCTACTTTTCTCGGAGCAAATGGACGGAAATGTCTGATTTCTGCGGGAAATTACACCAGATGTCGAACACTGCTGTGACATTCAACCCAAGCAAGAAGAAGGAAATCAGATGACCGAACAACGACTAAAAAGGTCAAAGATGAAAACTTTAAGGGGGGAGATAGATAAATAACTTACGATTCCGTCGAGAAACAGACGTTGGTTGGAAGATTTGATCTTGGTGTAGCCACGGCCATTCCTGACTATTTGGAGACCCTGTTACAATTTATTTTAAAGACCCTTTTTATAACTCTAATCCGTAATCTATTTTAGAGGCCCCTTTTACAATTCTAGTCAATATTCTTCTTTCTCAAATTCTCCTGAAGCTTTTTTAATTACACTACAATTGAAACATAAATAAAATTACTCAAAACCTCAAATCGACATCCAACAAGGCAAACTAATTATCATCTAAATTAAATAATTAATAAATTATGTGTCATTATTAGCCTATTAGGTTCTGCAACTCCAAATTGTAAAAGGCACGTTTTAACAAATAAAGAGGGGAAGAAGAATAATTAAAAAGTATAGCATATACAAACCTCTCAAAAGGCTCTGAATTGAGAGAAGGATGGTTCTGACGCGTATGCAGTTTGCTAAAGAGTGAAGATCAATAGGCCACTTATCCAGTTATCCTATAGAAGAAAGACACAAACCCAATTTAATTCAGTTAATCGTGGTTCAAACAATCAGACTATTTCGCACGAACGACAATCAAACCATACCTGAAAATTGATTTGAAGCAACACAAAATTTTGACCAAAATCTAGATTGTGCAGAAAGTAGGTCGGATTGAACCAATGAACCCAGATCGACCAACATAGGTATGATTGAACACAAGATTTCGACCAAAGTAGGTCTGATTGAAAATTGATTTGAATTGTTGATAAACGAGCAAGAGAGGGGAAACCCTAATTTATGAACACCAAAAATTGCCAAGATACATGAATCTTCATTGTAATTGTGCTTTGGAGAGATCAAATGTTTAGGTTTGAATCGGGAATCGAAGAATAATTAAGGGGGGGTCGGCGAAATTGAAGTCGAATTTGGGGAGTGGGGACAAAATCAATGATGGAATTCAGGAATCGAAGAGTGGGAAAAGAATGAGCGTGTTTTCTTGGAGGTTGTTTCTATAGGGTTTGGGCAATTTTACTGATAGAAAAAAAAATACATATTAAGTTGGGCCTAAAAATTATAAATATGGGGCCCCAAAATTTTGGGGGCCCTGTTCAGTCACCCACATGTAGTGGGCTCACGCCCGGCCCTGGGTGTAGCACAACGAAGAGAAAGCGGATTGGGATGCCATTTCGAGGTCTTAACAACAAATTGGCAGCACAGCCTGTAGTGTACAATGGCGATACTTATTTTTTTAAAAAAAAAAATTGCAGCAAATTTCTTGTCTCTTTGTTATAGTACAGGCGCAAGAATCAAGGTTTGCTATAACTATGTTCTATGCCTTAGAGAGAAGGTCTCTACCTTCTCTCTAAAAAAAACCCTACCAATTCTACCCACTTTAACCCTAAATACCCAGCCACCAGCAACCAAATTTCTCTCCCACCAGCCTCCAGCCACCAACATCTCAACCCCTTTTCCACGTCTTCAACTTCCCCATCCGCATAAGAAGCTCCACCGTCCCGGATCTTCCTCCCAAACCGCTGACCCGGGCTCCAACTCCTTGCTCCCCGTCTTCTTCACTGACGACCTCCGCCACCAGCTCTCCGAGGAGGACTAGATCGCCTCCGATCTTCGCGGGTTGCTTGAGTAGATCTTCTTCACCAAACGCTCTCCGTTCAGGGAGCCGGCCCTAACAGACCAGCTTCTGCCGGCGACCGCCTCACCGGATCTAACAGACCCTAGCAAAACCCCTCCGAGAAGCCATGGCCGACCGCCGTTCGCCGCTACCCCCACCAAATGGCCTACCGAGCTTTCCTTGCCACCGCTCCGAACTACCCCTCTGCAAACCCTCTCCCCGCCGCCGTTAAGGCAAGATCTAGGATTCACAGATCCTACCTAGCACCACTGTACTGCATACCCTGAGTTTCGCCTCCGCGAAGACTAGATCTGAGGTTCTTTTCCAGTTTCGAATCACCCCAGAGCCTCCTCCTCCCCGCCTAGACCAGATCCGCCACTATGACCCGATCTGCGCCACCCGTTGGTCGGAAACAGTGGTCGTCGCCGGAAACTGATCGTGTTGCCTCCGAACAACCCCTGTCACATTGCTTCTTTTTAAAAGCCGTGTGTGAGAGGATAGAGAATAAAAGTGGATTGGGTTTTTGAATCCCAAAATCATTTTCTTGACCGAGAATAAAAGCCCCAAATCAATTGCAACCGTTCTGGTTGGCCAAAAGGCACCTAACAATGGCCGAAAGGCACCCAATAATGGCCGAAAGGCACCCAAATATACTCGAATAAGTCTGAATTGAAGAAATCCACCTCACAAGTGGTTATCAAAATCAAACGACCAACGTAGTAGAAGATTTCTGGAACTAATATACAAAAATAAAGTATTAAATCAAAAGGTTCCATTTCTCTACAAAAATAAAACAAAACAAACCAAGTAGAAGTTGTCCGCTTGTTGAACAAACCAAAACAAAACAAACCAAGTAGAAGTTGTCCGCTTGTCGAACCATTCATGACAGTGGTTTTTTTTGGCTTTGAACCCAAATCTCTTGATCTTGCACCTGATCTAACACCATTGTCTCAACCGCTGTTTGTCGGCTTGAACGACGCTTGGACCATCGTTTTCCGGCTCAACCCGTGCCCGAACCACTCTCGTCGTCCTTGTCGGCGCAGAAACCCAATCCCCTTAAACAAGACTAAATGATGTTCTCTTTGTACATCAATTTCACCCTTGTAATCTAATTCGGTTTCGTGTGTTTCAAGTATGGGTGACAAATTCCTCACTGCAGTTGTGGAGCTTATCTAAGGTGTTGCTTGAGTGTTTGGTAGTGGTCGTGGTCGTGTTTGTGGCTCAATGAAGATCCCTCTTGTACGAGGGCAACGTCATGGTTGAGGCTCCTGAAGATCCCTCTTTAAAGAGAGGGCAATGTCATGGTAGTCCGTTCAGCACTTCCGCAGGAGGTCTCCTGTCTGACTCGTCTACCAGTTGCACTTTCGTCTGATCGTGCTTGCTCAGCTCTCATTTTAGGTCGTCTTAGCTCTATTTTTGCTTTGTTGTGATTTCCATACTTGTTGTTGTGTCCCTTCAGTCCGGTTTGATCGGCGCCGATTTATCGGCCTCTCGATCTACCCGGCGTTGTTATGTCGGGTACGTCGATTTCTTTCCTCATCGAAAAAAAAAGAGTACAGGCCCAGTATATAGCCCAATGGTTCTTATAAACCCATATTATCAAAAATTCCTCACTGGCAAGCCCAATCTGGCCACCTTAGGCCTTGTTTGGCATCAACATCTATGTATATATATTTAAGCAAAGGAATTTAGAGTCACCATATTGATTCCGGTCCCACAAATTCTAAGTGTCAATTTGTGGTTAATCCACTTTTTTATATTAGCAATTTTATTCAATTTAAATCACAATATCTAATCATAACTAACTTTAAATCTATAAATCATATATATATACAACTTTGTTGAATGTTTATATACATTAAGGTGATAAAATTTGTTTAAAAAAAATACAAACAATAAGCTTATATTTATATAACTAATATATGAAAGCTTATATATTTGAAGTTGGACCACCGTATAAGCTTATATAACTAATAAGCCTATCTTACTATGATATAGAGGTTTATGGTGTTATCTTTTCATAATTTATATTCTTGCTTTTCATTAAAGATAATAAGCCTTTTGACCAAACAAAATTAAAGATAATAAGCCTCTTAAATAGGCTGCAGATTACAACTGGAAATTCAAAAACTAAGCTATTGATATCTAGGAGATATCTGCTAACTAAAAGATAGCACACTAACAAACGAGAATAACTTTTCAAAAATCAAATTTAATCGTTAACATGCACCTCTCAGATTATATGCTTGATGCACAAACTAAATTACTTCTCCAAATAGAGTTCAACACGATTTCTTCATCATTTTCAGGTTCAGCTGCCGGGTCACATTATTATTTCCTTAATTAAAGATTACACATCATGGTTCCTCAAGCATCAAGAGGACACTGATACAAATTAATATTAAAGTAGAGCTATTGGCCAATGGAATACTATCAGTGTAAATAAAATGCTTATTACTTTCGTATCTGTTTTATTTATGTTTGCTTATGTAGCAGCTACCACTCTCCTTTAAACTGACATGTATGCAACACGTGAAACTATTCGCATTTGCAGAAGTGGAAAAGAAGTTGCTGGTTTTTTTTAGAGCTGGTTATACACCCTCTGATTATCCTTCGAAGGCGGTTAGTGCTTCTCTCTCACTTATCTTTACTTACAACTATAGTTTTCGTTGAGGAATCATCAAACTATCATTAATGATTTGTGTTTCTAATAAAAAGAATTGCAATATATTATGGAGATGTCAGATAGAAAAATATGGATCACAAAAACAGAAAGGAATGATTTTGGTTCCTTTTGCAGGAATGGAATGCAAGACTGTTGATGAAGATTCAGCAAGTGTCCGACAATATCATATCATCCTGCACGGTCCAAGAAGATTCAGCAAGAACTTGCTAAACCTAATGTACTTGAAATGTACATATTTACACAATATTTCAGAAGATCCTTAATGAAAGAATATTATTAGATTGGCTTAAAAATCACCTACACAAACGTACCACTGAAAATTGGTTATTCCTCAGGCATGTGGAGTTCTAATAATTAATATGCCTTTGTCAAGTATAAACTGCCTAGCAGAGATGAGGGTGTATAATTACGTAGTTCAGGGCTCCCATGTTATTTGTTTGATGAATTTCGTAGTTCAGGGCTCCCATGTTATTCGTTTGATGAATTCATTGCTTCCTTGATGGTTCAAGAAGAAGATAACTTCTAATGAGACCTTCTAATGAAATTCGATTGATGAATTTATTTGTTGATGTTAGTCTGTTGATTATCACTCAGCTTGATACAATAATAGTGAAGTATCCATTCCACGTATGTGTCTAAGTCCTTCAGATTCTACTTTACCTTTTAAGTTACAACGACGGCAATTCCATGTTATTGTTTGCTTTGCGATGACCAAAACAAAAGCCAAGGACAATCATTGTCGCAAGTCGGTTTATACCTCCTAAAGCATGTATTCAAATAAGTGTTACAACGTATCTGATGCCCTTTCATTACTTATGTACGTCAACATCTATGTCTATATTTTCAATTTTGTGCTTTCTACACATTATGTTGCATTGGTTATAATAGTGCAATTGAATTTCTTAAATGTTGGTTTGCAGGTTTTTGCTGTGACATTTATAGTCTATATTATGAAAAGCTTTCCTCCATTTGATTCATGTTTGTGAAGATGTAGTAAATCTATGAGACATATATTTTGTGTGATTGTTGTTTTCGTGAACTATTATCAATTGTAATTTATTTTTGATGTCATTAGTTTTATACAAACGTTTTTCGCCAAACTTATATTTCGATTAAAATAAATTTTATAGCACCTAACATATTTGTTAATACATAAATTGCATCAACCCGTGCATGGCACGGGCGTTACACTAGTCATTAGTAATTACTAGCATGTGTCCCCATGCTACTATATATTTTAAAAATAAAAATAAATTTGTTTATAGTATGTAAAATATAAAAGAGAATTATATAGGAAAATTAGCATGATGTATATGAAAGATAATTTCTTGACTGGAATAATTTATAAGGTGTATTGTATGATGTAAATTTAAGGTAGATGTGTGAGTTTATATTAATAGAAGAAAATATAAATTAGGAATTTTATATTATTATTAAAAATAAAATTGCACTAAAATAAAATTGCATATTGTATTCTTTATAATGAAGTTTATGGAAAATCTATTCACCCTTATTAAATCATGAACACTAACTTAGTATGACAATAATGTTTTTGTTAAGTGCATAATTATATGTATGTTGGTGGATGAACCGTATAATGTTAACTATTTACGGACCATCTAACTATATATATATCTTTATAATGGAGTTTACAGACCATTAACGTATATATTATATTATGGACACTAATTTAGTATGCTAATAATGTTTTTGGTACGTGCACAATTATCATGTACAATGAGAAATATTTTGGGGTGGTAATTTATGAAATTTATATAAATAAAAAATAAAATAAAGGTGAATAGGTAAATATACATTATTATTTGATGATATGACATACTTAGATGAACAACACATAAGAGAGATAATTACGATTTAATTTAGTAGTAGTATATAGATAATATATTATAATGGATTAAAAATAAAAATTCACCTCGGCATTCAAATTGAAAGAAGTCATTGTTTGTTAATTTCTCTATTCAAGTGTCATTTCACTATTTCAGGCACATATTCCAAAACTTTTCTTTTTTCATCCATTTTGTTTTCAATAATGAATTCTTTTTAAAAATATGTTATAATGTATAATGAGTGGTACACCGAAAATCCTTAGAAATTATATTTGAGTATTTTGATTATTTATGTGATAAATACCTAACTTCTTTTCATTTTTGCTGAGATGGATTTAGATCTTATGTTGAGGGAGCTTTGAATTCGAACTCATGATCACAAGTTATCAAGTATATTGTTTGTTTAATTAATTGCTAAGCTTTTAGGTTTATGGTCGAATAGTAGTAATACGTAGTATTCCATTGATCCACGAGAAAAAGTGCTTCCTTAAAATTTTTATAGATACTTAGGCTCTGTTCCTTAACAAGCTTATTAAAGTTTATGGTGCTTATATTTATAAGATAAGCTTTTAATGTATTGTTCGGTGAAAGAAGCTTATTCTATCTTATGATAACTTATTTTAATGGAATAAGCTCCAAAAAAATAATCTTAGCCCCAACTTATGCAAGCTTATGCTTTATCTTACCCCTATTACTCTTCACAAGTTATCATACCCAAAATATATATCTACTTTTTTTGGTAATTTCACATTCCTACTTTACAAAATCAACTAATTCATTTTACCGAACACAATACTAGATTATTAAATTTATATAAGCTATTGATTCAACTCATTAAATTAATTCAACTACTTGATCAACTTGAGCTACCATAAGCTCTTGATTCAAAATATATATAAACCCTTAAATGAATTGAGCCTCGCCCCCTCATTCGGAAAATAATTTCATTCCAGCCTTCAAATTTTGTTGAAAAATATTTGTCATATTAGAGTTTTAGGTAATGATCTAGTTACGATATTTGTTATTGAAAATTACAATATTAATTCTTTATATGCAAATGTTCTTTATTCATTGCTAGAATGCACTGGATAGTTAATAAATTATAAATTTTAAGAAAAAATTGTAGCAAATTCCTTAATAGTCGTGTCAAAAAAAAATGACATATATTATTGAACAGGGAGTAACATATAATCGTTTTGGTTTTGGATACGATACTTTGGATTAGTAAAAGTGATGCCTTAGTATATACATTAATGGGGTTCAATGATTCCATTATTATATTAGTTTGTTACTTAATTGGTTGTTTTCCAAAATTCAGTATATATATATATATATTCTACATATGATATTATATATATGTAAGTTCGATTTTAATTTTTACAAAAAAGGGTCTTATTGACTAATGTGTTGATCGGAATTCGAACATATAACTTGTAGCATGATAAACTATGGAAATGTGAGTATTGAACGTACAGTTTGGTAGAATAAATAAAGTTGTCATAATTGAAACGTATAAAGCTAGCATGCAGGAACAATAAATGACATACAGTAGTAATTAAATCACGAACATTTTCCACGTGAAATTATTGTTAACATGAGCAAAGAGGATGAGAGAATGTAATTTGATTGAATAAATTGTAACAGAGATTACAAGTCTCTTTATAGAGGAGGAGAACTCATAACAGAATTACAACCAACTCTAAATGACAACAAACTCTCAGATGATAGATTACACGTGGCTAATTCCAACCTAACAACCTAACTAACTTGACTGTGATTCTATCAGCCCCCCTCAAATTGGAGGGTAGACTTGACTACATCCAATTTGCCAAGAACATCTCGATGCTGAACGCCAGTCAAAAGCTTCGTGAGGATGTCTGCGAGCTGGAGATGAGTTGGGACATGGGACAATGAGATGAGGCCCTCAAGAAGCTTTTCACGAACAAAATGACAATCGAGGTCGATATGTTTCGTACGTTCATGGTACACCGGATTACGGGCAATGTAAGTCGCAGCCATGTTGTCACATTTCAAGTTGATGGGGGTGATGTTAGGCACACCAAGTTCGTGTAGAAGACGAGTGAGCCAAGCAAGCTCGGCACAAACACGACGCATGGAACGGTACTCGGCCTCATCAGATGATAAAGCAACAGTCTGCTGCTTCTTGGATTTCCAAGAGATTGGAGAGCCCCCGAAGAGAACAAGGAATCCATTGACGGAGCGGCGAGAGTGGGGACAAGATGCCCAATCTGCGTCACAGAAGGCTTGTAGACGAAAGTCTGAGTTGTTGGTGAGGAGAATGCCAATGTCAACAGTCCCTTTGAGGTATCGGAGAGTATGGATGGCAGCAACAAAATGAGGTTGCCGAGGAGAATGGAGAAACTGACTGAGGTGCTGTACAGAGAAAGCAACATCAGGGCGAGTATGAACTAAGAAATTCAATTTCCCAATAAGACGACGGTAAACGGAAGGGTCTGGAAGAAGATCGCCATGATCAGGGGAGAGCTTGCAATGGAGATCAAATGGAGCAAGTAGAGAGCTCACAGTGTTACAACCAAATTCAGTGAGTAATTCAGAGATGAATTTGCGCTGAGTGAGAACTAGACCTTGTTGGTGAGGAACAAACTCGATGCCCAAGAAGAAACGAAGTGTACCCAGATCCTTGATGCGAAACTCAGAGTCGAGGAAGGACTTGATGATGTTGATCTCAGAAAGGTCGTTCCCAGTGATGAGAATGTCGTCAACGTATACAACCAAGTAGACTTCAGAGGAGGCAACTTTCTTGGAGAACAGAGAATAATCGTTTAAAGACTGAGAAAACCCTCTGGATTGAAGAGCAGATGACAAGCGAGCATACCACTGTCGAGACGCTTGCTTGAGCCCGTACAAAGACTTGCGAAGCTTGCAAACAAGAGAAGAATCTGAAATGGACAATCCTGGAGGAGCTTTCATGTAGACTTCCTCGTGTAACTCGCCATGGAGGAAGGCGTTATTGACATCCATTTGGAAGATAGACCACTGACGTTTGAGGGCAAGGCTAACAAGGCTTCTTACAGTAGTAAGCTTAACAACCGGGGAGAAGGTCTCAGTGTAATCGATGCCTTCTTTCTGAGTGAAACCTTTCACTACAAGACGTGCTTTCAGTCTCTCAATCGTTCCATCAGCCTTGCACTTGATTTTATAGACCCATTTACAACCTATAGGCTTCTTCCCAGAAGGTAAAGGAACCAAGTCCCATGTGTGGTTTAATTCCAAGGCAGCAAATTCCTGATTCATAGCATGAATCCAACGAGGGTCTAGAGCTGTAGCGTGGTAGGATGTGGGCTCAGTCTCAATAGGTGTGTCATCAGAGGTGAGGACTTGGAAGCTAAAAGCAGTGGGTAAAAGAGAAGTAAGGGTATGATGGCAATGAAAAGTAGAATCAGTTGTAACAGAATTGCAAATATAGTCTTGCAAATAGGCAGGTGGGTGATGAGATCGAGACGATCTCGTGAGTAAGACAGGAGGTGGAGGTGGAGAGTGTGTATGAACAGGACTAGGAGAGGATGTGGGTTGTAAAGTAGAAGATGAAGTAGGTGATGATGGAGAAGAAGTAGCAGGGAAGATGGTGTCGATGTGGTCAGTGGAAGGTGAGGGAAAAGCAGTAGATGTAATGGGTAAAGTAGAGTAAGGAAAAATGGATTCATGGAAGACAACATCTCTGGAGATAAAGGTGGTATTGGTGTCCAGATTCAAGAGCTTATATCCTTTCTTCCCAAAGGGATATCCCAGAAAAATACATTTAAAAGCTCTGGGAGCAAGCTTATCACGACCTTGCTTGAGAGTGGAAGCATAACATAAGCATCCAAAGGTACGAAGAGTTGAATAATCTGGTTTGACACCAAAGAGAACTTCATAAGGAGAGGACTGATGTAGAAGTTTAGAAGGAAACCTGTTAATGAGATGAGTTGCTGTCAAGACACAATCACCCCAAAATTCCAGGGGAAGGCCAGATTGAAACAATAAAGCTCTGGATGTCTCTAATAGGTGTCGATGCTTGCGTTCGACCACTCCATTCTGTTGAGGGGTAGCAATGCAGGAGGTCTGATGAAGGATACTGATGCGACCCTGCCCTCTAGGAAGACCGCATTCTTCCATGACAGAATCACATCGAGCTCAGAGCACGCGATCAACAAGATACTTCTATCTTTTGGCTCAGAGATCGCGATCTCATCCAACTTCCTTCATCCAAGCTTGAGATCGCGTTCTTCATCAGAAACTTGGCCATCTCCTTTGAACGCGTTCTTCGCGTTCTTCAGTAGAGACGCTCGTCATCATCAACAACGCGTTCAACCAGAAGATCCACTCAACAATCTGGCAAACGCGTTCTATTTGAATCGACTGAGATCTTCAGCATTGATGAGCATTAATTACAAGATCCATTTTGAATTGGATCGTGATCCTCTGTATTTAATGTAATCTTTAGCCTTCAATTCTGCATTTAATTCATAGATTTGGGTCATTAAGACCCTGATTAGCCTTGTATAAATAGGGCACCTTGCCCATTGTAAATGGCACGTTTTTAATCTAAATTCAGAGCAAGAGTTTGAGCATTTGTCTCCTCCCCTTTGAATCTGAAACGTCACCGTCTACGTCTCATCTCCTTCACCGCTTGTTCATCAAGCAAGTCTATCTTCTCAACTCCTTCCTCCGCTGTCGACGCTACGACACCCAACTCGATTCCATCGAGTATATCCTCCGCGCCGACGCTACGGCACCCAACTCGTCACTTCGAGTATATCCTCCGCTGCAGACGCTACTGCCTTGTTCGATTCATTCGAACCCTATCCACCCGCCGACGACGCTACGTCTAACTCGATCTCTTTCGAGTCCCATATCATCCGTTGCCACTCTCCATTTCAACGCGTTCTTCACCCAGAACGCCGCGTTCCACCCTCATTCCATTCACCTAAGGCCACGCGACTCCCATTACAAGATCGAGATCCTTTCGTCCCAAGCAGGAACGCATCAACTGGTATCAGAGCCTTGATCTTGTAAGTCGCTTCCAAGTTTCATTTGTTCACGATTTTTTTTTCTCAACCACCATAATTGCTTCCGCCACCGCCATCATTCAAAAAACACCAATTTTTTTTTCTTTTACCCCACCTCCGGTTTCTACAAGAGTAATCTTGGCCGAATCACTATCCCCTGCAAACTTGTGTGTTTTGCTTGTTTTAAAAATTTTCGTAATTATCTGTTTGATTTTCTTAATTGATTGCAAAAACAACGCGGTGAATACTTGACATATTCAATGCGTTGACCAAAAAAATCTACATCAATCTCTCTTTCTCCTATCACGACATCAAAAACGTGATTTCTTTCTACTAGTTACTTAGCCGTTATTTTTCTTTTCATTTATTTCAGATCGGATCTTCAACAACTATAAGATCTCCGATTTGAATTCAAAAAAAAAACAAGAGTTCAAGTCACATCAACAAAAAAGATCGCGACGATTTCAAAAAAAAAAAAACAAGAGGTAAAGCCAAAATAAGGCAACCCTCTTTCCCACCAACGGCTAGGCTCATCTCTTAATCCCCCCACCGTCTAGTGTCTCGCGTGGATTATTGTCTTATTTTAACGCGTTCTTTACGCAAGAAATTAAGACTTCATTCTTTTGGTTACGTGGTTTTCTTGCTTGCATTTCACACTTGTTTTGCTAGCCTGTTAGCCGCCCTCACGGCCAAAAGAACTCGATAACCCACGTGAACATTTGTTACTTGCTAGTTGCTTGCTTGCTCTTGGTTGTGTTGCTTTTTGTTCGTTTTTACGCGGGATGTCTGGTTATCGTGTCTTAGGTATGGAGAACGCGAGAACAACGCGATCAAATTACTACACCGAGGAACCATACTTCCGGCCACCAGACAACAGCTCGCGTTACAACACACAAGAAGATACTACTCCGCGTCGATCCCTTCGACGTCAACAACGCGATGAACATCGCGTGAGCTCACCTGTCACACCTTCCAACCGGTACAATGTTCGTGACAATCTTGTCTACCAGAGTACGCGCACTTCGCGTGATGTGTACAATGGCTATGCTTACACGACACCAACCACCCATCATACCTCTGAGGAGTCTGACGATGAAGAATATGAAGACTCAGGTATGACATATAATGGCTCTTACTACCGATCTCTTCCAAATCCACTTTATGTGCAGGACCGCGATGCGGATTGGATTCCTCCACCACTTTTACAAGGACGAAGAGATCGCGAGCATGGCATTGGCGGCGAGCGCCGCGATGTCAGGATGCCAAAGGTTAGCAGAGAGGAGTACAGAAGCCAATCGCGACAACGTCGACGCAATGACGACTACACGCCCAGGGATTGTTTTCCTCACATACAACCCCAACGTGCTCGCGGCGAATCACGTCTTGCGCGCGAAAGGCGATGCGATCAACGCGTTGAAGAGACACGTCTCTACGAGGTCTCGTCACAGAACGTGACAAATGTTGTCCCTGCACAACCTCCATATCAACCACATGAGGAACAGGATCATCCACCTCCCCATCTTCAAGAAAGGACACTAGTCGTCGAGTTGACCGAACAACAACAGTTGCTCAAAGCTCTTCGACAAGAAGTAGCAGCTTCCAACAAAGCTCTTCGACAAGAACGTGTAGCTTTTGAAGCAAGAGAACGCGATGCACAACTCGCGCTCTCTCTGCCTTCCACCTCTCCTCTTGTCCAGAACATGTATGATCCTAACACTTGTCCTTCCATTACTTCTGATGTGCGTGTCATAGCTTCAGGGTTCCACACGTACAACCAAGGCAATGACACACCATTTGCGATGCCTGCTACAATGGCTTCTCGCGAGACTGTGGCACATGCCCAATCCCAGGGAAATCAAGACGTACATGTCGTTGATTGTACCAAGTCTGGAGGACGTGATCAACCCAAAAGGGATTTGCCTCAACAGAAGCACGCCCACTTCTCCACTTCTGACGCAGACAATGAGGCTTCAACAGAGGAGTTCTCGCGTGATTCTCTGGAAGGATCCCAAGGTGCAAGATTCGTTGCCAACGCGGCCATCACTGGGTTTGTTCAAGGAAATGAAGATGTGCACCACCATCTCAACCCAACCACGCACTCCTGTGGACAACATCAAAACCAACAAGGGTATGTTTCTAACTTTAGTCCATTCCTTGTTACTAAAGTGTGTGTTCCAGATTCAGGGCTCACAGAGGAAGACCAGGTCGCGATGATCAATTCATCGGCCTCTCCAATGATCGCGCCAAAGATCACAGACCAGGGACCTGCTCCCACAGATGACAACGAATTCATCAACGCTGGTGATCACGATCTTTCCCACATGGATTGTCAAGAGAAGGAACAAGACCCCTTCTACACTGTTGGCATGGAAGATGTGTCTAAAACGGAGGAGACTCCGCTGCCGACACTTACAGAAGCTTCCCCTGATGCTACTAAGGATGCAGAGACATCTGAGGCTGCCGCGATCTATGATGGCAGCTACTTTGAGGTCCTAATTGGCACCATGATCATACCTATCAAGCAGCCAACACGACTTCACCACCACCCATTTGACCAACAGGAGATATCCCCCATCTCAGGTAACAATGTGTCACCACAGTGCACTTCTCCCTTTCCTTTTGGTCAATACAATACAAAAATTTTGTGTCATTTGGTTGTAATGGACGTCAACAATCTCTTCCTTGGGCGTCCATGGCAGTCCATTCATCGCGTTCTTCTCGATGCGTATATAAACACTTCTGTGTTTACATACCCCGGGAAGCACGTGGATTCCTTACTTTTGCCTTTTTATGAGGATTCCCAGGATCAGGTCACTCGTACTATAGTGCAATAAATCAACGCGTACAACAACGCGACAAAAGCAAAAGGACACACCTTCGATCCCGGAGATCATATCTTGAAGCAACAACTGGCTTCATCCAACAACGCGAAGAATCTTATCACGCGTTGCAAAGCAGATAGAATCAACGCGCCTTATGAGGACACCTTCAATCAACAGGCATTTCTCGATCTGTGTGATCTGCATGAGCTTCTGGGATATAAAGCAGTCAAGTGTGAAGCTGTCATGCGCCATGATGGCACAACTTTGAGTCACAACACAAGGACCATTCTCAACGACAAGGACGATGAGTACATCGATCAACGCGTGCATATCGGTGTCCCGCGTTGCATGGATAAGACCGCGTCGCTGAGTCTCTTTCCCAATGGAGGCCGCTGTTCCAACATCTTCACTGAGAAGGCCATCAACCATCTCAGACTTTCGACAAGGCCTCCTCCACAGCCCAATGGACTACAAAGGATAGCTTCAGCAGGTAACACTGTCTCTCGGCAGTGTCTTTTCCAACTTTCCTTTGTCTATTCCATATGTCCAAATTTGTCAAATGAACTTGCTATGGACGTCAATACACTCTTGCTTGGGCGTCCATGGCAGTTTCATCGCTTACTTCACGTCGCGTATCTAAACACAATTGTGTTTACTTACGACGTGAAGCATGTGATTGTGTTATCTCTCTATCTCTGTGAGAAATTCCAGGAACAGCTGGATCATCTTCACCAGAAGGCATGGCCTTCGGACAAGGCCGTGTTCATATCATCGCGCTATCATCAGGAATCTGGCGCATCATTCCAACTGCCAAGCATAGGCGATCACAGAACGCGTCCTCCTTCAGAACACCACATCGCTTTCCATCTCAATGCGCTGAAGTATGACACGCGTTGTCAAAACCATGCGAGATTAGTGCTACAGAGCACTACGTTGCTGATTCGTGGTAACAACAAGGTGTCTGTCAATGCGACTGTCCCACAGAACACACCCCAAAAGGCAATACAAGGTCTCTGCGATGAGTCCTTAGAGGTGTCCAGCCAACTCAACCGGCCCAAACCACCTGATCCACAACAGTATGATCAACCAAGGATGTCTTCCAAATTAGGTAACACTATCCCATGGCAGTGTCTCTTTCCCTTGTCCTTTGGTCATATTCATAAGACACTTTTCTATGCTATGATTGGCATGGACGCCATCCCTCTCTTACTTGGCCGTCCATGGTTGTCTGATCGTCGCGTTCTTCCTGATTGGTATCTAAACACCGCTGTGTTTACCTACCACAGGGAGAGCGTGACATTCTCATCTCTGCCTTTCTCTGAGAGCTTACAGGAACATGTTGAGTTTGCTCACACACAAATTGTGCCTACCGGAACATTCGCGTCAGAATCAACGCGATGCAGTTTAAAATCTGGATGTGCTTCGAAGACAAGCAAATACATTAGACTGCCAACGCGTTCTTTTCCAAGGCAGGATGACGCCTACAAAGATGACGCGCATAAGGCTAGCACCGCTGGAACATACAATGCAAGCACAGTGCCAATTCCCAGAGTGCAGCGCGTCTACATCACTGAGTCTTTTCCACCAGAGGCGCCTCCAACCACTGGGCCACCCTTGCGTAGTCTTACACAACAACTCAACTGGGTACATGGCGCCTTTCTGCCCCAACACGAATGTCATCGCTTCGTGTTCGACACCGGCGATCTTGCATGGGCGTCCTTGCACATAGAGGAAAGCACATCACAGGAGCCGTACCATTTGACTCCACGCGGAGAGCATCCCTTCCGCGAAGTGAAAGCCATGGCAAAATTGGCTAATCATATTGAGCTGTCCAGATTACATAGCGTGCATGTGGCCTCCCAGATCCCATCTTTGCACAAGTACGAGGAGCTGTTGTTCAACAAAGGTGAAGCGGGGACGCTTCACAGCCAAGTGGGGGAGGGGGATGCGACCCTGCCCTCTAGGAAGACCGCATTCTTCCATGACAGAATCACATCGAGCTCAGAGCACGCGATCAACAAGATACTTCTATCTTTTGGCTCAGAGATCGCGATCTCATCCAACTTCCTTCATCCAAGCTTGAGATCGCGTTCTTCATCAAAAACTTGGCCATCTCCTTTGAACGCGTTCTTCGCGTTCTTCAGTAGAGACGCTCGTCATCATCAACAACGCGTTCAACCAGAAGATCCACTCAACAATCTGGCAAACGCGTTCTATTTGAATCGACTGAGATCTTCAGCATTGATGAGCATTAATTACAAGATCCATTTTGAATTGGATCGTGATCCTCTGTATTTAATGTAATCTTTAGCCTTCAATTCTGCATTTAATTCATAGATTTGAGTCATTAAGACCCTGATTAGCCTTGTATAAATAGGGCACCTTGCCCATTGTAAATGGCACGTTTTTAATCTAAATTCAGAGCAAGAGTTTGAGCATTTGTCTCCTCCCCTTTGAATCCAAAACATCACCGTCTACGTCTCATCTCCTTCACCGCTTGTTCATCAAGCAAGTCTATCTTCTCAACTCCTTCCTCCGCTGTCGACGCTACGACACCCAACTCGATTCCATCGAGTATATCCTCCGCGCCGACGCTACGACACCCAACTCGTCACTTCGAGTATATCCTCCGCTGCAGACGCTACTGCCTTGTTCGATTCATTCGAACCCTATCCACCCGCTGACGACGCTACGTCTAACTCGATCTCTTTCGAGTCCCATATCATCCGCTGCCACTCTCCATTTCAACGCGTTCTTCACCCAGAACGCCGCGTTCTACCCTCATTCCATTCACCCAAGGCCACGCGACTCCCATTACAAGATCGAGATCCTTTCGTCCCAAGCAGGAACGCATCAGATACCCTTGGTAGCCAAAAACTGCTTGGTTGCGAAGCTAGAACCTAGCTCGAGGGCATTGTCTGAACGAAGGATCTTGACCTTCTTGGAAAATTGATTCTCTGCCATGGCGACAAATGACTGAATATGGCCAAAAGCATTTCCCTTGCTACTAAGGAGAAATGTCCAGGTAGCTCTGCTGAAATCATCAACAATGGTTAGGAAATATTTGTAGCCTTCTCGAGTAGGTGTGTGGTAAGGACCCCAGACGTCCACATGGATCAACTCAAATACATGTTGAGTAGTAATATGACCGAGAGCAAATGGTAATCTCTGATGCCTGGCCTTTGGACATACATCACAAGCATCCATAACAAAATCCTTATTTATTATAGGTGATACAGAAAGTGTTTTCAATTTGTAATAAGGCAAATGCCCAAGCCGAGCATGCCATAAATGATATGCTGTTTTAGGATGAGTAGAAACAGACAAGCTAGGCAGTGTAGGAGATAGGATTAGTGACTGGTGAAGCAAGTAAATGCCACTATTGGAGCTACCAATTTCCAGTGGCTTGCTCCTGGAAAGGCCCTGCACAACACAGTGGTTCTTTGTGAACAAAACTTCACAATCAAGTTGTTCAGACAATCGGGCTACTGAGATGAGGTTGAACTGGAAACAAGGGACATATAAGACACCAGTCAAGGTAAGTGAAGGTGAACATCGCCTTCCATGTTCACTGAGAAACGAACTCCATTGGGCAAGATTATGGAGAAAGAGTTCTTAAGTTGTCTTACAGACGTTAACAACCTAATGTCATAACACATATGTGTGCTAGCCCCACTGTCGATTACCCAATTCCCGATGGAAAAGAGAGGTTGAGAAGCCATACCAGCAAGGTTGAGAGTATATTGTGCTTCGGATTTTCCAATGCCGATAATACCACACACACCTTGCATTGAGTTAGCCTGAAGCATCTGAATGAGCTGTTGACATTGAAGACTTGACAAGCCAGGAATAGATGGAACAGAAGGCTGATGAACTGTATCCTGTGTTGACACTTCACTTTCAACACACGCAGCGACTTTCTTGCTTTTGGTGAATTTGAAGTCTGGAGGGAAACCAATGAGCCTGTAGCACTTCTCTATCGAGTGTCCTTGCTTCTTGCAATTACTGCAAGTTACATTTTCCTTTGGTTTCTTGGCATCTGATTTTCCTTTGGAAGAGCCGCCATTGTTGTTCCCTGCATACAAAGATGCAGCTTCACTCAAGATCTTGTTACTAGCACCAATCTCATGTTGTTTTTCCTCTTGCAACAGCATATAGTATGCTGAAGAGACACTAGGAGTAGGTTGCATCATGAGGATTTGTCCTCTGATCGCTGCATAGTCGTCCCCTAATCCCATCAGAAACTGAATAAGGTACTGTTCATCGTCTTCTTGCGAACAACAATTAAGAGCACCACACTTCAAGCACTTCGGAATCTTGCGCAAACTACGCAGCTCATCCCAGAGAACTTTGATCTTTGTGAAGTAGGATGTAATCGACTGGTTGCCTTGAGAAATTGCATTTAATTCCTTTTGAATTGCAAATTTTTGAGCGCTGCTGGTTTGACCGAATCTTGCTTCCAATTCGTTCCAAATTTCCTGTGCAGTTTCATAGTAGATCACGCTACTACGAATTTCTGGACTGAGGCCGTTGATTATCCAAGCAACAACCATGTCGTTGCATCGTTCCCACTGTTCGATCTTCGTTGCATCATCTTCTGGCTTCTGGATCGATCCTGTAACAAATTGCCACTTATTCTTTGCTGAAAGAGCAACTTTTACAGATCTACGCCATTCACCAAAGCCTTTGCCATTGAAGACCTGAGAGACGATCGGTGATCCCGGTTGATCGGAAGGATGAATGTGATAGGGATCAGAAGTATTCATCTCGAAAGAAGAATCGATCGATCGATCGAAAGAAGAATCGAAAGACAAGAAGGAAAGAGCGAAAAACAAAGTAGCTAAATCTCACAAAATTTAGCTTTCAGCGGAAGAACAATCCATGGAAGAGAACTGGATCGTGAAGTAGCTCTAATACCATGTTAACATTGATGAGCAAAGAGGATGAGAGAATGTAATTTGATTGAATGAATTGTAACAGAGATTACAAGCCTCTTTATAGAGGAGGAGAACTCATAACAGAATTACAACCAACTCTAAATGACAACAAACTCTCAGATGATAGATTACACATGGCTAACTCCAACCTAACAACCTAACTAACTTGACTGTGATTCTATCAATTATCCATAAAGTGTAGCACTTAAACAAGTAGGTGGTTCCAAGAGAGATGATAAAGCAGAGGTGTGTTTCGAGCTACGTGCATACAGCATACTACATATCGATCACTAATTTAGGGCTCAACTATTCGGCGCATAGGCATTTTTGCCTTTTGGCACATAGGGCCGCGCGTAACGTGAGAATAGACTTCCCACGTTACGCGTCGATACTGACCCATTCAAGACCCACACGTAACGTGTGAATTGTCTCCACACGTAACGTGTGAATTGTCTCCACACGTTACGTGTGGGATCATGTCACACGTTACGTGTGACATTGTATCACACGTAACATGTGGGAATCTGGCTATAAAAGCCAGATTCGGCTCCTCCTCTTCATCATCAGCACTCAGCCGCTGCGCCTCCTTGCCCCTCCCGCGTAACGTCTCCTTGCCCCTCCCGCGTAACGCCTCCTCGCCCCTCCCGCGTAAGGTTAGTTCCTAGAAATAATTATTTGATTTTGTTTTTAATAAATTTAAAGTGTTTGGTTAGGAAATGTAGATCCACACATAGTATTTGGTTAGATAGATCTAGGTTTGGATGGTAGATCTACGATTTGGAGATGATTTGGATGGTAGATCTAGGTTTTGTAGAAGTTTTTGTGATGCTTAGGGTTTTGGTTAGGTAGATCTAGGTTTGTTGACATTTTGTGTGGAAAAATGAAAGTGGAAGTGATGATATTGTTAGATTGGTAAAAATTGTGGATTTGTTGTTGAATTTTGGGTATATTTGATAAAAAAAAAAAAAATTCGGACTGTCTCGCCGGAGAAGACGACCGGAATATCGCCGGAAAGTCACCGGCGGCTTGCCGGTGAAATTGGAATGTGCACATTCACACGTAACGTGTGAATGTGCACCACGCGTTACGTGTGAGAGCAAGTCACACGTAACGTGTGAATTTGCATTTTTTTTTATTTCTGGAACGTTGATTTTCTGTTTGTTGATTTTGGTTGATTTTTGTTGATTAAAATTCGGACTGTCTCGCCGGAGAAGACGACCGGAATATCGCCGGAAAGTCGTCGGCGGCTTGCCGGTGAAATTGGAATGTGCACCACGCGTTACGTGTGAGAGCAAGTCACACGTAACGTGTGAATGTGCACCACGCGTTACGTGTGAGAACAAGTCACACGTAACGTGTGAATTTGCATTTCTTTTGATATCTGGAACGTTGATTTTCTGTTTGTTGATTTTTGTTGATTAAAATGTGTTGATATGTAAACGCAGATGGAACCTGGGGAAAGAACTGAACGCAGGATACGTCGCAACCTTGTACGCCAACAGTCGTATGTGACTGGCGAAGAGGTCAAAAGGTCGGAAAGGAGGCAACGGAGGGATGTGTGCTACCAGGATGATGAGACCGGCGCATACCAGATTGGAGCAGGTAGCAGTACTGGGGTTGGTTTAGGGTTTCAAACTGGAGTCGGTAGCAGTAGTGGGGCTGCTGGCGATACTGGCATGATAGGAGTGCATAGACTAATGGCAGTGCCGTCGTTTATTGGGGGTAGAGCATGCTCTGAGCCTCCGAGGGACCTAGACTATGAAGGAAGTCCGCTGCATTGTTATTCTGATACAATAGATCAGAATAACTATTACGGGCGGAATTTTAGTCTGCCGGTACTACCGCCGCATGTGAGCCCTCATCATAGCCCGAGGGATTATTATCAGGGAGATGAGGAGCAGGACAACCCATGGGAGAACCCGGCAGTGTACCCGAACGCTGCCTATCATCAGCCTATGGTAAGTACATTTAGTATAACATGCATTTGTTTACAATTCATTATTGCATCTGATCTATTTAATAAATGTAGGATCATGCCTGTACATGGGGGACTCAGGACCAGGGGACTCAGGCCCAGTCCAGCAATGCCTGGATTCCAAGAGAAGACGCCCCAAACACGGCGGGCGAGGAGCCGGGCGAGGAGCCTCAGGAAGCCTCTTCTTCGCGGGGAAAACCACCCCGGTCAAAGAAGAATGTCAGATACGACCCTGAACTGGTGGTGAGCGTTCCTGGAGGTCCGGAGAGACCTGAACTCCTAAAGAGTTTTGTAAACCACGTGGCGTACCTCCTTTACCAGCGCGTTGTAAGTTGCACGTAACACAATTTTTTTAATTATTAATCTTGTTTTAAATAAGTCTGTATGATTGCTTAATTATGTTCATATACAGTCGGTGCAACCCTTGAGGTTCCAGCAGCGAGGCAAGCAGTTACGCTCATGGCGTCTCACAACGGAAGACGCGTGGGGTAGCATGGCGTTGGCGTCCGTGCTATGTCATCTATCGGACATCACGCATGAGCATGTGGATGAGACGCTGATTGGTGCCTTCGTCGAGCGTTGGCAACCGGAAACCAACTCATTCCACATGCCATGGGGAGAGATGACTATAACTCTCCATGATGTGTGGATGATCCTTGGGCTTAACATACAAGGGCAAGACATGGGTCCCCCAAAGAAATGGCACGAGCAGCTGAGCCGCAATGATTTGAAGAAGGCGTTGATGGAGCAGACGCATGAGTTTTTTGAGCTGGAGGATGGTGCTATCGTCGTCGGTAACTTGCACGCGGGAGATTTTAAGACTCATTGCGAGGAGTTGGCGTCGAAGAAGCTGGCCGCTGGGTTCTTGTTGTACTTGGTGGGGTCTGCCCTCTTTCCTGACAAGTCTCAGCATCGCTTGCCCGTTTATTACACTCCGTTCGTGACTGATCTCACAAAAGTCACGAACTATGCATGGGGTACCGGTGTTCTTGCACACGTGTACCGCATCTTGGGCGAGTGCACAAGAAAAGAGGCACGGGTCATGTCCACATGTTTCACTCTGATCCAGGTATTAAATGGCTTGAATAAAAATATCTAAATTTTTGTTATAGATATATTATATGTTTGTTATGTAGGGAATTGACATATGTGTAATTATTTTGTAGTCATGGATATATCAGTACTTTCCCATGTTTAGACCTGCATAGAGTGTTTACTGGGACCCACAACAGCCGATCCCATATGCCAGAAAATGGGACATGTCACATGAACCCAACCGGACCAGGAATTATAGAGAGGAGCTGGATGGGATGCATGCTGATAGTGTAAGTGCATATACGGTCCTTATCTATTATGTTAAAATATATATGCATGATAAGTTGTTTGAAATTCAATTGTGTTTAGGTTGAGTGGATGCCATACGGCTCCATTGACTTCAATAATGAGATGTTTGCTTCATCGCGATTTCATGGAGTCATATCCTGTTTGTGGGTCACCGAGCCTTACATGCCGGATCGAGTAGCTCGGCAGTTTGGGCGTGTACAACAATGTCCAAGACCACCGATTGTTCCCATTAAGGCATGGAGGGGCGTGAAGATTAGCAGTTACACGGTGGAGTACGATAGATCCTTACATGCATGGAATGCCCGCAATGAACATTCCATTAGCCTGCAAGCCATGGGTCCTCCAGTTCGTCAACACCACCAGTGTACCGATGATTACATGCAGTGGTACCTCCAACATACACATCCATTCATCATCCCTCAAGAGGATCGTTACACTCAGCAGCAGGTAAGTAATCATGTAATTATATCCTGTTTATTATTGACTTCGTGTATGTTTATTAATCGTATCCACTTATCTTCTGTGCAGTGCCTTGATAGTTGCTATTCACGTATGGATCCATATCGCGATCATCACCATGGAGATGACCGATGTGAAGACGTAGCCGAGGCGTTACGCCAATCATTGGAGCAAATGTATCCCTTCCTTTCGAACCATTGAACTTGGCTGCTTCGTCATTTGAGCATTAGTTTGAATGTTTTGTTGAAATTTGAATGTTATGACTTGAGTTTGAATGTGTTTGTTGAAGTTTGAATGTTATGACTTGAGTTTGAATGTTTTGTTGAAGTTTGAATGTTATGACTTCAGTATGAATGTTTTTGGGAAGTTGTTTGGATTATGACAACAATAGGAATGTCGTACTCATTGCAGCATACTATAGGAATGTCGTACTCATATCATTCATTACACAATGGATCACATTTGAATGTTATGACTTGAGTTTGAATGTCTTCAATATTCTTTCTCACATGCCGCCTACATAGGAGGAATTTTGCTTCTGGAAACTGCTTCTCTAATGCGTTCATCAACGCCTTCTCCCGATCAGTGACCGCACATGTGGGTGCTCGTTGCACCTTGGCAAACATCTTAGCAAGTTGCTCTATGGCCCATTTGTAACTGTCTTCGTCCTCCTTCTCCAGAAACGCCCCGGCAATATTGTAGTTTTTCCAAACTGATGTGATGCCGACAATTTCAAGGAAGGGCAAATTGTAGCTGCACATAATCATATATAAAATACAATGGCGTCCTAACCTTGACATGAACAAATGAAGAGTATAATTCATATGTTTGTTACTAACCAGTTAGTTGCATATGTAGAGTCCAACAACACAATGTACGAAAATGCCTTCAGCAACCGCAACTGATCCTGGCTTGCAAAGAAGATATCCGTTATCTTGTTGGTCTCCTTGTTGAATCTATACTCCATGAAGTACCCCTTCTCATTGCACTCATACAAGAACTGTTGTACAACTGTTCTTCCTTCCATGCCCTTCTTTCTTATCTCATGCATGATGTTGTATACTTGCTTCATCTTGGTCAAATTTCCAGGGGACGACTGGATTGTAGTATGAATCTTCTGAGGCTTGCAATGATTGACCGTCATCACCCTTATAATCTCCTTCTCTTCAGCAGTTGGTCGCCCAGCTAATGCACTACCATACAAATTGTCTCCTATGACATGGTTGTGAGTTCCATGTTGTACAGTGATCCTCCACAATCCCTTCGGCCTTTCTTTCAGCCTCAACATGAAAGGACACCCACATTTCTTCGACCTTGTGATGTCTCTCACTTGGTCAGCTCCTTTAGGGACGTTTTGTCCATGCCTATCACACGGTAACGAAGTCCCCCCGAGGGTCGAAGGGGTGGAAGCTTTATTCCTCCACTTTTTGATGCAGAATTGCTGATTCATAGCAATCTCCCGCGCCCACAAAAAGGCTTCTTCTCTAGACTCCCAGATTTGATCAGATGTGAAGAACCTTGAATAATCGGCCGAGACGTACACATCCTCCTCCGGTAGTACACTGAACTGAGGCTGTGTGTGTAGGGATGGAAAGCACAGCTGTGGGGTAGCATGAGATGAAGATGCTTCTGGAGGAAACGGTATCCCAACATCAAATGATGGTATATCAATAACTTGTTGAGGCGTGTTCCAATCCTGCAGTTTTTCCGGCGTTTCCCAAACCGAAAATGTCTTCTGAGGCGTGCTCCAATCCTGCAGTTTTTCAGGCGTTTCCCAAACCGGAAATGTCTTCTGTGGAGTGCTCCAGTCATTGAGGGAGATATTGTTTAACCCCTCGTATAAATGATAGTTCGTCTGCATACACGAAATCATGTCATCAATTAGTGCACTGATTATAAAAAAGCACGTTTACTGTCAAACCGTGCCATATTACAGAATGAAACCTGGTTTCGGGTGGTGATTACACACGTAACGTGTGAAGAGTGTCCACACGTTACGTGTGAAACACACCCACACGTAACGTGTTGAACACCTTCACACGTTATGTGTGAACATTCTTCACACGTAACGTGTGAAACTGTTCTTCAATGTAACAACAAATTCTAAACCCTAAACAACGCTCAATCTTTGTTTCTAATACCCTAAACAATAAAATGAGATCTTTAATATTAAACAATAAGTATCAAAAATAGCTTTCCTAAATCCTAAACAACAAATATAATGGGCCATCAAAAATAACTTCTCTAAACCCTAACCATGAAGCTAAGAACTTTAAACATTTTCAAAACAAGAAATAAAAAAGACAACTTTAGGGTTACTTATAGAAATTACCTCGTTCTAAAGTGGAATATCTTCCCCATTGTTGCTCCAATACTCGTTGTTGTTCGGATTGTCCATTTTTTGTACAAAAAATGTGAGTGAAAATCAAGATTTTGGGAGTGTTTAGGATGAGGGTTTAGGTTCGAAATGGATTCGAAATGGGTTGTTAGCGGACAAAGAAGATGGGTCATTATTACAGTTAGGTGGGGACAAGACGGTTAATTCAATGCGTTTTGCAACAGACTGAACCACACGTTACGTGTCAAACCGTTCCACACGTTACGAGTGAAGTAGATTGGCACGTTACGTGTGAAACACACTAACACGTAACGTGTGATTACTAGGGTTTAGGGTTTAGGCGTATGTAGGGTAGGGTAGGATAGGATGGATAGGGGTAGGGTTTAGGTTTTTTGTGGTATAGGGTTATGGCATTTCGGTAGAGTTTAGAATAATGAGTTTTAAGTTTAGGGTTTAGGGTTAGGGTTTAGGTCTTAGGGTTAGTGTTATGATTAGGGTTTGAGTTTAGAGTTTATCTTTAATTATTAAGGGTGAATTTGGGTATGCGAGTTACATTGTTTATGAGAGTGGTTGACGTTTAGGGTTTAGGGTTATTAGGGTAAGAGTGGTTGAGGTCCTTAATGCTAGTGGTTGAGATTTTTAATGCTAGTGGTTGAGGTCTTTAATTCTTGTGGTTGTGGTTGTGGTCTTTAATTACTACAGCTGTATATATCATTTCACTATATAAGAGGCATTAGGGTTGTTTGTTCACTACAACACTTCCAACACAAGCGAGATTGAAGATTCATTTGTGGGTAAGCTTCTTCTTCCAGTTTCTTTCGATTTAGTAACCCTAATTGGCCTTTTCATATTAATGGATTTGTAGGAAACCAAGCACTACATCAAATAATGACATCTTCATCCGAATCATCATCAAACCTAAATAGGCACCATCAACAAATAAGTGCTCCACAATGCGAGTGTAATTTGAAAACCATTGTCCGTACTTGGGATTTGCAGTGGAACTACGGAAGGAGGTATTGGGGATGCCCAAGACTAGAGTGTTTATACAGGAATTGGATTGATCCTGTGTACGAGGAGAGGGCACACGCGGTTATTCGACAACAATGGCGGGAAAAACAAGATCTTATTAAGGTGAATCAAGATGTTGTTAAGCAAGAACTTTTACAAGATATGGATAAGATGCGTAGGTATAACCTCAATCTATATAATGATGTACATCATATAATGCCTTGATGTCGTATCTTTTGTGTAATGTTGTTTACGTACTATCAACCTTTGTAGGGAGCAAGCAATTTTATCAAAGCAGAGACATGATATGTCGCGAAGTTTTACAAGAGACTATCCTAATTTTTTCAAACGCAACTAGACGATGTCATTTATTTTGTGCTAGGTTTTCTAAGTTTATGAAGAATTTGTATTATTTCTTGTATGTGATTGTATTCATCCAACGTAATGAACAATTCTATTCTATCTTCTATGTTGATTATTTTGGGGTATTTTTTGTAGGGTTTTAGATAAACAAATAAATACTACAAATAAACATTCTAAACCCTATTGACTAACCCACACGTAGCGTGAGGGTACAAACCACACGTAACGTGTGAAATTGTCCCACACGTAACGTGTGGAGCACTGTCACACGTAACGTGTAGTTTGTACCCTCACGTTACGTGCGAACCTATGTGTCAAACGACAAAATGCCTATGCGTCGAAAAGTAATCGTGCTAATGTACTATGCTTGCCTCGCGCTCTCAAAAATATATATTACGTACTCCATTATTTGTTCATCGTCTTCTGCCTTTTGTTCTCTACTACTACTATTAATCTCTAAAAAACGTGCTCAAAGCTCGTGGTGCTAAACCAAGGGAGAACGTGCTTCCTCAAAAAGCTGAAATGATATCTTTCCGATCTTTTATTGGTGGAGGATGGAGCCACGTTAATAAACATGCTAAATATTGTATAGATATATGCTAAGATCAGTGACATTTTTTGTTTGTTTATATATGTTCATGTAATCATGTTATATGTTAAATAAAAGACCCATTACAAATTGCAATATATACAATACGCACAATAACCAGACATATACAGTTGTACATATATAATCATTTTTGTGCGTGAGTATTTTTTTTAGCTCAGAAGTTTTTTTTTTTATATATATTGAACTATGTCCTTGTCCCCTTATTTTGGATATTGTTGCAATTAAAAAAACAACAACAACAAGGAGACAATTCAAGATATCAATTTATTAAGGAAAAACATATGGAGGAGCTAGATATATAATCTCGGTTTTTTAAGACTTTCATTTTATAATATATTCTCTAAAGATGAATGGTTAAACCCTTTTAAGAAAAATATTAAAATTTTTAAATAATATAATCTAACAAAATCTTTCCATAAGAAGATGCTTAACCTATAAGGACATAGATTAGAAAAATCGATATAATATATCAATAAATGAGAACATTAAATATAGATTAGGCGTGGACAAGTTAACTTTTTCCAAAAAAAAAGTGTGGATTAGTAACTTTTCATGCCTTAAGGACATAGGTTAATCTTGAAGTGTTTTCATAAATGATTGTATATATAGTGTTCTGAATATCAAAGATAAATAAAATAGACACAAATCATGAAATCATGAAATTATGCTAATGAGGTGCAGAGGAGAGGAAATATTTTAGTCCAGTGGATGTTAAAATCATAAAGAGGTAAAATTTATTGTCTATCTTACACAAATCTTAATTTTAAAGTCTATCGTCTATCTTATACAAAACACTCTAATTTCAAACAACAAATTTTATATTCGAACCCCAAATGTAATTTTACTCAAAATTAATCAAAAAATTACATAATTCAAACAAATTTCACCATTACATACTATTGTTACTACATAATTTCAACAAATTTGTATAAAAAGTTAATTTCAAAATTTGCAAATTCATAAACCCTAATTTTTCAAAATTTTAACACAAATAAGAATAGATATAAATAAGAATAGATATAGAGAAAATATTATATTTTTATTGAAAAATTTATGCGCAAATTTGGATAAATTTTATTCTTTTAAGTTATTTTGAGAATTAGTATAACAAATTTTATATAAAAATTATTTTAAAAAAATAATTTGAAAAAAATATAAAATAATTTTAAACAATTGAAGAAAAAAATAAAAAATGTTTGAAAAAATATATATTTAAATTCTAATGGATATTTTATATAAGATAGACAATAATATTTTACTCTTTAAAATTTTAATTTTCACTGGACTAAAATTTTGCAGCTGCTTGCTGCCCAACTCTAATGCTAATGATACACAGAACACAGCACTATATGATATGTCATGTGTGTTTCAGATCAGTGGATATTTTTATTTTGCTGGAACTCACGCGTTGCGGCTTGGGAAAAGTTTTCTTTTGATAATTAATAAAAAGAAAGGATTAAAACGGTGTAAAAAATTGGTCGTTTGAATGGGCGGATGTTGGTCCACCGGCTGCGTCCTCTTTTGTGGTGGTGAGCGTGCTGACTAACCAGGCAGTCCATGTTAACTAATTTGTACACATTAATCGCTTTTGTTAACTTATTATTACCGGTTTGAAATCTGTATTAAGACAAGCGCGCAACCGGGTGGACGGTAATAAGCACGCGCTTTCCACGATGGCGAAATTTGAACGGAAAAGTTGATCATGCTTAACCGCCTGAACGACATCCCCTGATAGGCTGTTGCCAGTTGACCTTTTTTCCCGGTCTAAACACACAACACACGGGTATTGTTTTTTTATGACAAAAAAAAAAAAGACAGACCTAACTTTTATGTAAGGTCATCTTAGAGCATCTTTACGGATCAAAATGTGAAATTCTGAATTAGAATTCAGACTCGTAGATGAGAGTTGAGATTATCAATTTTGTCAGTAGAACGATTCACTTCATGAAAAACATGTCTAATGAGGATTTCCTGGAACGAATGGAGATCGGTCAGAATGTCAGCGCTAATCATTTCAATTTTTCAAGGATAAGTCCAAATACCTAAGATCAAGTTAATAAGGCATAGATTGCCACATTCTATTTCAATGTTGGTGAGGTTTAGTGATTTTGCTTTTTAAAGACTATTTTTTAGTGCCATGATTTCAGCCATTAGTACATAATTGCATCCATACTGTTGGTTTTCCATATGGATAATCTCGACATTTTCATTTATGATAATAAATCCGGTCCATGTTTTCCCATTGGATATTTTTGCACCATCGAAGTTAATTTTGTAAAAGCCGGTTTTTTGACAACTTCCTTTTTCCCTTTTATTTTGATTTTCTGAAACCGGGCATGAATGCATGATGATAATATTGTTATGCATTTTGTAAATTTTTAGCTTAATTTAATTCGTAAATTTTAGTATAAATTTTGTTAATATTTAATTTGAATATATGAATATCTAGTTCATACATTTAAATTTAATATAACTATGCAGCACGATAAAAAAAAATTATGATATTTATAAAAATGTTCATGATCAATTATATAGTTAATTTTACGAAAGAATGGGAGATTGAGATTATTACCTCTGATATATTTTTGTTGTTATAATTTTTCGTGATAGTCCAGATTTATTATATCTTTCATGAAATTAACTCTATGATTATCTGATGCGAACAACCCCTGAAGTGTCGTTTGCAACGCAGGATCTTTGGTTCCTCAAGCTTGTAGTCGAATCCTTCTCTTCCGTAGCCAAAGTGATGGCTTACCTAGGGCTAAAGAGATAGCCTTCAAACTCGTTCAAAGAGATGAACGTAGAGATCAAAGTGATGATCGCAAGACACCGAAGCGACGGAGTTTGATTTGCTCGAAGCGACGAGCTACGAGATAGTTTGATCCGTGGGATCGAAGGGTTTGGATGTGAGATTCAAGGAAGGAGCGTACTCAACTTTACTACTCAAATCAACATCAAGTTTACAAACTAGGGTTTTCTAAGTTTAAATACCGTCAAAATAATATTTCCTAGAAGAAAAGATCTCAGAAAAATAATCCGCGCCGCGTCAGGACTACCGCACGGTTTGTAACACAACCGCACGGTTTGTTATAAACCGTGCAGTTCAACTAAAAGCAATGTTTTGGCTGGTGCACGGTTTGCATGCAACACCGCACGGTTTGTAGCAAACCATGCAGTTCAACTGAGAACTATAAATTTTGCTGGTGCACGGTTTGCATGCAACACCGCACGGTTTGCAGCAAACCGTGCAACATTGGGTCATCCGTGGGCAGCTAGTTGTGGCCGGAGGGTTCAACATTGGGTCATCCGTGGGCATCTTCATGTCACTCATGGCCCGACGAAGGTGGGCAAGCTCGGCAGCCTGTGCGGCGAGTTGGCGATCTTGTTCTTCACTCAGTGCACGAAGTGCGTTCGCTCAAAGACGGAGTCCATCTGTCTGGGGCTGCGGTTGCCCGTAGAAGGAGAGTAGCTTGTCGTAGGAACCTCCATAGTACCTATACGAAGCATATAACACAAGGAGTAAGTTGCACAAAGCAAAAGAACAAGTCCAAGCCAAGTCCTTGTCTCAAAAGTGAACCAAGAAATTTTCCGCTGGGCGTACTAATTTTGGTTGCTCGTGAGGAGGGAGAGGCTTGAACGGAAGGCAACAAAGCAAGAACTAGCAAATCACGTCCCAAACAACACACAAAATTTCCAAGGTCAAGTAGATCAAGTCAAGTTTCTAAGAATTAATCACAAGAAAGTTGAAAATATTGCCCTTTTTAATGAGTGTTGCGTAGAGACATGAAAGGAGTGAAGATGGAGTATGACCGTATGGTGCGTTCTCTGCCCTTTTTTTTTGATTTTATGGCTTTAGTCTTCCCAAACCTCTTTTGTTTGATGGAAGGTGAGAATAATATGTTTATTTTGTTGATACGGTCACACTGTGTTTTTTTTTTATTGAATTGCGAATCAAGCAAGAAAGAACCACACAAGCAAGTGTATGAGAAGAAAGAAGAGACAAAGCAACTATGAGGGAATAAGATCTAACAACTAGTCTAGCAATTAATCCAAAGATGAAGCAAGAAGTAATCAACAAGAAACAAGGAAATCAATTATGCAAGTAAGGAAACAAGATATTGCTAGAAGGAGAGATTTAAGGGCTGTGGAAAAGTCAAAGATTACTCTAACTTGAGAATAACCAAAACCTAAAAGAAAATTAGGGTTATAGCCGTGAGAGAGAGAGAGGGTGGCGGACGGTGGTGGTGGTGTTCACGGCGAGGGAAATTCTGGCAAATGGTGGTGGTGAGAAAAAAAATATGGGTTTGCAAGCGGAAAATTTGAAGGAATCACAATAAGAGAGAAGAAACAAACTTAGCTTGGATAGGCTCTAATGCAGTTGATGCGAACAACCTCTGAAGTGTCGTTTGCAACGCAAGATCTTTGGTTCCTCAAGCTTGTAGTCGAATCCTTCTCTTCCGTAGCCAAAGTGATGGCTTACCTAGGGCTAAAGAGATAGCCTTCAAACTCGTTCAAAGAGATGAACGTAGAGATCAAAGTGATGATCGCAAGACACCGAAGCGACGAAGTTTGATTTGATCGAAGCGACGAGCTACGGGATAGTTTGATCCGTGGGATCGAAGGGTTTGGATGTGAGATTCAAGGAAGGAGTGTACTCAACTTTACTACTCAAATCAACATCAAGTTTACAAACTAGGGTTTTCTAAGTTTAAATACCGTCAAAATAATATTTTCTAAAAGAAAAGATCTCAGAAAAATAATTTGCGCCGCATCAGGACTACCGCACGGTTTGTAACACAACCGCACGGTTTGTTACAAACCGTGCAGTTCAACTGAAAGCAATGTTTTGGTTGGTGCACGGTTTGCATGCAACACCGCACGGTTTGCAGCAAACCGTGCAGTTCAACTGAGAACTCTGAATTTTGCTGGTGCATGGTTTGCATGCAACACCGCACGGTTTGTAGCAAACCGTGCACTTCTACTGAACGACATTCTGATGCTTTCTCGTCCGGCGTCGACTAAGGCGGGACCTCACCTAATCCTTCATAGGTCAAGAGAAGGACCCATTTAGGACTAGATGAACCCGCGTCACTTGCGTGCGCCCGCGAGACTAATGATTGTGTTGCTCGCTCCATTGCCCTTGTGCGAGCTCTTGTTATCGGGCCATTCGAGCGCACCTTCATTGCGTCCTCTTCGTCCTTCGCCGTCATCGAGGGGGTCATGGAGCTATCATTATCCTTATGACAAATCTTAGCTACTTAAACTCACTGAAGATTACTTATCAACTCAAAACTTTAAGCTTTCATTCAAAAACGTGTAATTTTAATTCCTTCCTTATATAGAAAAAATATTATGCATAAAAACAAAATAAAATGAATTTCACTCTAGCGTGTTGCATGTTCATGGAAAATTTAAAGCATAATGCTTACACAAAAAGTGTGAATAATCTCCCACCACGTGATCATTGCTAAGTTGGACTATTTTTAGGAGAATTATAATTCTAACTTTGACTTAAAAATTCAACAAGTTTGAGCAACGTATCTAGCTACTTTGCACTTTCATATTTGATAAAAAAAATCTTTTTTCTACCACCTACTAGGAGTTGTAGCAATTAACTTGTGTATAACATGATCTTTTGCGCACTAGGGGCACATCAAGCCTTGGGGCAGTGTGATCTGGCACGACTTTAATACCTCGAAACGTGCATTTATTTGCTGGTTAGCTATTCACAAAAGACTTCCCACTAGAAACCGTTTGCAAGGGTGGTTTCAAATTGATGATGCGGCCGGGATGTGTGATGTGTAGGCATGGACAAGAATTAGATGAACACATTTGGGGACATTGCTCCTTCTCTACTGCGGTGCTCAGAAAGCTTATTTGTTGGTTGGACATTAGGCCCCATCAACTCAATCTGAAGCAGTGGCTAGAGTGGCTTGCTTCTCGGCCTCACAGAAAAGGCACTCTTCACAAGATATGGGTCCTCCCCTTCACCTCCTTTGTGTATTTCATTTGGACAACGCGCAATGAGGCTATCTTCAAGGATTTGCTGGTTGATTCTGAAATGTGCTTCAAATGCATCATCAATCATGTCAAGGGGTGCATTCTGGCAAGACTTCACAAGCAGGACGCGAGGTCTAGTGCATGGCTTAGGTCTAGAGGCATTCTTGTATAGGCTCTATCTCGCCCATTTTTATTTTTTTTTTGATGAGGAAAAAATTAGACGGGAACTAGCAGCGATGCGTAGTCCGGCCTAGAGCATCCTTTCGAATGAGAACGCAAAGTTCTTGGTTGGTATGTAGGTCAATTCATGAGGGTGAGAAGCTGAGTTTAGCGATGTGATCAGCAGTTCGGTTCACCTCTCGAAAAATATGCCTAAAGCGGACTTCCTGGAAGGAACGGAAATCGAGAAGAATATCAGCGATAACCATTTCGATTTCCCAAGGACAAGTCCAAATGCCTAAAATAGAGTTGATCAGGCAAAGATTGTCTCCTTCAATTTCGACTTTGTTGATGTTTAGTGAGATGGCCTTTTGAATGCTATTTTTTAAGGCCATGGTTTCTGTCATGAGGACAGATTGGCACCCATACTTTTTGTTGGACATATGGATAGTATCAGCATTTTCGTTTCTGATAATGTATCCTGTCCCTGTTTGTCCATTTGATAGTTTTGATCCATCGAAATTTATTTTGCAGAATCCGGTGTACGGTTTCTCCCACTTAAGCCTTTTTGTTTTACGCCTTTTGGGAGAATTGGTTTCTTGGTGGGTAGAGACGTCAGTTTCTCTTGTTTTTGTTTTATTCCAATTTTTTATGAGGGTTTTTATATATACGGCTAAGTCTTTTATTTTGTCCGAGTTGGTTGTTTGAAAGATAATTTGATTTCTGTTGATCCAGGTGCCCCACCAAGTAGTAGCAAGGCAAACCCATTCTGTTTTGGTTAAAAGATTTTGCAGTTGACAGATAGTCGTCCTTGGTTCATGATTATTAGTGTTTAAACTTGAGATTTGATGTTCAATGTATGGATTTTGGTTTTTGATTTGTGCTAGTGTGTGAGGGCATCTGAATAGGAAGTGATTTAAGTCTTCATTTGTGTTATTGCATGAATCGCATATCATTGTTACCGCTACCTGTTTTTGTGCTAGTCTAGCTTTAGTAGGCAGCCCGCTATGGCATATTTTCCATAGGAAGTTTTTGACTTTCGGGTAAGTATCCAGTTTCCATAACCAGGAGAGATCGTTATTACTGGGATTTGTCTGTTTAGAGATGAGTTTGAAAGCGGTTTTAGTTGAGAACCACCCATTTTTGTTGGGCGCCCAATATAGTCGGTCAAGGATATCATTTTGAGGTAGGTGTATGTTTGAGATGGTGGCAACAGCCTCATCACGGAGTACCTTTTTAAGCTTAGTAAGGTTCCATTTTTTGTTGGTTATAAGATCTCGAACTTTTAATTCTGGGTCAATGGTGGTATCCGGTCGGATGTAATCTTTGATGTTCATATTAGGAATCCAAGAATCCTCCCAAAACTTTACCGAACAACCATCTCCTATGAGCCATTGTAGGCCAGTTTTGAATTCATTGCGGAGTTTGAGGAGGTGTCCCCATTGCCACGAGTGGTTTGTTTTTCTTGTATAATTGAGGATGGTCGTATTCCTTAGGTATTTTTCATTAATGATTTTAACCCATATATTATTTGGTTCAGCAAGGAGCTTCCATATGAGTTTCATTTGGAGGGCTTTATTCATATCTTCGGTTTTCCTGATACCAATACCTCCATTGGATTTATTCTTGCATATTTTATCCCATACGATTAATGGTTTATACGTATGTTCTTTGTTCCATAGGAAGTTTCTATTTGCTTTGTCCAGTGTGTGATGTATAGCTGTTGGTAGCATGAAGCATTGCATTATATGGTTTGGCTTGGCTGCCAGGGTTGCTCTGATGAGAGTTGCTCTTCCTTCAAGGGAGAGAGAATTAGCTTTCCATTTTGATAATTGTGTAGTCGTGGCCTGAATTGGATCTTGGAATGTGTTCTGGTTAACCTTTCCGTTGATAATTGGACATCCTAGGTATTTGTCTAGGGATGCGGAACTCAGGATGTTGAGGATGGATTGGATTGAAGTTTTAATGTTATTTGGTGTATTGGGAGTTGTCTAGAATGCAGATTTATGGTAGTTTACACATTGTCCTGATATGGAGCAATATTCTTCAATAATAGATTTGACCTTTTGGCAGGATGTTTGATTGGCTTTCGCGAAAATGAGGATGTCATCTGCGAAGGCTAAGAAGGGGATGTTTGTTCCCATTCGGTTCATTCTAAAACCTAGTTGTTTGGTATTAGTGTTGGCTTTATACTGTAGTTTCCTGGCAAGTACCTCAGCCCCTAGGATAAATAGGAAGGGTGATAGGGGATCTCCCTATCACAAGCCTCGTTTAGGGTAGAAGACATCAGTTGGCCCATTATTAACTAATACTGAGAATGATACAGTCTCAATATACTCTTTGATCCAGTTAATGAATATTGGGGAGAACCCGAATTTGTTAAGGACTTTTAGGATGAAATCCCATTCTATCTTATCGTATGCTTTTTCCATATCTAGTTTGATCGCAATCCATCCTTCTTTTCCTTTTTTAGAGCGAAAGGTGTGAAAGATTTCATGGGCTATTAGGATGTTATCCTGTATCGCTCGGTCCGCTACGAAGGCACCCTGAAGAGGATGGATGAGTTTGTTTAGGATTGGTTTCAATCTTTCTGTCAAGATTTTAGATATAACCTTATATACTGTTGAGCATAGGCTAATTGGTCGATAATGATTGGTCGAGTTTGGATTATCACATTTTGGTATTAGGGTGATGAAGGTATGATTAAACTGTTTGAGAAGTTTACCAGAGTAGAAGAAGCTCTTTACTGCTTTCATGACCAGTGGTCCCATAATGTGCCAGTATTTCTGATAAAAGATTGCGGACATACCATTGGGTCCTGGTGATTTATCACTTCCAATGTTGAAAATAGCTTTTTTGACGTCGTCGTTGGTAACATTCTTGGTTAAACTAATGTTATCTTGGTCTGTAACCTCATTTGTAATGTTGGACATCATGTTTTGGTTGGAGTTATCTATTGTACCTTTCTTGAATCTTTTTTCAAAGTCAGCTCTGATTTCATTTCAGATGTTTTCTTGTCCGATAATGATTGTGCCTTCTTGCGTTCTTATTTCACGAATAATTTTACGGCTTCTTTTTCCATTTGCAATTCTATGGAAGTAGTTTGTATTTGAGTCTATTGCTTTGATGTGTTTGGTTTTGGCTCTTTGGCTCCAGTACTTTTTGTGAAATGATAGAAGACAGTCTTTTTTACTAATGAGTCTATTTTGTTTGTTAACTAGTGTTGGATTTGGGTTGAGTATGATGTCTTTTTGAATCTTTAATAGTTCTGTCTCTGTTTCTTTGATTTGTTTAAAGATGTTACCAAAGGTAGTCTTATTCCATTTCCCGGCGCTTATTTTTAGAGCAAGGTTTTTTTTAACAAGGTTATACATGTGGGAGCCTTGTGTTTCAATTCTCCAAGCTTGTTTGACCAGATTTTCAAAATCTTTTCTTGTTGTCCATATTTTTTCAAATTTAAAGGGTTCTGCCTTAAGTGGGGTGGGATTTTCAAGCTCCACCGAGATAGGGCAGTGATCCGAGGAGGTAAAGGCATGATTTTTGGTAAAGATGCTCGGGAACCATTGTAGAATTTGGTCTTGTATGAGGACCCGATCTAGTTTTTCATATATGTTGTTAATTTCTGTTTTATTCTTCCGCCAGGTGAATTCACCTCCTTGAGTTGGGATGTTTAACATGTCATAGTTGTTTCTGAAGTTATAAAGTCTCTGGTATCTTGATGGAGGGCTATCACATCCTCCCTTCTTTTCAGATGGAGTTTCGATTTCATTGAGGTTACCAATGATGATGCATGGCATGTGTGCTTGGTGAATGAAGTTTGTTAGGCGATTCCAGAATTCATTTTTTTCACTATCCTTTGGTGGTGCATATGCAAAGATGAGCATCATATAGTGATTTTTGTCAATGATTTTATATTTGACCGCTATAAATCTCTTGTCAGTGTGTGCTAGCTCGCAAAGTTCGTTTTGAAATTGGTAGGATTTCCACATAACGCAGATACCACCCGAGAATCCAATTGCGGGTGAGAAATGAAAGGTATCAAATCCGGCTTTGAGCCAGAGTCCTTTTTCGGGTTCTTGGTTTGTTCTAGTTTCAACAAGGGCCATAATTTGTATTTTTTCAATTTTGCAAAGGGTTTCAATATCGATCCAAAGGTTTTTCCGACCGATACCGCGACAATTCCATAGACTTATCTTCATAAAAACCTTGGGATTGGTTTAGCAAGTAATCTTGTTCTTGCTAGTCGTTGGTTTTGTATATGTGGGTTTGATTGTTTGTTTAGATGTAAGGTTTTAGTCTTATTTGGTTTGAATTTTTTACGGGTTCCCTGTTTCGAGTTTCCGTTCTTGTTTACTTTATGGGTAAAGTCTTTGTCGGATTTTGATTTTACTTCTGTGATTGTGGGTTTCATGGAATAGGAGCTGCCAATTGAGCACTTGATCTTGTTGGATTTCCTTTTACCCTGTATGGTAATGAAGGTATTCGTATAATTGGGTTGATAAGCATTTGGGTGGTCTGCTTTTCCTTTGACTTTTGGTTGCCAAATAAAATACATTACAGGATACATATAAAATTTATGTATTGTAAATACATGGTTTGTGTGTCTTGCAGGAGGTGTAGAGGGCCTCCATTTCGGTTGTTGATTCCCTGTTAGGGGTTGTCCATAGTACATACAATTTTTGTTATTACATTGTCTTGGTTTACACATGGATGAGCATCTTGTTGTTTGTATACGGACACCAATCCTGCTCACAGTATTTTTGTGGTACTCCATCTTTGCCTGTTCAGGATCCATACATTCCTGCAAAACAAGGTTACCAATATGGTTAATACTTCTCATGTAGTTACCATTTCTAGTAGCTTGTATGGAGTTTTGATCATATAGCTTGTTGTTCTTAGCATTTGTTGGAGGAGTTTGGATCATATGCGGAGCACTCTTCCCGTGCGGACGTGCGGAGCATACACTTTTGGGTCTTATTTGTGCACTTTAACGTCTTATTTGTGCACTTTTTCAAAAAAAAAAAAAAAAATCTTTTTCAAATTTTTTTCCAAACATTTTTCAAATTTTTTGCAAAAGTGTACAAATAAGGCCCAAAAGTGCACAAATAAGGCCCTATAGTGCATGTCCGCACGTCCGCACGGGAAGAGTGCTCCGCACCGGAACCGCACTCTTTGTTGGAGTACTATCTTGTTGTTCCCTTAAGAGAAGCCAGAGATACCACCTAGTCCTTGGTTTCAGAGTGGTGTAGAGCCATTTAGACAGCTTAGAGCCTCCTAATAAGTGGTTATTCAGACCATATTTTGGTGTGATGGTATATTGGTTAGACCATTGCAGTGAAGTCAATCTCCTAGAGATGCTGATTTTTTTAAGAGAGATTTTATAAACATACAATTTCGTGAGTCTAGCAATCACATATTGAAGAGAAGTGGAGTTTATCCAAAAGACATAGGGATTTAATCCGAGTTCATTCCTGGTAACATAGGAGTGCATCCTTACAAAGGTGAAAATGGCTTTCCCAAGCCTTACACAGGTTGAACAACATGCCGAAAATAGACCATAAATTGAAAGGATTACATTGAGAATTTCTCTTCTGGTGGTAAACCACAGAGTTAATACTAGTAGATGCATATTCTTCACACCAATGAGAGGGCTTATGGCAGTCATTGGTGGCCAAAATGAGAGAAATTCTAACTCTAATCATAAAACATCCAGGATTCAGAATTTTGGTTTTTTGGACCCCATCATGAGGGAGGAGGCAGTATCATCTTCCCCTTCTTGGAGTTTCCTTTTGCTGGAGCCTGAGTTGGACATGGCTGAGTTCTGCACTTTCATAGTGCTTAACTTGTTGATCATGGACAAGCTAGAGTTCTTGGAATTGGCAGAGTTGATTGAGTGATATGAGTCACCAGAAATAGCATCAACCTTATCCTCACATTCTGCATCAGAATTAATAAGGGCATTCATCTCTTCCTTAGTGAAGTTGTGCTCTTCATTTTCATCAAAAATGTTATGGTCTCCTTCATCATCCAGAAGGTCATCCTCATCCATGATGAATTCAACATTGTTGTTCTCAGCTAAAGTGTCTTCCCCAGGCTCCATCAGGCCATCAACATCAAGTGGGGAATCACTGTTACTCTTCACATGGGTATCATCATTTGGGGTGTCAAGTTTTATAGGGTGGTTGCTAGGTTGGTTCTCCAGGTGAGTGGTTTTGGCATTGTGTGGTTGGCTTTTTATGTGATGAGAAGTGATTTGGGGATTGCTCATTTCTTCAGTAGGCAACTATGCATCAGGAAGAGGTGCCAGAGCAGATGGTGGGGCAAGGTTAGTAGTGGTAGTCACACAGTCAGTTGTGACAGCAGGTTCAGGTTTGTTGTTGCAGATGGGGGCAGTGTTAGGGGCACTCATGTCAGGTGATCTAGTCCCTTTGGTAGAGTTGGTAGGAGGAGTGGTAGAGGGATTGATTGGGGTGGCATTTTTGGGATTAGTGGTCTGAGAAGATGATCCTCCAGTTTCTGAGGAGAAGATGAAGGGGGCCTTTGATTGGGGTGTTTGGCTTATAGTGTTGTTTTCATAAACAATGGAGACACCTCCATTTTTGCTGAGATAAGGTTTTGTTCCATGGCTCTCAAGGTTATCCCTCTCTTTCTTTTGTTCTTTCTTGGAAGTAACCCTCATCCATTCATTCCCATTGGGCTCTATGGGCCCATCTTCCCCAGATTCAGGGTTGTGTAGAGGGTTGGCTCTTCTGATGGATATTTGGAATTTAGGGGGTATGAATTTTCTGAGAGGGCAAGCAGAAAACATGTGAGAAGGGTCACCACAATTCCCACAGCCTTCAGGCCAATCTTCAAACCAGATATTGAACTTTTCCTCAATGCCATTGGCATTAGGGATGAGAACAAAGTTTTCGATTGTGTTGTTGAAATCAATGTTGGTGCAAAATCTAACAAATTTGGCCCACTTTCTTTTGTTAGCCTGGGGGTCTAGTTTGATCAAGGTTCCAATGTGGTTTTCCTCAAGGATAAGGCTTATGGCTTCTGCAGAGCAGAGATCAGTAGGGAGCAGGGGAATTCTAATCCAAAGATCTAATTGAGCATAAGATTCTGTTTGGGGATTAAATCCAATGTACCATTTTTTGAGCAAAAGGAGCTGGCCAAAGGCATGGTAAGGTCTCCCTTCCCAGATTTTCTTAAGGTCAATGGGGTTGGAAAAGATGATTTTGAACCATCCAAAGCTATTATCAAAGAAATTAATCTCCCCTTTGAGGTATCTCCATTCAGATTTGAGTTTGGCAAATAATTTTGGGAATTCCATTGGATTGCCAATGACATAACCCATCAGAGTATTTTCCTTTACTTTTTGAGCTTTGGCTCTAATTTGGGCTAGTTTAGAGAAGAGGGAACCAGGCATCACCTTGGCAGTGCCTTGTTCCATTATCTCAGGGCCACAAGGATTTTTGGGGTTCCCTTGTTTAGCAGTGTTATCATCCTTAGAGGATGAAGTACTGATGTTGTGAGTTTCACAGGTATTGGTAGGTACTTTAGGTGCTTGTGAAACACTTGTTGGGCACGTTTCAGTGCATATTACATCAGAGAAAGGTTTCTTACCTTTGTCCATCAGGAAGGAAGGGAAGTGGATTTGAGAAGTAAAGCAGAGAACCCAGTCACCACACCAGAGAGCAAAGAGGCACCAGCTACTAATTTCTACGGCATTCAGTTTTTGATTTTGATGGTAAACTATTTTATGAGTGAATTTTCGATTAGGAGGGTATTGGTATTTATAGATGGATCTAAGTTTGATATTGCAAGAGATAAGATTAGTAGGTAAAGGAACTTCACACCTGGAGAATGAAAGCAGGCAGCCCCATGTCTTCGTACACCTCTGCACCTTCTCGATGTAGATGTCCATTTGAGGTTTCCCAAATCTCCGACCGCTGTGGTTCAATCCGAGGAAGATGGGAGTTGTCCAGCGAGAGGGAAGGCAGGCAGCCCCACGTCTGGTGGTAATTTTGAGCTCTGGCTCCCTTTTTGTCAGCCTTTCAGCATCTGGGGGTATATAAGGCCGCCTTCCAAACCAGATTGAGAAGGTGACCTCCGACCATTGCTGCGCAGCGGGTTGAAGCCCCCAGAAGTCAAACGAGGAGGTTCGGCATCGTACCTTCTCTGAGCAAGGGGATTTGCTTCCTTTTGAGATCTTGTTCGGTTTCCTCTGAGTGGAAATGGGGTTTTGGGAAAGGCCCAGAAGAAGCACAGCTGTGAGCCATTGTTGATTTAGCAGGTTTATGCAGGTTGTTTTGTCGAGATGAAGGTTGGGGGTGATGTTGAGATTTGATCGGCGCAGGTGTGGGTTTTGGGGTGACAGAGAGCGTTTTTTTTAGGGTTTGCCATTAGGGTTTTAGAGTTGCTTTATTTGTTTCCTTTGTCTGATCTTTATCTCGCCCATTTTGTTTCCGGGCTCCTCTCTGCCTTCTAGCCATTTTGTTGTTGCCAAGGGCAAAACTTTTGTATATTCCAGTTCTTGCATTTATTAATTAGCTTAATTCCAAAAAAAAATTAACTTGTGTATAACACCCAAACAAAGACTTCCGTTCCAAAAAAGCCCTAGACAAAAACACTTTCTTGCCCCTTTCTCCCCAAGCGGTGCCGCTCAAACCTAACCCTAACCTTCATCTCCTCCTCGCTCGATCTTCAACCAGATCAATTACCTCTATCAAATTCAAACTCCCATCCTTAATCTACTACTTTCTTCTTTGTTTCTAGCCCCTTCGTGGGGGTAAGATTGGATTAATTGTGAAAGTGAAGCTCTAAAACTAGGGGCGTGCAATCTACGAACACACACCTTTTTTTGTCCTCTGGACGATTATCTCTCTTCTTTCTCTGAACGAGATGGATGACTACTCATCATGTTTTGGTTGGCGTCCCCTTCCTTCACCTTTCTCTGTTGAGTGTTAAGGGTTGAAGCTCCTTTCACCTTTGTACTTTTGTACTTTTCGTTTGTGTTTCTAGATCTCGTGATGATTGTCCCACCAACTCTAGTAGGGGAACCCCTTCTCTGGCTCTATGAGAAGATTGATCTTGGCGTGCATATTCTTTGGTGTCGATCAGACCCATCCTCTCCCCTCAAAGAAGGCTTTTATTCACTGGACTCTTCATGCCTATAAATATTGCTATCACAAGCTTATGTTTAGTATACTTGCTCAACTGCATTCTTGCTTCATCACCTCAGAGTGTGCTTGTGTGAGTGTTTTGCTTACTTATGTGCTTGGTTGTGGTGTTGTGATTGCTTGCTCTAAGTTCTTTATGTGTTTACCTTCATATCTAATGGATAAAGCTAAAAAGCCCTTATTTGTTGTTCTTTGTTCTAAAATACTTAGTGAGATTGCTTCACAAGCAAATATCTCTACCAAAATTTCTGTTGTTATTAACAAAAACAAAGCCTCATCATCTCTTGATGATGACACAACAAACAAGAATTCTAAGGGATTAAAACCCAAAGATACTACATCTCTAAATTAAACCAACAAGGGGAAGGCAAAACCAAGCTTGACATGGGGTCTTATCTTTCTAGATTTGCTAAAATAAGAGATAATGCTAAAAAACAGAAAGAAAATACCTTAATGGGTTATATCATTAGTAACCTATTTGAATTCCCTAAAATCTTTACTAAATTAAAATCTGAATGGAGATTCCTTAAGGGTGAAATTGGTTTTTATGATAGACAATTTGGGTGGTTTGAAATTAACTTCTCTAATCCTATTGATCTCAAAAAGATTTGGGAGGGTCGCCCCTACCATATATTTGGTCAACTCTTGTTCCTCAAACCATGGTATAATGGTTTTGACCCATAATATAAATCTATTTCCCAACTTGACCTTTGGATTAGATTTCCCTTATTGCTTGTTGAACTGTGTGATGCATAAGCCATCAAAGCCATCCTTGAAGAGAGCCACATTGGATCTCTTATCAAACTTACCCCTTTGCTACTAAAAAAAAATGGGCTAAATTTGTGAGAATTTGTGCCCACATTGATTTCTTAAAAAGTTATTGAAAGTTATGTTCTTATTCCTGATGCCAATGGTTCTATGGAGAGGTTTAATATTTGGTTTGAAGACTAGCCTGAAGGGTGTGGGAATTATGGTGATCCCACTATATCTTTAACTCATATCCTTTAAGAAAATACAACCCAAACCTACAAATTTCCATAAAAAGAGCAACCCCTAAAATACATTCCTGAGGGTAGTTGTGACTAATGGTTCCCGCGTTTATAGAGTCAAAGAAATATAAATCTATTTGACATTGGCTATCAAAAGGGCACGATAATCTTCTTCTTTATTGCATCTTGAGAGATTCAACTATAGATTACAAATCAATGACTTGATTACACGAGAACCAACAACGAACCTTCAATCCCAAACAGACAAATCCAGCCTTGGATCGAAGATCCTTTCAAATGAAGTGTTGGAGGCCTATTTATAGAAGAAGCTAGTTGCTTGTCACTAGCTTGTATGTATCACCTGCATGCATCAATTAGTTGCTTGTACCAGCTACTTGTCATCAACTTGTATCATTTGCTTGTATCACATGCTTATATCAGCTAGTTGCTTGCACCAGCTACTTGTCACCAGCTTGTATTAACTGCTTGTATCAACTAGTTGCTTGAACCAACTACTTATCACCAGCTTGTATCAGCTGCTTGTATCACCTACTTGCATCACCATCTAGGTTGATCAACTAGCTCGGGAGAATGCGATGAAAAAAGACGATGAGTGCTAATTTTGCAAAATTAATGCATCCTAAAAATTAGCGGATTCTATCACAACCTCATGTTTTCACAGCCTTAATGCAGTGGTGTTAAAATAAACCATGGAAGTCGTCTTGAATCATCATGTTCGATCTATCTCTTTGAACATACAAGCTCTTCTGTCGGGTTCGAGTTTCTTGACTTGGGAGATAATGCAGATGACGCAGTGGCAGCCCCAAGCCAAAGCTCGGGGGATCTCACCAGTCCTAAAGAGAACGCGGTGGCAGCCCCAATCCAGAGCTCGGGGGATCTCACTTGTCCAGAAGAAAACGTGATGGCAACCCCAAGCCAGAGCTCGGGGGATCTCACCCATCTTGAAAAGAATGCGATGGCATCCCCAAGACAGAGCTTGAGGGATCTCACCCGTCCTGAAGAAAACACAGTGGCAGCCTGATGTGACCCTGCCTCCCATGACGGCCCAAGACGAGGAAGAAGCCATGAGCCTATGCTCACAAGGCCCAGTCACAAGGTCTAGGTCCAAAGCCATCGCCTCCGCCGTCGTATCACTAGTTGCACACGTCGTTGCTGGCCAAGGAAGCCCAGAAACCAATCCAAGACTCGCCATCCTCGCCACCATCGGATCAACGCGTTCTTTTGAAGACAGCGACACTTCGTTGTCATCTTCACCGCGTTAGGAGTTTCACGCATTCTTTTAAGACACTATCTATATTTGGTATTTCCAGCGTGTTTTAGATAGTTTTACAGTTTCCTTTTATAGCGTTTTAGATAGTTTCCTTTCAGTCATTCTATCTTTTAGGGTTTGTGCCTTTTGCATGCTTGCATGGGCTAGCCCACGAGATTCGACTCGGCCCATCCGACATCTCACCTCCCCTATTTATACCCGACTTTGTTAATGTTATTTCTTACGTTCAAGTTAAAGTTCAAGGTTTCAAGTAGAGTGTTAATTCCTCCTTCCCTTGATCGGACGTCACCCATATCCCTCTCATCCCCATTCCCTCCGCCGCCGACGCTACGGCAATCGCTTGATCTTCTCAAGCAAAGTCTATCTTCGCATCTCCTTCATCCGCAGTCGACGCTACGACACCCCAAAGACTTGTCTTTTCAAGCCTTATATCCTTCACCAAATCGCTTCTGCCACCGCTAACTCTTCTCCTATCAAATCGCTTCTATCACCACCGAGTCCTTGTTGTCGCCATCGTCTTCCCAGTCGCTGACGTCAACAACTCCATTCATCGCGTTCTTCCACTCGCGATCATCCCCAGCATCGTGTTCCACAACAGAATCACAACATCGAGTGACTTCCCAACCAAGACTAGATCCAAAGGCGTCACCTTTGACAATTTGGCTTGTCATCGGAGGCAAGGACACAACAACTGGCATCAGAGCCCAACAGTCTTATAAGTCACGAACTCAAGTTTCAATCTTGTTCACGAAAGTTCCCCCCCCCCCCCATCGTTTCCTTTACTGAGATATCGTGAGAAAAACCATAAAAATCACATCTTTGCTCACCTTCGGTTTCTACAAGGTCCCACCTTGGCCGATTTTTTTTCTTGTTCCCCAAGTTTTGGTGTGTTAGGTATTTTGTTATCTTGCATGCTAGAATATTTTGTTTCCTTATTTCATGCGTGGATAGAGTTTCCTTGTTTGCTAGATCTTGCTTTTTAGGTTGTCAACCGAATTTCCTAATATAAGATATCATCAAATCTTATCTTCTCTCTCCTATATCTAAGATCACACTTGTGATATTCTTGTTACTTAGACCTTTTTATTTTATTTCCTTTTGCCAATCCGAAAAGATCAAAAGATAAGATCTCGGATATTAAAAAAAAAAGATATCCGAAAGATATTCAAAAAAAAGAAAAGTTTCCAAAGTTAGGCAAAGCCAAAATAAGGCAACCCTAACCCACTCTCGGTCTAAGCTCATCTTCTCCACCTCTCCACCATCTAGGTCAAGCTTTCTCGAAGGTACTTTCTTGCTAATTAGGTTGCTTTGTTTACGTTTGTTTTAGGGTTTCAATTTGTTCTTGTTTGTTTGATTGTAACTTGCTTGATACACCATCTCTTGTGCAAGCCAAGCCGCCCTCACGACAAGCCAAACAAGCCCTACCTACGTGAACGTTGTGACTTGACTAGTGATTTGCTTGGTTGTTGTTCTTCGTTGTCTTTTGGTTTGTTTTTACTCCCATGTCTGGCCGTCTTATTATAGGTATCATGCCGATTGGACACAGTAACGACGAACGCGACATCGACAACACAACCCAAGAACAACCGCCGTTGGCTCTACCCCAGGACCAACGCGTTCAAGACCCCCCACAACAAGATAACATCTTGGAGTTGACGGAAGATCAAATCTTGATCCAAGCTCTTCGACAAGAGGTCGCAACATTGAGAGCTCAACAACCAGTGGTACCCACCGTGCCAACTCCAACACCACTGAGTGCTATGGACGCGCCGCCTCCACCTGGAGCCACCAACGCGGGTCCATCCAAGACGAGAGTAGACAAAGGCAAAGGAATTATGCCGTCCACTTCTCAACATCAACCACAACTCAACAGAATGCAAAGTGTCATTGAGAGCCGCCAAGGCTTAGTTCCCAAGACGGATCGCTATGTTCCCAAAGCCACAACTGCTGGCAACGACACCGACTCCGACCGCGACGCCGACGACTCTCGAGGTGAGTACTCTGAACCTTACAACTTTGATGATAGGTATGCCTCTCGGGGAACCCAGCGCCGTGTGTCAGACTCTACACCACGCGATGGCCGACGTCGTCAAGCCGCCCAAGCCGACGCGGCGCCGAGAATACCAAGCCGCCGCGACAATGGACCTACACGACGCGATGATCACTATAGGCCCACACCTACACAACCAAGGAGCCATGATGTACGCGATCACCTTCGACACTAGAGTGTTCGAACACCGCGTTGCGGATCTGATGGCTACGCGTCGATCACACCCAACGTCCAAGACGACTTCGACGAATATGACGACGAAGAAATCGAGGACTCGAGTATAGGGATGCACAAAAATGGACCGGACCGGAAACCCGGACCGGAATTTTCCGGGTCGGTCCAGGACCGGTTTATTATCGGTCCGGTCCACGGGTCATGATTTTTCATAAAACCGGGTTTCGGGTCGGGTCCGGGTCGGACCGGAAAATTCTGGTCCGGACCGGATTGGACCGGATCTTTAAAAATATATATATATACCCAGTTTAACTGTTTAAGACTACTAAACACTTATTGTACTTTTGATTATTTTTGTGTTTTCGTTTAATACACTATTTTGTTGAAGGATTTTAAAAGTTTTTCCCACTAATACATTATCTATTTAGACTATTTATATTACATTATTAATTGTAATGAGATTATGATGAACGTTTAGCTTAATATGCAATACAAATAATCAATTATTTAATTCAAAGTTTCAAACAAGTATATCGTAGACTCGTTGTAATAGAACCGAACCCGGCCGGACCGTCAACACGATGGACCATTATACCCTAAACATGACAATCCGGGTTTCCGGTCCGGGCCATGGACCGGACCGGATAGATCGGGTCCGGTCCAGTCCACGGGTCACTTTTTTATAAAAAACCGGTCCACCGGTCCGACCCGGACCGAAGAACTCCGGTCCGGGTCGACCCGGTTGTGCATCCCTACTCAGGTATGGTCAACCCTAATTTTTTTCACCCCCCTCTTGGAGATCCACTTGAATTGCATGATCACCATTCGGATTGGATACCTCCACCGCGTCTCCAGCCCCAAGGAGCACGCGTTCGTGACATTGGCGGCGAGCGCCGCGATGTTATGCAAAGGGACATTCGACGTGAAAACTACGACGCCCAGCCGCGAAGACGTCAACGCGATGATGCCTACGTGCCCATGAATGAGTATATCCGCGAAGATCGCCAACAACGCGATAGACATCAGGTTGGACGCGAAAGACCACAAGGATTGCGCGCCTTTGAGAACCCTCTCTACGACGACGCCCCAAACAACGCATTCATCCAAGCACCTGGCCAGCCTCGATACCAGCGACACCAAGTCAAGGTAAAAATCGAGCATTTTCATGATAAATACAACCCCTCTGTTTTTCTTGAATGGGTGCAGGCTACGGAGTATACCCTTAGATATTGTCGAGTGCCACCTGAGGAGCATGTCGACGCCGCGACGCTTAACTTCCAAGGAGCCGCCCGCGTTTGGTGGCATAGATTCGAAGATGACTACGTGCGTCGCCACAGGACACGAGTCACAGAATGGCATCAACTAGTCTATGTGATGACCAAGAAATACGTGCCTCCAGACTACATGAATCAAATGAGATTGGAGATTGCCATGGCTCGCCAAGGATCGATGACTCCACTCGAGTTCTTTTCCAAGCTTGAAGACATGTATTACAAGGCCAACATCTCTGTTGCACCATCAACTTTAAGGACCAAGTTCTTGAGTGGCTTGAACACAAATATCCGTGATCAACTAGAGATCTTGCCAATCAAGGATTTGAACACACTCACACATACGGTGATGCAAATTCATGAACAAATCTCTCGCCGAAAGTCTTACACATATTCCAGTGGCCAGCAAAGGTATTCTTCTAACCCTGGTGGATTACCTTCTACTAATGTTCGCCCTAGTGCCTCTACCACAGCTGCGTCTAGCCAAGCCTCCAAGGCGAAGCCTGCGATGCCAACCACCGCGCCACGCCAGAACGCGCCAAGATAGGCTCCAGTGAGCATAGATCGCGCGCGTGATCTTGAGTGTTACAAATGTGGTGGAAGAGGCCACTATAAGAAAGATTGTCCCAATGCTCGCAAGGTGTTGTTCTCCACAGCCGCCGCCGGCTACGAGTCTTGTGAAGGCGAGGAGGCCACACTTGACGCGATTGATGAAGGCATCGAAGAAGAGGACGAAGACGCTTATGACTGCGAACCCGCTTCTCTGCACGCGGACACACCATTGAGCTTGGTGACGCGTCGTCTCCTCACAGTCAAGGAATCTAGCTTACGCGATCAACGAGAGAACTTGTTCCACACAAGGGCTCTAGTCCAAACAGCTTCCTTGAGTGTCATTATTGATGGAGGATCATGTGCGAATATTGTCAATGAGAAGGTCGTGACACACTTCAAGCTACCCACGATGTCTCATCCCCAGCCTTATGCCCTCCAATGGATATCATCTAGTCCAGGTAACACAGTATCTCACCAATGCTTAATTTCTTTCTCCATAGGCCAATATTGTGATTCAGTTTTATGTGATGTCATTGCAATGGACGCCACCCATATTTTGCTTGGGCGCCCATGGCAATTTGACAAGTGCGTGCTCCATGATGGCTATTTGAACACTTATGTGTTCACTTACCACGGGAAGCGCATCACTTTGTATCCAATGTCTCCCCATGAGATCTTGCAGGACCAGGTTGAACGCGACCGCCAGAAAGCCATAGAGGCCGCGTCTCTTAGGTCAAACGAGTGTCCAGACGCACTACCAAGGCAGAATTCCTCCAAATCTAGCAACACTTCGTCTACTCCAGGCACTGGCAAGAAGAAACATAACGCCACAGCCGGGACACCAAGTTCCCCACAGAATTCGAGCAGTGCCTTCCCATCAACAAAGTTCGCCGATCCGTTGCCACCACCGCATCCTTTGCAAGGAACCTGTGAGCAATGCGTTCTTTTAGCCCGGCCCAGTGACCTCACGGCGTGTTTGACTGGGAAAACTCCATGCTTTCTGCTTGTGCCAACCCCATGCATCCCTGAATCGTCGACAAACGCGCCCTTGCCACCAGCGATCGCGAAGTTGCTTGTCGCGTTCACCGACGTATTCCCAGACGAGTTGCCACAAGGATTACCTCCCCTGAGAGGCATTGAGCACCAGATTGACCTTGTGCCCGGTGCTTCTTTGCCCAACCGCGCTGCGTATAGAGCTGGTCCAGAAGAGACTAAAGAGTTACAACGCCAAGTCCAAGAGTTGTTGGATCGCGGGTACGTAAGGGAATCTCTTTCCCCTTGCGCTGTGCCTGTGATCCTTGTGCCCAAGAAGGATGGCACATGGAGAATGTGTGTTGACTGCCGTGCGATAAACCAGATCACCGTCAAGTATAGGCATCCTATTCCGCACCTCGACGATATGCTTGATGAACTTCATGGCGCGACACTCTTCTCCAAGATTGATTTGAAGAGTGGTTATCACCAGATCAGAATGAAAGAAGGTGATGAGTGGAAGACCGCGTTTGACTGGCAGGTTTTAGTCGTGTTAACCTGGTCAAAATAAATCCTAATAAACCTAAACTAGTAGTCTGGGTAAGCAGGGTCGATCCCACAGGGAGGAGTTGTTTTCTCTATGTTAATTCGCATGCAAAGGTAACAATGGGGGGTTTTGGTTGATTTCTTGCAAAACAAGTAAACAAAACAAAGAAAGCAAAGATTGTAATCAAGTAGGGAAAACACTTAGCCAAACAAATATCCACCTTTAGTTTGGTTGATCGATCATTGATTATTCCTAGTCCTCAATCCTCATGAATGTCCTAATTCCTGTTCTGAAATAGTTACCAGTCCAACTCGGCCTGGTAACCCTAACTATTAAACCAATCAAGAAACTATCAAGATAAATCTAACAACAGAATAAGCTCAGGAATAGATAGGCTCATGCAATACTTAACAACTCGTCAGTACTTGACATGCAATTAATTCTCTTCACAATAAACATTCACAACTCGTTTCAGTAAATCGTGGTTGCTACTTCTAAATTAGGGATGAATAATATTAATCTCAACAAGTTGACCAGAAAGAGGTAACTAACACTATAGATAATACTAATCTCAACTAGGTTATCAGGCTAGGGGAACTAATATTAATAATGATAATCACAACAACTGATGAGTTAGATCCAACCAATACTATTCAAGATCCTAATCCTGCAGTATGAATAATATCGATAAAACTAGGTAGCTAATCTAGAGAAATCAATATAACTCAATTGGATGAAGCATAAAAGAATTAATAACATTCAAGGATAAAGGAAATGAATAACCTCACAATCAAATTCAAACTTAGGCTTCAATTGTCGGACTAAGCAAAGGTACTTAGTTCTTCATAACTTCAAAGGAAAAACAATGCTGAATGGAAAACTTGACAATGAACAATGAATGGGAAACTAGGTTAAATAACCTAACCCTAAAACGAAAGGGAAAAGATAACGAAAATAGTCTAAAAGGAAATAAATATAAAGTGTCAAAATAATAAAATAAAATAAAGTCGGAAATAATAAAAAATAAATAACTTCGGAAAATCCTCTGCGGCTTCCGCTCCGTGTCGTTCCGCAGTCGCAGAAACAAATCCGCGGTCGCGGAAAATAGACTCTTGCTCTCGACTTCGGGCTTCACTGGGTGATTTTCCGCGGTCGCGGCCAATAATCCGCGGTCGCGGCCGTGACACTCCTTCAGCTCCGCGTTTCGCTCGTCGCCGCGGACGCCTCTTGGCTCTCCTCTTGCTCGCGGTTGGCCGCGGTAGCCCTTCTCTCCTTCATTTGTGTGGCTTCGTCCTCTACTCTTCCTCGTCTCCTCAGGTGGTCTACTCCTCTTCATCTGGATGTCTTCAATTAGCTCCTCCAAACCACCATATCCACACTTCTTCACTCCAACTCCATATTCCACAGTTGTGCTCTAAATCCCTACAAATGGCACCCTAAACACAGGTAATAACTCATAGATAAGCACTACAAAGTAGAGCTGATCAGCGTTCAAGACAAAGTATGGGCTCTACGAGTGGCTTATCATGCCCTTTGGGCTCACGAACGCGCCCAACACCTTCATGCGCGTGATGAACCACGTGTTGAGATCTTTCCTTGGCAAGTTTGTTGTCGTTTACTTCGATGACATCCTTGTGTATTCACGGAGCCTGGAAGAGCATGTCGACCACCTTCCTTGTGCTAGAATGCCTTCGACGTGAGAGCCTATTCGCCAATCTGGCCAAGTGCTCCTTTTGCTCCGCGTCAACCAACTTTCTGGGCTACATTGTGAGTTGATAGGCGTTGTCGTGACACCTAAACAAAATAATCCTAACAAACCTAAACAAGTAGTTTGGACAAGTAAGGGTCGAATCCCATAGAGAATCAGATTATCAATTCAAGTAATTGCAAGTCACCAACTAGGAACTAGGGGGGGGGGGGGTGTATGATTTTCGTAACCAAATAACAGGTAGACAAGTAAACAGATTCGCAGGCAAAGGTTGTGAATATGATTGGGAAAAGCGTCACACCTGACAAAGATCCACACAACTAGAGATATGGTTGATCACTGAATTCTATCAATCTCAAGTTCTTATCTTTCCTTTAGTTGTTCTTATCCCGATTATATGTAACTATTAGTTCTACCAGCCCTAATAGTACTTATTACTAAATCAAATCCGAAAACCTTCAAGACTCAACAAAGCAATAGCATTCAACCAAGGATTCAACAAGATACATACAATAGAAACAACCCGTTACTATAAGCATGCAATTAACTCTCTCTCACGATGAACACTCGCAACCCGCTTATGTAAATCGTGTTTGCTACTAGATATGCAACCCGAACCCGGAATCACAAGTCCTAGCTATATGGATAATATCAATAAACCTAGGTGATCAGTCTAGATAAACCAATAAGATTCAATAAACATTCAAGCGCAAGAGAATTAATACAACTAGATAGGAAAACGAACAAGAGTAGAAAACTCACAACCAATCAATTGAAGGCTTCAAAACGTCAAGTGCAACAATGGAGGTTTAGTTCTCCATAGGGTTTTTGAGAGAAAAAACTATGAAAGGTGGCAACTAGGGTTTTTTTAAACAAAGTCTAGGTTAGAACCTTAAATACTAGGGCAAATAATCCAGAAATAAATAAAAGGAAATAACAAACTTGGAAACAAAGTTTCAGAAATAAAATAAAAACAGATAAAAGATCTCGGAAATAAGCCGAGAAAAGTCTTTAGTGCGTCGTCACCGCGGGTGCGGCAACACTCACCGCGGGGTGCGGTGGATCTCCAGAGGCTCCAACTTCTGCGACACTTCCGTAAAAATTCCATAACTTTTGATTCCCAACTCAGATTGCGCTCATATTTTGAGGACTTGCAGTAGACTTCAAGATCTAACTCCTCGAATTGGAATCACTCCATTTGGATATCTGAGTAAAGATAACGAACCAATTGAATTCAGCACACTGTTCTTCTACTCTTCAATGCACTTCAAACCTCTGTAAATCCCATGATTTCTTCACTTCTAGTCTTCTCTTCCGGATTACAGAATTACCATCAAATCATATCCAAACATCATCTAAATCATGCTAATAACCGTTAGATGCGCTATACAATATATCACATATCATGAGTAGTGATGGGTTACGCGTCGACGAAGAAAAGATCGCGGCCATCAAAGATTGGCCAACACCGACGACACTGACACAGGTGCGAAGCTTTCTAGGCCTCGCGGGATTCTATCAGCGTTTTGTACGCGACTTCTCCTCCATTGCCGCGCCCCTACATGAGCTGACAAAGAAGGGCAGCACAATTGTGTGGCTTGAGTCCCATGCAAAAGCCTTCTCGGCTTTGAAGAAGGCCTTGTGCCAAGCTCCCTTGCTCCAGCTTCCATATTTCAACAAACACTTCGAGGTGGAGTGTGATGCCTCAGACACAGGCATTGGTGGTGTGCTATACCAAAAGAAGAGGCCTATTGCATATTTCAGCGAGAAGCTCACATGGGCTACACTGAATTACCCCACCTACGACAAAGAGTTATATGCCTTAATACGCGTGCTGAAGACATGGCAACATTACCTTGGACCGTGTGAATTTGTCATCCACAGCGACCACGCCGCGTTGAGCTACTTGAAGAGCCAAGCTCACCTCAATCGACGCCATGCTCGCTGGGTAGAGTTTCTGGAGACATTTCCTTATGTCCTTGTTCACAAGAAAGGAAAAGAGAACATTGTAGCTGACGCGTTATCTCACAGGTATGTTCTCTTGACTCATGTGCAAACTAAAGTTTTAGGTTTTGCTTTGATTAAGGGATTATATGCTAGTGATCCTTTCTTTGCCCCTATTTTAGAGCATTGCCTAAGATCGCGTGAGTTTGAGACTTATTTTCTGTCTGAGGGTTATTTATACAAGGCTAGTCGCCTTTGCATTCCTAGATCCTCCATTAGGCTCCTATTGATTGAGGAAGCACACGCGAGTCGTGGACATTTTGGGATTAGGAAGACCTTAGACGCGCTTAGAGAACATTTCTTTTGGCCTAGGATGACCCACCAAGTGACTAGGTTTTGTAAAAGTTGTGTGACTTGCCAGAGAGCCAAAGCTAAGTCTAGTCCTCACAACCTCTACACTCCTTTGCCCATTCCTAGTGCCCCTTGGGAAGATTTGTCTATGGATTTCATCACGGGCTTGCCCCTCTCTAGACGAGGTAAGGACTCTATTTTTGTGGTTGTAGATAGATTTTCTAAGATGGCACATTTTATTGCTTATAAGACAACCCATAGTGCTAGTGAGATTGCCGATCTATTCTTTGAGCATGTGGTGCGTCTTCATGGAGTCCCACGTACCATAGTGAGTGATAGGGATTCTAAGTTCGTTGGTCATTTTTGGAGAACTCTTTGGGGTAAGCTAGGAACCAAACTCCTATTTTCCACTAGCTACCACCCCCAAACCGATGGCCAAACGGAGGTCACGAACAGAACCCTAGGAGCCCTCCTTCGCGCGATGCTCAAAGCCAACCCTAGGCGTTGGGAGGACTTACTATCACTTGTCGAGTTTTGTTACAATAGATGCAGGCGCACGACGACCAAGCTGACCCCGTTCGAAGTGGTGTATGGAATGAACCCCTTGACACCACTGGATCTATCGCCGCATCCACTACGTGACCCAGTGCATGTCTCCGCCTCCAACCGCGCCGGGCAGGTGCAGGAGCTTTATCGACGAACCAAGGAGCAACTGGAGGGGAGGGCCGTGCAGTATGCCTCACAGCAAAATTCAGGCCGTCGCCGCATCGTCTTTGCCCTCAGAGACCTTGTCTGGGTGCATCTGCGAAAAGAGAGGTTCCCCTCGCGGCGTAAACACAAATTGGCACCACGTGGAGATAGCCCTTTCTGCGTGATAAAGGCCATAGGGGACAATGGCTATCAACTCGAGCTCCCACCAGATTTTGGAGTCCATGCGTCCTTCAACGTCGTGGACTTAACACCATATGTTGCGCCAGCGTTTGATGATGGTGAAGCGGGGACGCTTCACAACCAAGTGGGGGAGGGTGATATGACCCTGCCTCCCATGACGGCCCAAGATGAGGAAGAAGCCATGAGCCTACGCTCACAAGGCCCGGTCACAAGGTCTAGGTCCAAAGCCATCGCCTCCGCCATCGCATCACTAGTTGCACGCGTCGTCGCTGGCCAAGGAAGCCCAGAAACTAATCCAAGACTCGTCGTCCTCGCCACCATCGGATCAACGCGTTCTTTTGAAGACAGCGACACTTCGTCGTCATCTTCACCGCGTTAGGAGTTTCACGCGTTCTTTTAAAATACTATCTATATTTGGTATTTCCAGTGTGTTTTAGATAGTTTTCTTTGATAGCTTTACATAGTTTCCTTTTATAGCGTTTTAGATAGTTTCCTTTCAGTCATTCTATCTTTTAGGGTTTGTGCCTTTTGCATGCTTGCATGGGCTAGCCCACGAGGTTCGACTCGGCCCATCCGACGTCTCACCTCCCCTATTTATACCCGACTTTGTTAATGTTATTTCTTACGTTCAAGTTAAAGTTCAAGGTTTCAAGTAGAGTGTTAATTCCTCCTTTCCTTGATCGGATGTCACCCATATCCCTCTCATCCCCATTCCCTCCGCCGTCGACGCTACGACAATCGCTTGATCTTCTCAAGCAAAGTCTATCTTCGCATCTCCTTCATCCGCAGTCGACGCTACGACACCCCAAAGACTTGTCTTTTCAAGCCTTATATCCTTCACCAAATCGCTTCTGCCACCGCTAACTCTTCTCCCATCAAATCGCTTCCATCACCATCGAGTCCTTGTTGTCGCCATCGTCTTCCCAGTCGCCGACGTCAACAACTCCATTCATCGCGTTCTTCCGCTCGCGATCATCCCCAGCATCGTGTTCCACAGTAGAATCACAACATCGAGTGACTTCCCAACCAAGACTAGATTCAAAGGCGTCACCTTTGACAATTTGTCTTGTCATCGGAGGCAAGGACACATCACAGCCCCAATCCAAAGCTCGGGGGATCTCACCCATCCTGAAGAAAACGCGGTGGCAACCCCAATCCAGAGCTCGGAGGATCTCACTCGTCTTGAAAGAACGCGATGGCAGCCCCAAGCTAGAGCTTGGGGATCTCACCCGTCTCGAAAAGAATGCGGTGGCAGCCCCAAGCCATAGCTTGGGGGATCTCACCCGTCTTGAAGAGAACGCGGTGGCAGCCCCATGCCAAAGGTCGGGGGATCTCACCCGTCTTGAAAAGAACGTGGTGGCAGCCCCAAGCCAGAGCTTGGGGATCTCACCCGTCTTGAAAAGAACGTGGTGGCAGCCCCAAGCCAGAGCTTGGGGATCTCACTCGTCTTGAAGAGAACGTGGTGGCAGCCCCAAGCTAGAGCTTGGGGGATCTCACCCGCCTTGAAGAGAATGCGGTGGCAGCCCTAAGCCAAAGCTCGGGGGAACTCAACCGTTTTGAAGAGAACGCGGATTAACAAAAAAAATGGCCACCGTGTGGGTGGTAATTTATTCATTATACATGTATACAAATCCTTTACCTCTTACATTACACGTGACACCTCTCTTAATGTGGTATATTTTATGTCTTGGTGATAGAAGACAACTCATCTCGTACTTTTGGCGCATCATCATGAGCTCCCTTGAACCGAATCACCCGGACTTGACATGGCTCTTGATTGCGCCCCTCAATGATAGCCAAGTCATCCTAAAGTGAGAAAATTTCCCACGGTCGGCGCCAATGATGGTTTCCGCGTTTATAGAGTCAAAGAAATATAAATTGATTTGACATTGGCTATCAAAAGGGCGCGACAATCTTCTCCTTTATTGCATCTTGAGAGATTCAACTATGGATTACAAATCAACAACTTGATTACACGAGAACCAACCACATACCTTCAATCCCAAACCGATAAATCCGGCCTTGGATCGAAGATCCTTTCAAATGAAGTATTGGAGGCCTATTTATAGAAGAAACTAGCTATTTGTCACCAGCTTGATCAGCTGCTTGTATCGCCTACATGGATCAGCTAGTTGCTTACACCAACTACTTGTCACCAGCTTGTATCAACTGCTTGTATCACCTGCTTTTATCAGCTAGTTGCTTGTACCAACTACTTGTCACCAGCTTGTATCAGCTGCTTGTAGCACCTGCTTACATTAGCTAGTTGTTTGCACCAACTACTTGTCACCAACTTGTATCACCTACTTGCATCAACTAGTTATCACCAGCTTATATCAACTGCTTGTATCACCTACTTGCATCACCATCTAGATTGAGCAACTAGCTCAGGAGAACACAATGAAAAAAGACGACGCGTGCTAATTTTGCAAAATTAACGCGTCCTAAAAATTAGCGTGTTCCATTAGTGACAAACCTAATTCTTCTATGGATGATGACTGCTTTAAAGTTGCCTCTCACTACTATAAAATAGTCAATATATCTCGTCAGAAATACCCCGGGCGTGTAAAATACGAGGTATAAAGCCTTGAAAATTGGACAATAAATTATATACATCGTATGGGTTAAATATCCGGGGTATAAAATCAAAACAAATCCTGGAAAATCCCAAATACCTCATATATCTTATATCCGGGGTATTTTGATGAATATATACACCGTCGGCATAAACTCCCGAAATATTAGACATGAAAATAAATTTCACTTTACTTTCAGAACCTAATTAAACCTAAATCGATATCGTCTTCTACCTAGCGCTCTGCTGTTCATCGTCTCGTACCTCTGCTGTTCTGCGTCGATCCTACTCGTCGTCACCAGCCTCCTCTTCGTCGGCGTCTAGTCACCCTCGTCTCCTAGCTCTGCTGTGGTGGTTCGCCATTGAAAGTGGTGGTCAGCTTCGTCTTCTTCTGGTACGTTCGGCCGTTTACTGTTTAATTTCTGCCCCTTCGTCTTCTTTTGGTCACCATCCTCCTCTTCCACTTTACTGTTTAATTTTTGCGCCGTGGTTCTTCAATTTCTGCTCGTTGTGGTTCTTATCCGGCCGTTTATGCTCGCCGTGGTGGCAGGTGGCCTTGGTGGTTCTTCAATTTCTGCGCAGTACGTGGTCACCATCCTCCTCTTCCACTTTACTGTTTAATTTATGCGCCGTGGTTCTTCAATTTCTGCTCGTCGTGGTTCTTATCCGGCCGTTTTTGCTCGCCGTGGTGGCAGGTGGCCTTGGTGGTTCTTCAATTTCTGTGCAGTACGTGGTGTTCTTCAGTTGGAAGGTGGTCAATTTCCGGTTTCTACTTGAACTGGTTCTTCAAGGTTAGTTCTGCACCGTCGTACGTGGTGTTCTTCAACTTTTGTTTTGTGAATTTACTGGCTCTAATTAATTATACTGTTTTTTTAGGGTTTCAGTAATTTCTACCTCTTCAATTTGTTGCATTATAGGTAAGTTCCAATTCAATCTTCAATTTCATTTATTTTGGCATCTCAAGCGACACAAATTTTCTATGTCCCCGACCTTATTGATCCGAGGCGATCTATCGTCATGTCGACACCAAAGAGAAACAGTGATGAAGACATTGATTATTTATGTGAAGAGAGTAGTAGCTCATCAAGTTTGTTGCCCACCCAAGACAATGCAATTGAAGACGAGAATTATGTGCGGGACGATCATCAAGAAGGAATTTGGGTGAATGAAGAATTAAGAGAAGAAGAAGATTCCTCAAGTCATATACTTCCAACAAAAAGAAGAAAAGGTGACACTTCTCATATGTCTAATGTGAATACATGAATGATTGTTTAAGCTGAATTTTGGAGCAATGAACATGTGGTTCTTGTTGAATCCTCCAGGGAAAGTAACTATCAATGTTGAAAATGTTGATGAATTTAAGTGGTTGAACTTATCATACTGTCAAGCTGAAAATGTTGATGTATTTCATCTTATTACTGACAAGCTGAATTTCTGAATTCTCGTAATTGTGCAGATGGCTCGTAGAAGCCGACGAAAGAGAAATCCATCTCAAGCATATCACCATCTGAACCATCTCTACCCTCTCAACCTGTTCAAACTTCTGAAAAGCGCTATAGAACTAGAGGGGCTTCCTTGCTGAAGAATATTACCAAGCCGATAGGGGAAGGAAAACGATTAGAAATAAAGCTTAATAAAAGAGGACAAGCTGTGGGGGAAAATGCAGCAAAGTTTGCAACCTATATTGGCACAATTGTGAAGAGAACAGTCCCAATTACCATTGAAAATTGGAAGCTTGTTCCTGAAGAGGACTTGGATCTGATTTGGGATGATCTTACGGTTAGTGACTATTTATGTATGTGATATATGTAGCTTATATGTATAATGTTGTTTAGGTATTGCACTAATCTAGAGATATGTTTATAATATCAAACAAATTGTAGGCTGCTTTCGTACTTCCTGATGAATGGAAGGATTGGGCATTAAGGAAAGCAAATGATTTGTGGAGACATTTCAAGAAAGACTTGAGAAGAAACCATTTAAAAGACAAGACAACAGGAGCCGTTCAAAGGTGTGTTCCCCGTCTATACGACTCATACATTACTCAAGAACAGTGGACAAAGTTTCTTCAAATATCTCAATCTGAAGAGTTCAAGGTACTTTAATTATTTACAGTTTTAGCTCTAACATAAAGAGATAATACCTCTATAGTTTGTCTTGTTTGTGTACTAATTAGTGTTGCATATCTGTTATTTAGGAGAAAAGTAAAAAATCCAGAGAACTCTCACAAATGAATGACAATAGTTATAAGGGGTCGAAGAAAGGATATGCTGGTATTGAAGAAAAATATGTGAGTTATTATTTATGTACCTTAATTTTAAGTTTAAATATATAATCATGAAATCACTTGTGTTTTGATACATGTATTTATTCCAGAAAATTGATAACCAATTGGATGAATCTTCAAGCGTATCAAGAGCAATATTGTACAAGGAGGCAATAAAAGATAAATTTGGTCAATACAGTGGAAAATCCCAAGATGTGATTGAAAAAATAGTAAGTGCTCTAACAGTTTATGTATCTCAATGATTCCTTAAGTTAAATCTCATTTTTTTAGGGATTTAAGTCGTTGCTAACAATATGTTATGATTGAAGGATCAATTTCTTGATCAAGAATCAAAAGGAGAGTTTGTTTCAGTTGGGAGAAAAAGATGTGTTGGCAATGGCCTTGGGTAAAGAAGAGCATCCAGGACGTGTGATAGGAGCTGGCCAGGATGTAAATGTTAGTGATTATTTCGGTCATGCATCACGACGTGCATCATCATCTCGAATGCATGTAAGGGAAGATGTAGTCAACGAGGCAACTAAGAGGCTTAAAGAGAGCTTGAAGGCTGAAATTGAGGCTAGCATCAAAGAGAGCTTGAAGGCAGAGAGACAAGCATCAAAACAATATATTCAAACCTTGTTGGAAGAGAGAAAACAATACATTCCAGATAAACCACTTCCTGAGATGCCATCATTATCTTTGTATACATCGGATCCTAAAATTCCCCCAAGTGGCAAAGGATCATGTTCAACCATGGATGATCCTATATCCGCATCACAGTTAGATGTAAGTACTCCAAAAATCTGAAGTAAATTAGAGGATAAATCCTAGAGTAATTGTGATTGATGAGGCAATGCAATATTAAGTATTGTGGTGTATACAGGGTACACGACAATGTCGTCTATTTTGGCCCAACAAGGACAATGAGGTGGCAGAAGGGGTTGTGTATCATTCCTCACAAGATATTGTTATGTTGCACAATCGCCCTTTGAAAAGTGGTCAAGTAAAGGTTTCAATAGTTACTCCTGTAGAAGCTGCCAAAGGAGTAGAAGTGTCATTCCCTACTGATGAAGCTTGTACTGTGTTACAAGCTGTAGGCCAGTTTATTGCATGGCCTATACATCTTGTGTTGCCTGTTGAGGTAAGCTATCAAATATTCTCTAATTAAGACCTTTAATTAATTATTTATCTGATATATGCATGTTATATTACTTTGTTGTTTTTATTGATTCATGAGGCATCAATGTAATGTTTGAAGCAGAAAGATATGACAAATTCAGTGGAAAAGAATCTTGGCAACCTCATGGATATGGATCCAACTCCAAGTATTCTTGATGATTTTCGATGGATGTTGGATGAATTTGTTGATAGTCCACTACGGTATGTCAAAATTCCCAAACAACTTTTCAGCAATGACCATCCTGATATTTCCATTGGAATAGAACACGTTCAAATATGGCTTGACAAGAAAGAGATAGACATGTGTCATGTTTCTATATATTTGAGGTTAGTTTTTTAAAAAGTTATATTTTTTTTTCACTGTAATATATTGGTTTGACACACATTTTGTTTTTGTAGTTATTTGTTCGAAACTCATTGTGAAGGTGTCAGTGACATGTTTGGATTTCTGTGTCCAAGTTTAGTTTCCTTAGATGGTGGCAGCCTTAAAGATCGGGCTACTTACATTGCAAATGCCATGAAAGGCAATATCGAAACTTTTTTGCACCATATAAATCTAGGTGAGAGCTCTATTCTTCTTATGATTTTACATTACTTAAATATAGTTTATGCATACTCATTCTAATGACCTTATATATAGGCAACGATGGGTGTTGTTAGTATTGAATCCTCACCGTGGCTATGCATATTGGATTGACCCCTTGGGAAAAGGACAAGAAATGGATGCAGATCAGCTAATTGACATGTAAGTATCAATTTTATCTTTGATTAACACAACTCAATTAAATTTTAATGTAAGTCATATGTAGTGATCATATACTTGTCTTTTATATAGGAGTTATACTTTCAAATTTACCAATCTTCAAAAGATGAAGCCTCGAAAACAACCTTTGTGGCAAATTGTACAGGTTAAGCGCGATTTTGTTCTTTATTTACATCATCGTAAAATGAAATTAATTATTATGTATATGAAATTATATAACTTTATATATACTTGTCTCATTGGTTGTAGTGCCCACGTGAGCAAAATTTGATTGATAGTGGATATTACATCTTGAGATTCATCAAGGAGATAATGCGAAGAAAAAGTGTTTCCATCCCAAAGATAGTATGTCATTGAAATTATTCTTATAACACTATTTTTATTGTACTTATATGCAACTATGTTAGTCATTTTATTATTTTTTGTAGTGGTATGGTAAGAAGGACAGCTTCTCTGAAAGTGAAATTGACGAAATTAGAAAGGAATGGATCAAATACTTGCTTCGTCTCATCTTTTAGGTATGTTGGTAAATAGCATGGTCTCATTTTGAACACTTTGATTATGGTTGAGGTTCAAATGAAGATGTTCTTTGCTGCTAAAAGTATTATTCTCTCTCTCTGACATTGATTTTTACTAAGTGCATAACAAATTTTCATTAATTTCTTTTCCCTTAAATATTCTGAATAAAACACGTTCTAGTTATAAATAAAGTATTACAAATAAAGTATGCTAGGAATTAGATGAGTGTAAGGAGACGGAAATGGTGCTTTATATCCACTTGCAACACTAGAACTGTCAACAAAATGATGATAGCTGTACAAGATGAGTTCTTATAAGGACACAAAAATGAGGCCCTTTATTTCTACATACACATGCATGTTCCTTGACATGTATTATAGCATGCTAGCTGGTTGTTTTTTGCTTCGTCTCATCTTGTTGTTCATATTATCAGTTTTTGGGCTTGTTTACCTTGTTGCATGTAGTTAGTACTCTTTTTTGGATGTCGTAGTTTTTTATGTGATGGCAATGCAAATTTGTTTTTTGTATGTTTGTTGTATCAATTGATTAAGCATGTTATTCTCTTTTGCAGGTTATTTTTTTGTTGGATAACTTGGAGAAAAACAACAAAAGAAAGTGGTTGATGGCGTTTTCACAATCCTTTGTTATATGGGTTTTTCTTGAATTCTAAAACAATTATTAGGTTTGTTTACCTAGTGACTATGCTTAGCTTAAGTGTTGACAAATATTATACTTAGTTGATTTAATTTCTTTTTGTGCGCTAAGATTGCACTGAATGTTTGATACAATTGGTATTTTGGTTTGATATATGAAAGACGTTCTGGGTTTGCTTGGATATGTACGTGTTTGGATATATGGTTATACAGGTGGAAATTATGTGAAAATAAACAGATATGAAACTCTACGGAAAAATGTTTTATACCCCGGAGATTGGTCCGTGATATAAACATCATCCACTGATTTTGACAATATAACACAGATGGAAGTCCGATGTATATACAATATAACACGGATGTTCACCCGGGTTATATACCATATAACACGGATGGAAAAATCACACCACGGAAAAATGTTTTATACCCCGGAGATTGGTCCGTGATATAAACATCATCCACTGATTTTGACAATATAACACGGATGAAAGTCCGGTGTATATACAATATAACACGGATGTTCACCCGGGGTATATACCATATAACACGGATGGAAAAATCGGTGGATGCTGTTAATATTCACATATACCCCGGTGCCAATTTGCGCACATATAACCCGGAGGTACAATCGCCGAGGTATATACCAACCAAATACCCCGGTTTATAAGAGGTAAATACCCCGGATAATTATTATACCCGGGGTATATATACCGAATATACCCCAGAGTTTTCTCGCATACTAAAAAAAGGGGCTCAAACCATAAGGTATATACCCCAGGCGTTTTTTTTCAAATAACCGGGGTATATAAGTTTTAACTATATACCTCGATCAGCTATAACCCAGATTACATCCGGGGTATAAAGCTAGAAACGCCTGGGGTATATTGACTATTTTGTAGTAGTGTCTAAAAAGGAAAAGCGCAATGAGAACAATAATCCCATTAACCATGGTCATAAACCATATCTTAATGCAAGTGGTGGTGTGTCAATCACTTATAAGTATGATGACTCTATGCAGGATCTAGTGAACCTCTCTCATGTGCTTGATCCTTTAGCCTCTGGTGCTAGCTCTCTCAATATCCCATCCTCTGAGGAAATGAGTTCAAACTATCCTACCAATAACACAACCAACCCCCATGTCAATGCCCCAGTGATGATCCCTCCACTATCAACATATTTAGTTGTGATGTCTTCTCCTAATGAAGATGCTACCAAATGTGTTATCAAACTAAACATTGTCTTAACTGAGAGCCCCCACCCGAGTTGCAACCTCTCAAAATGCCTCTGAAAACCACACTACTCCTATCCCAGGCCTAACCAATGATTCCTTTGCTCATGATGTCCATGCTCCTCGGTCCCCCAAATGATGAGTCTGAATCTAAGATCATATATGCACCCTCTTTGATGTTGATTCATTGCTTGAGACTGAGAATGTCATGGTTCTGGGCAACCTTGTTGACGATTTCAACATGGACGAGGTTGATCTCCTTGGTGATGATAATCCTTTCACTGTTATTAATGAGAATGAAGGTGAACCCTTCACTAAAGCATAAATAAATGCCCTTATAAGCTATGAGGCAGAAGTTGATCTAGACGATGATGATGTGTTTAAAGGATCATATCACTCCATCAATTATGTGAACACTAAGGCCTCTAGTTCCTCTATGGCCAACAAGTTGGGTATCTTGACTATCCACACATCTGCCATGTCAAAAAGGAAAATCCAAAGAGGGGATAATAGTACTGCCTCCTCTACTCTGATGGGGACAAAAAAATCCAAGATTTAGTCATTAGTTTTTTTATAATTAAAGTAAGAAATCTTATATTTTTGGCCACCAATGGAAGACACAATGATGAGTCCCAGCGATGAGTGTCAACCACCCATCAATAAGGAACCTCCAGTCCAAGGCCCGCGCCTACTCTTGTTCCTCACCATGGAGGAGCCAATGCCTTGACCACCAAGGCGTCGACGCATCAATGCCACGACACTCAAGCATCGACCATGTTTCGATTCCAAGGCATTCATGCGCACGCCTATATCCAAGCCTCTAAGGCTTTTATCCCCTTTCTATTTTTGGTTATTTAGTTTCATGATTCTAGTCTTGCCTTAGTGAGTGTGAAGAGCCATTTGCATATGGGCTTCAACTCACTAAGGCCCATTAGAAGCTTTCATTTGTTGGTTGAAATGCCTAGACTATTTAAGCCACTCTTGGTTGCCTTGTAAACTTGGTTGAAGATTATAAAAGTGGAATATTTCTCTTGGGTTAGAGGAATACCTCCCCAAGGCCTCCACTTACTTCTATCAACCCCAAACAATCAGAACTCCTTCATTTCTCATTTCATTCGAACCCTTTCAAACACTCAACATTTGTTATTGTTTTCAAATCTCAATATCCAAGCCAAGAATCCTCTTCCTAGAGGATTCCTTGGCCCTCCTTTGTCTCGGCCAAACCGAGGCTAAGACTTCAAGCTCTCAAGTTCCATTCCAACCACCTTCCATCAAGGACTCAAGATCCATTGGAGGTGCCATCAAGAACACTTTGAAGCCACCTTGAAGCCAAGGAGAAGGAAGCCCTCTTCACTTAGTCACGGTCGAAGCATTACGGGAAGAAGAGCCTTGTCTTGGAGGCTCCATTCTCATCACACAAGCTCTACCATTGGTGTGATGGTTCTGCTTTAACTAGCAACAAAAACTTGGTGTATCAGCCTTGGAAGAATTCTTATTTTAATCCTATGTACTCTTATTGCTTTCTACATCTTAATTTCCTATTCTGTAAGGCTATAACAAGCCAACTTTGCTCTAGATGTGGTTCCCAGACTCTATCAATGATGTTTACCTGCCTGCTAATTCATATCTACTGGCGTAGTGCCTTCCATTACCTTTTTTATGTAATGTACTGGCTATGCAATTCTTATACATTGTCTAATATGAATCCCTTAATTGAGTCTCTACTCATTTTTAGATTCAAGTTAATCTTTAAAATAACCCATTGTTGGTGTAATACCAAGTCATCATGTTATCTATTGCTTTGGACTAGGATCTACTTACTAACGTTTTACTTTTCTCATTTATGATGACTTTATATAATGCCAAACACCTTAACTGTTTGAATTTTTGGGAGTTAAATAGTTATACTGAAAGAAGCTCCCTCAGTTTTGATCTCTCTTATGATAAATTAACTTGTTGGTGCAGCCTCATATCAAGTCAACAACTCATAATCTGGCTTATATCTTTGTCTAGAGATACTAATATACACACTATGTTGTTTATATTCTTAACTTTGATAAATTTCCATGATGTCAATCATCTTGTATGGAATAGTATATGGAATTTAAACTCTATTAATTACATATGCCCTTCCGTCCCAAGCTGTAAAAAATACCTGGACTTTATTAATATATATTGCATGTGTTTTAATTAGAATTGTGTTCTTGCCTGTGTTAACATTATGAATTATGCCTCTCACAACATTATTACCAAAACTTGCATTAGTGTCCCATTCACAATGATAATAACCTTTACAGACCTAACCTCTTGGTGCTCATGCTTGGACTTACATTGTCTAGTGATAAATATGCATGCTATAGATGCCATATACCTTTGTAATCAATTTTATGGATTAACTAGCATTTATTATCTATTGATTTCTAAACTCCAGTTCTATGATTGTTTCCTTACCTATTGCTATAAACTTGCTTTCACTGTGAGCAATTATTCTTATAATTGTTCTAAACTCTACCTCGGGTGATGTTCTCTTCTTACTTGCAATCTATATTTGCAAAGATTGAGACACTATATAGATCAAACTTATGTTGGTCACTCTATGGATATCAGTATACTTGGGTGAACATGTTGGCTTCTACCAAGATCTCAACAAAATTATTCCACAAACTATGACTCTCCTATTGCTAAACGTACCAATATTCCATCCTATTTTACCATTTGTTCAAAATTAATCAAGTTTCTCATTGATCCTTTATTTGATTTAGCTTTGAAAAAACGTATTAGAGACTCTTGGGATAAACCCATGAACTTTAATCTTAATACTTCCCTTGATGGTAATATGTCAGTGAACTACCTTATTATATTTTACACTTATCATACCATTAATCAAATTAATTCAAATATCCAAACAGGTAATGTAATAGCTAGTCCTTTTTAATGGGCCCATATTGATGATCTAAAACTACAAAACCAAACTGATCATATGAAGCAAATTTCATATGAGCATCAACAATCGTAAGAAGTTTTCCCACTTGCTCCACTTGTTTCTTTCTTTGGATCTCAAAAAATATTGACTTCATAAGCTAAGTATAAATAATATAATTAACTTAGAGTAATACTTTTATTAGAACTAAATCCTCCTTCATGGTCTTTTACATGAGTGTGTGTTTGACCTCCCATCAAATCTCTCAAAACAATTCCACCTATGTTAAGGAAACAACCTAAAGTTTTAATTCTTGCAAGATTAATGTTACTTGCAATCAAAACACAACGGTTTTTATGAAGATAAGCATTTGGAACTGTCGAGGTATTGGTCACAAAAATCTATGGACTGATATTAAAACACTGTGTAAAATAAAAAAATCAAATTATGCCCCTTGTTGAAACTAAGATCGATAAGAAATCAAAAAAAATCTTATGGCAAAAAGCAGGGTTTGATACCTTTTATTTCTCGCATGTGAATGGCTTCTCGGGTGGTGTATGTGTCATGTGGAAAGCTTATCAACTACAAAACATAATATGTGAATTCTCCTTTGATAAAAGATTCATTGATATCAAATAAAAAATTATAGATAAAAATTATTGTATGATGATTATCTTTACATATGCCCCACCAAAACAAAATGAAAAAATGATCTTTAGAAACATATAGCAAACTTTGTCTCACGAGCACACATGCCTTGCCTGATATCAGTGATCTAAACGAAATCGAAACAATTCTGAGAAAAAGGGTGGTTGTCACCTCCCACCATCTAGATTAAAAAGATTACAACAATTCAAGAATAATTGTGATTTATTAGACATCCCAACCCAAGGTGGTAAATTTACCTGGCGAAAAAATAGAACAGAAGATGACAATATATATGAGATACTGGATCGAGTACTCATCCAGATCAAATTTTACAATGGTTCTTGGGAACTTTCATTAGAATCATGCTTTTTCTTCATCTTATCATTGTCCAATTTCTGTGGAGTTGGAAAACCCAAATCCCATTAAAGCACAACCATTTAAATTTGAGAAAATATGGACATTTAGAAAGGATTTTGAAAATATTGTTAGACAAGCTTGGCGTATCAACACACAAGGTTCTCATATGTACAATAAGGATGGGCATACGGTCCGGACCGGACATTTACGGTCTGGTCCACGGTACGGACTGAGTTGACTGAATTTCAGATTTTTTGCCATTTTAATTATTCGATTACGGTCCGGTCCGGACCGTAAAAATTATGGTCCTGACCGGGCCGTAAAAATTACGGTCCTAATCGTAAAAATTACGCCCAAAATTGTAATGGAATTTGTTTTCTAATTTGTACGGTCCGACCGATCTGGACCGTAAAAGTTACTGTCCAGACTGGGACCGGACCGTAAACCGTAAATGTCAACGGTCCGGTCTACTTTTGCCCATCCTTAATGTACAACCTAGTTAAAAACACTTGCACTAAAAAATAGTGCTAAAAAGTGGAATAAAATCACATTCGAAAATACTTTTAGACAATTAAAAAAAAATAGAAGAGGAACTATCCTATATTTAAAAAGACATTATCCTAGATCCAAAACAACATGTGATCGATAAATAAAACAAACTTATAAACAAAGGACAACTTACTATCAATTCATAAAAAAAAAGATTGGAGCCAAAGAGATAAAACAAAACACATTAAATCAATTGACACATATACCAATTACTTCAATAGAATAATGAATGGGAGAAGAAGCAGAAAAAACATTCGTGAAATAAGAACACAAGATGGTACGATCATTATTGTTCATGAAAATATCCATAATGGAATTAGAACAGATTTTGAAAGACGCTTCAAAAAAAGGAGGGATCAACCATAATAACTGTTTTGGGGGCGAAAAGATCGAACCGACCTAAATCGCTTTGAACGGGATAATTAGACAGCAATAAGATTAGAATTTCTAGACAATTCAAATCAAATAATAACAAGACGAATGAAATCAAGTAAATATAAGGACATGCTTATCTCCTCAAAGTGAGAAGCTTAATAAATCGGAGAACTTAATCGTCGGTCGCTTTAAATATTCGAACAAAGAGTAGAATTAAAGAGCAACTTCTTCCGCTAAGCAAAATAGGAGTAAAACAATGCTTGTATTTGTTAGTTCTGATATCGTGTGTTTGTTACATGGGAAATCCTTCCATATATATACTACGTTTACAATCGATCTAGTTAGAATTGCCCGAGATTCGCGAAAGTCGACGAGCTACTCACTGGTCGTTCCAAGATCTCCTCCAACGTTTGCTTGCGTCAACGTCTCTCTCGTGGATTCCGCCCAAGTCTTCTAGATGGCAGCTTTCTTCAAGTTACTGGGCCGGTCCAGTAAGACAACAAAATCGTGGCCCAACAATAACCTGAAGACTTCCTTGGAAATATCAATACGGAAGTCTCTGATCTAGATTATTATGATCTTACAAAAAGCGTCACTAATGATGAAATTAAAAGAGTCGTGTTCAGTATCGGTAGTGACAAATCACCGGGGCTTGACAGAATGTCAACTCTCTTCTATTAGAAATATTAGCATATTATCAGACTCATGGTCATCAAAGCAGTTAAAAGCTTTTTCATCCAGGTAAAATCCTTAAACAAATTAATCATATGTTTATTACTCTCATTCCTAAATATGATAACCCAAAATTTACCAATCATTATCGTCCAATTAGTCTATGCCCCACAATATATAAAATCATTTCCAAAATCCTTACTGAAAGAATGAAACCTATTTTGAACAAACTCATACATCCTCTATAAGGAGCCTTTGTGGCAGACATAATTATACAAGATAATATTCTAATAGATCGTAATAACATTTGGGCTAAGATTATAAACGAAAAATATCTAAAATACGATTGTTTTATAATATTAAAAAAAAAACACTCTTTACAGTGTCATAATTACTCAAACTACGAACAAAATTTCATTTAGGCCTGCAATGGCTTGTGGGGGATGGCCAATCCATTAGTTTTTGGAAGGATAATCGGACTTTTGATATAAAACGTGCAGAGAAAATTCTACCAAATACAATTATGAATCCTTTAACCACATTTTGCGAGTTTATAACCGGAAAAAAATGGAACAAAACTAAACTAGATCTTATCCTTAATATGGAAACATGTTGATAAGATCTTGGATATACCTATCCCTTAAAATACTATAATTGACATGTTATAGTAGGCACCCAGTACAAACGGTTGATTTTATGCAAAATCAGCTTTTGAATTTATTACAAATGCATCAACCAATGACTTTTCCTATTTATGAAAGTTGGATACATATCCTAAAATTAAAAATTTTCTATGGAAAATAAGCCATGATGGTCTATCGACTAAAGCATCACTTGTTCAAAAACATGTTCTTGTGCCACTTGCATGTGATTCGTGTATTAATCTTCAAGATGACTTAATCCAATTTCTATTCCAATGCCCTTTCACTCTTAAACAAATTAAAAATAAAGCACCTTTATAGAAAACACTATCAAAAACATAAACTAATAATAAAAAAATCCAAAGACCTTCTTGTTGAAGCTTAATCACTACTAGCAATAAATGAATTCATTTGCCTTGCTACTACATGATGGGGGGACGTGAATTAATATAAATCAAAATATTTTTAACATTATTAGTTTAGATAAAATCAAAGACCTAACACAATATATAAAAACTCTAATTCAAAACTGGGAAAAAACAAAAAAGAATGAATGTGATGATTTCAATTAACAAAAACGTAACCAATCTCATGTTAGGAAAACAAGGAAAATCAAATGGAAAAAACCAAGACAGATCTTTATAGAATCAACTTTGATGGGACTAAAATATTCAATGGAAAGATTGGTATTGGCTACATTATTAGAAATGATAAGCCCGGTGTTGTTCCATCCTAAAACCAATTGGCAAGATGAGGAGTAATCCACCATACTTATATACTAGTATTGTTTAGTCCCAACTTTCCGATGTGGGATAGGTAACTTTCACACCCCCCTCAAGTATAACTGTCTGGATCAGTTGACACTTGGCAACACTCTTTAAGGTTGACAAGCCAAACAAGCCTTTGAATATATATAATAAAATTAAAGTCATTGTTATCTCTTCATATTTATCATCCCACTGAGGTATGTCAAGTCATCAAATTAAATTGCTCATTTACCAATTTACCCTTTCAATTTTTTGCAAATTAAATCCCAATTATCAATCTTACAAAGCTATATCTTTCTTACCATATTAATGAGTAGGGGTGTTCATAATTATCCGATCCGGTCGATCCGATCCGCCGATCCGATCCTAAAATATCCGAGTCCAGTGGAATACTATCCGAATCCGATCCGGGGAAATTTTCTGGATCACCGGATCGGATACGGATCGGGACTAGATATCCGGCGGATATCCGGGGGTATCCCACTATTATAATATTTATATAAAAAATAATATATATTACTTGAAAATTAAATATGCCAATGGTTTTCCCATTTTTATAAATGTGTAAACATTAATATTTTAATTAGGAATGAAAGTATTGAAGTTTAGACATTTAAATATTATGTTTTGAACTCGAATTAGTGGACTTTGAAAGTATTTTTGTTGTTTTTCGGTGGTTTGTTTGAAATTGTATATTGATTAAACTACTAAGTATTTTGTTTGAATTTATATGTTTGAACTTGTAGCTAATATAGTTGATGAATTATAAATTTGTGATAATATTTTTTAAAATAAAATAATTTTTATATTAATTTATATATAGATTGGATATTTAGGATATCCGATATGGATATCCGATCCGATCCGAGGTTTTCGGATCGGATATCCGAGATTTTCGAATACGGATATGGATAGCGATTTTGGGATTTTTCATTTGAGGATATCCGATCCGATAAGCCGGATCGGATCAGATATCCGGTAATGAACACCCCTATTAATGAGTAGTAATTATATGACATAATTAGGTGATACTATTGTAATCTACACCATTTAGAAAATCTATAGTATATCTACATATTCTACACAATTTACATCTTTATATATATTACTAAAGTCGTAATACCTCTTTATATCTATTTTCCACCATAATAGGATTTTGAATTGCAAACCTTAAAAAAAATTGTACAAAATTTCTTCGGTTTTTTCGCCTGGTACCCCTGAGGTATGGCGAAATTCGCGAGGTGCCCCAAAGTTTAACACATTTCACGTGGTACCCTCGAGTTTTTTTTTTCGCCAAATGCCCATCTTTAATTTTTTCCGTTAAAAAAACCCTAAAACAAAAAAAATTCCAAAGTTTATTTTTCTTTTTCCTTTTCCTGCTTTTAGTCTTTCTATCAACCTCCCACCATGTCTTCGATCAGCCCTTCCACCCCGCTCGCCGAAAACAGGGGAGAAGTCCACTGTCTAAAATCACCCAGATTTATATTTCTAACATCACCCTCATCCCAGCTAAACTGCAAACTATTGAGGAGATTAGATTATGCAGATTCTCCTGATTGTGTACGCTTGACGGGACAGTCGGGGACACCATAATCTTAAGAAATGCAGATTTCAGCCTAACGTGACCAGGAACCATGTTCAATTCACAAATTATTATGCCTTGTTGTATGGACATTGGACATGAATCAACAGAGTCAAGAGTTTCCTATCAAATATGCACAAATTCTCCACAATGAACCTTCAGCAACCTCATCTGAAGAAAGAGTTAGGGCAGAAAACAGAGTATATGGAAAATTTTATCTCATTTGTACTCATCATTGCAATGTTCTCGTAAGCTTACACTTTGAAATGAAAATTGTTGAAGTATAGTTCAAGCCGCACAACTTCAACAGCTCTGCAGACTGTTGTTTCAACGCGGGATTACAGAGAGAGCGCTCTGGATCACCAGCAATAGCTTTGCCGCCATGCCTGCTTCAGTTGTAACCGAAGCACAATCTTCAGGAGCCAACTTGCACACAGCACACAAGATTGAAAGTGTCAATTGAGTGCAATTCTTAGAGATCCTCATTAATAATTTCACTGCATAAGGGATTGTATTGGGACAATCCTTCATGTCCAATCTCCCTTCAAGAACAGTAGACAAGTTCTCAAGGATTTTGAGTGCCAATTCCAAGCACTCAGAATTCAAAATGGGCAAGAGTTCAACCAATTGAGAAACCGCTCCAATGCTGACGATTGATCGACGAACAGACTCATGTGAGCTGATTGAGACTCAGAGATCCCCATTAACAATTTCTCTAGTTTTGCTCAGTTATCAAGCAAGCCAAATTAGCAGAAGGTTATCAGTTATCAAGCAACCTGAGGAATGTAGACGAGGTGGAGGTTCGCCGGAGATCAGGGGTGTCGTCGATGGCGGAAGGGCTGATCGAAGAAGACCCTAACCCCCAATTATTATTATTTCCTTTTTTTTTTGGGGATTTTTTAACGGAAAAAATTAAAAATGGGCATTTGGCGAAAAACAAAATTCGGGAATACCATACGAAATGAGTCAAACTTTGGGGCACCTCGCGAATTTCGCCATACCTAAGGGGTACCAGGCGAAAAAACTGAAATTTCTTTAATCTTATTTTTACATTTTCGGGTCATGCTGGCCGTGAATGTGATACATGTGTAATGAAATGAAGTTGGTATATAATACCCACAAAAATACCAATATAAATTAGCCATCTATGTATAGATTTCGTGAACATGCTTCCTGTTACATATGCATTCGTCTTGGTATTTTAACTATCAAAACCAAATTAATGTTTTTTTAATACCAAAATTATATTAGTGTTTGTGTATATGTCTAATTTAAATTATTTTTTATTGATATAAAGACATGTGTTTAGGTTTTATTATTATCATACAATACACATTATTAGTCTTCCAGTCAAGAATTATTTTTTCAGAACATTAAGTTATTTTTCTTGCACATTCAATAAAAGATTTTTCTTTTATACTTTTTTGAAGACTAATAAGGTGTATTCTCTATCATACATGTCAACTAATTAGCTATGACACGTACATGACCGACCCAAAGTGGGCGACCACCTAGGACCCATCGGAGAAAGGGGTCCAAACTTAATATTGAATTGTTATTATATGTGTTTTTTTAAATGTTAGTACACAAAGTAATACTTGGTTCAATAGTAGAGGAGTGTGAGTGTTTTCTTTACATTTAAAAAGATTCTGTGTTCATTCCTTATATCTTACCATTTTTTATTTTAAATTGTATGCCCTCTTTTTCTTTTATTTTACAAAAAAGTATCAAAGCTTTTGATTTCTTACTAATTTTGAACGGACCTCCTTTCTTTCTTTTTGAAAATTTAACTTTCATTGTCTATATTATAGTTTGTTAATATAATTTTTTGACTAACTTGTTGGTATATTCCTATAACAAATAGAAAAGAAAAAAAAATACACTTGTATTGTTTGTATACCACGTATCTTAATTTCATAAAATTTTCACTTAATGTTGCAAATGTGGGGCTGTTTTGGGTGTGTAAATATATAAGGATTTAATAAAAATAATTCCCTCCTTAGATTTTTGATATCTCACATATGTCATTTTCAAAAAAAAATTCACTTAATTTTGCATATTGGGTTTTTGTTTAGTTTAGTTGTACATAAAAAAATTACTTCTTTTCCTCTACAAATCTTCCTCCTATGAATATTATTGTGAGTCAATCAACATATTTTAGTCGAATTATAAATACTTTTACCCCATTTTTATATAAAAATTTAAAAAATAATCATAAGGTATGTTTGTTGGGGTTTGATATCTGTTTCAACCTAGGGCCCACTAAAATTTAGGATTGACACTGGACACTTAGGCACATTTCTTTTGCCATTTACCATCTTATCCTTCATAATTTTTCACATTTGCTTAAGTCAAATAATTTACTTTTTTCAATATATTCTCTACCTTAATTATAATTAAAAAATTATCTCATATACTCCTTAAGTTAATAAGTTATAGAAAGTATAATTCTATACCACGATGGATCCTAACTATGTACCTTATTTCTTACTCCTTCCTATGTGAGTGTATAGATAGTGATATAAATTTCGAGAAAAAATATTGACCTTTTAAAATTTTAGAAAATATTTTTTAAACTAAGTTTATCTGTTTCAAATTAAGATTTTAATTTTCATTTAATATTGTTATTTTGTTTGTTTATCCAAATTTACATGCATGTAAACAATTTTATCACCCTTTGACAATATAATTTGTAAAAAATACATAGATACACTATAAGACAACAAAATAATGAGATCGTACATAGACGTAATACCGTATATATAGCTCGACTTGATATGAAAAACAAGAAGCATTTCAAGATATGTGTTCGATGTATTTATTTGTATGTGGAATGCTATAAAATATATGAGGAAAGACAAAATTGTCGACCAATATACGATTCTTCTTGATGAGAGGGTGATTGAATTTATTCATATTGAAATTTTGTTTTATTTTTATATTATTTTTTCAATTATATTCCACTTATATATTTATATCATCTAAATGTGTAGGGATGAAAGATTCAAGCTTTTTTTTTATACCGACGTTGTTTTAGAAGTTTTCAAACATTCAAGAAGGTGATGTTTACTTGATATCCAACTTCAGATTGACAAACAATGTTGGTATTTACCACTATTCTTTCCTTTCAGACAAGGCGGTGTTTTACATGAGCACCTACGTCAAACATGTTAAGAACATTGAGTTCCCATGATGTGGATTTGGCTTCATTGATTTCGACAAAACCATCAATAAATCCATTGATGTATATTTGATTGGTAAGATCCTAAAATTATATCCATGAAAATTTCAACATGTGAAAAATTGCCTACGTGATATTTTGTGTCTTGATATCCTTTGGCATGTTATTTCATGAATATAGATATCATCGGGCACATTATTGCAACTGGTGATATTATTGAATACGGCGTTGAAGGTGACAAAAAGAAAAAGGAATAACCTCCGATTTCAAAATTTGAGGTATGTGTTTACACATTAGTTCGGCTTCCAATTTGCCAAGATTAACATATAAAAACTACGCATATTTTTTCTTTGTTGATATTCTTATAGGAACGACGCGATAAGTTGTACTGTGTGATTGATATGCTAAAAAGTGTGCCCCTTACGTCAATTCTACCATAGAAAACTCGATAATTGTTATTATCCAATTTACCAAGATCAGAACCTTTCAAAGTATAAGTACATTTTCAATTTGTTCATTATTTTTATTTAACTTGCCTTTAAAAATAATAACTTAATTGGTATTATATATATTTTTGCAGATCAATACAAGTTGATCAATGCTTTTGGTAGAATTTGGATCATTATTAATGATTTGATAATTCCATACATTCTTTATTTCAATAAGAAATAAGTTATTAAATTTGTAACCAAAATGTTGAAATCGACTACTAAGGTATTAATTTTTATTATATCTGTCATGAAATTTCACATATACACACTTTTTCATATATATTAAAGGTTATATACAGACATACATGAAACAATAATTATATATATAGTACTAGATGATGAAACTATTTGGATGAGATAAGCCTTCAAATAAGACATTGTCTTGCAAATTAAAATATTCTATATATGCATTGTTTATAAATGGTCTCATATTATAATCTTATCTATAGATGAGTTATACTTCTATAACGACAACGTTCTTATTTAAGGCTCTTAAGTCCTAACCAATAAAGAAAAACTCTATTTCACAGTAATATTTTAAAAAATGTTAAAATGGATATAAGTTCTTTTACATACGAATGTTATGTTATCTTAATAAAACTTTCGGTATTTGCGATTAATTTATGTAACATAATGGATCTTAAACTTTATTTATTTGCTCTTGCAAACTTAATGATTAAGTTCACATTGATACTAATAGTAAAATGACTTTCAATTATACAAACTATAAGCTTTAAACTAAATAATAGGAAATTCATAAATTGTAAAGTAGTAGCTAAACTATGGATGTATTTACCAAAAATTATACGATCCACTTTCTGGTAGTTATTTTGACTAACGTAATGATGTGGACATCAAAAAATTGATGGACTGATGACATGGCCAAGAAAATATGTTGTGTCATCAATCAAGTAAAATGCAATCTAATTTATTTTTCGTGTCCTAAGCCAAGAGAAAATTATGAAGTTCAAGTCATTGCTTCACCGGAATTGTCACTAGAAAATTGAATCGTAATATTTTTGGTATATTTGTCCATAGTTTGGCTACTTATTAGAGCTGTCAACAAATGTCTGAACCCGTTTTATCGACCTGAACGATCCGTTTTTGGACCCGATCTGACCAAATTTTTTGGTAGTCCGAATTTACTGAGACCGAACCCGACCCGATTAACGAATAAATGTGGAGTATTAATAAAATATAACATAAAATATATATGATAAATGACATATAAATAATGGTAATATGCTCAATTATCCTAAAAAAAGAACATTGTTGTACTTATATAATTTTTTATAATTCAGAAATTTATAAATTAATATAATATAAACTAAATTTAAAAATAAAATATGATTTTGGTCTACTAATATGAGTTATATTAAAATAATTAATAATATTATTATTTTTTAATTCATTTCAACTTATTTTGACATATTTAAATTAGTTTTTAACTATTTAATAATATTTAAATAGTGAATAAAATATTCAAAAAATGACGCTCTTGACCCGTTGGTGAACCCGAATCGCCCGCTAACTCGTAATGACCCGAACTGGGCACCCGACTTGACATGTTATCCAACATGACCCGACCTGTTCTCAACCCGAATCTGAAATAACCGAGCCGAACCCGACTTGACCGACCCGATTAACAGGTCTACTACTAACTGACCGGCCATTTATACAGTTTGTATTATTTTTGGATGATAGTTGAAGGTTTGCATTATTTAAAGTACGGAAATTTCGTCTGGTACCCCTGAGGTACGACGAAATTCGCCTAGTGCCCCAAAGATTTACCAATTTCGCATGGTGCCCCCGAGTTTTATTTTTTTTTTCGCCAAATTCCCTTCTGTCAACTTACTAACAGAAATCGTTAAAAAAAATAAATTAAAAAACCTTGTTGTACACTTAAAAAACCCTGTTGTACACTTAACGCCTAGTGCCCCACAAATGAGCTTCAGTCCTGGTATACCGAAGCTGGTTTCACTGTACCGGGGGGAGTGTGGTTCTTTTTGGGTTAACTTTCAATTATTTTTATGGATATGGTGCCAGTATTTGATGCACGATTTGGACGATATAATCAATCATCGGAAATCATGCTTCACCAGAAGGCAATCCTCTACAATGGGATGTCTATATATGATTCGGAATCGTGTGCAACCGACCTCTTCCCGTGTAAAATGCAATGCAATCGTGGTCCTCTATTCCACTTCATCTGACGGCTCACGCGCGCCCTTTCTACTTAACAAAATAACAAAAGCAATTCTCGTTTCCTATAAAACAAGAGAAGTGTGTAGCTTAGCTGGTAGTGAAGTTGTGGAAGGACCATGAGGTCTTGGGTTCAACTCTTCCCAATAAACACTACTTTGTAATTTTGATTTTGATTTTTTTCCCACTTTTTCTTGTAGTTCCGTGAACCACAAATATTTTTTAAAAGTTTTAAATTAAATCTAGAAAAAAAAGACTTTATCATATATGAACATTAAGTGTCAATATATAAACATAAATACACAACATATGCAACTTTTTTTGTTAAACCTCATAGAATTAATATATGAAAGTGTGCTTGTTACATATGAACCTTGACGTTATCAAATATGAACGTCAACACATAGTAACCAGCTAAAAAGAATTTCAAACATACGAACATGCATGTGCATGTTAGATATGAACCTTACAGAACAAATATATGAGCGTGTGCATGTTACTTATGAACCTCAAAGACCAAGTAAAAAGAATTCCAAACATGCACATGTGCATGTTACACATGAATTTTATAGTACTAATATATATGAACTTGTGCTTATTACATATGAACCTCAAAGACCAAGTAAAAATAAATAAACATAAAACGTGATGAGTTAATAACTATACTTTATGCTAAGGGTTTAGGTGTTCATGATGTTGGATTTAGGGATTTAGGGTTTAATGGTTTAGGGTCTTGAGTTTTGGAATTTAAGGTTTAATGGCTTAGGGTTAAAGGTTTAGGGTTTAGGGGTTTAGGGTTTAACACAATATAAGTTCATACTTGATATACTTAATGAATCTCTAGTATAAAGTTTGTTTGTACATCTCTAGTTCATTTTAGTTTGTAAACTTTCAGTACAAACTGTATGAACATTTAATATTAATATATGAACCTTGTAGTACAAATAAATGAACGTTTAGTGTTTATATGTGAAAGTAAAGATAACAGTTTTGAACGACCAGGGACAAAAAAAATGTTGGCAGAAAAAAAAATCGCGATATTTACGAAAATGCCATCATTTTCACTTTTAATTTCACTCCTTCCTCCCCCATCATCCAAGGGCTTACAATGCTTCTCATATTGTATGTTAATGGTCAAATGTATGTGAAACTCCATCATCGATATATAACAATAAAAAGTTGGGTATATAAAGCATTTATTGCTCACATTAAATTCATATGCATAAACTTATTTGTTTTGTTCACATTCTACTTGGTAGCAAAATGACTTTTTTAGCTCAATGGTTATAATGGTTGGTATTTAGTAAGAGGTTTAAGGTTCAAGTCTCACTAGAACCATCATGGCCAATCGTTTTCATTGACCATTTATACATATCAATTTCATGCATTCCTTTTAAATTATAATAATCTATCTAATATATAAACAATAAAAAATGGATATGAAAAGCATTTATTACACTTATTAAATTTTTATAAATATTCATATTTTTATTATTTGAAAGTTATATCATGTTAAGATTAATACTCTAGCACAATGGTCAAAAGCTTGAAAACATTTGAAATGGTTTGCTATAATACAAGGCTTAATTAAGGTTCAAGTCCTCCAGGATATATATTGAGTTATTTCCCCCCTATTTTGTAAAATGAGAATTTATTATTCATATTATTTATATGAGAATAATCCTATGTTATACTTTAAAGTCCATCGGGTGTTAAAATAATTTCCTTAGTTTAAAGGTTCGATCCATTTAGAAACAATTTTGACCTAATTTTTTTCAATGAAAATAACACTTTAATTTCATGAGAATATTTTTTGTATAGTAATAATAAGAATAAGTCTTCCTCAAGTTTGGATTTTTTCACTAATTTTTGTAATAAATAATTCACTTATCAACTTAGTGTTATTTCTAACCCACTTAAAACATATTACCACAATTAGTAAAGTATGTTAATGTACGTAATTATATATCCTAGATGCCAATCTCCCTATACACTTTTTGAAATATATATATATATATATATATATACGTTGTAGTCTTTTACTAAAATTTAATTATGTAATCTACTTAAGTTAAAGGGAATTAATATCACTAAGAGGTATTGAAAATTGCTTCTTCGTAATCTATAAACATTAAAGTACGTAGATGACTATGTAACGCTATATTAATGTTCCACTTTAATTCACTTAATTGTAATCGAATTCTAGCTATATAAAAAAGTAACGGGTTCTTGAAATTAAAAACAAAAAAAGTATAACAACTATACTAATTAACATTTCATTTTAATGCCATCTTTAAGTATAAAAACTTGAAGCCCAAATTGACAAATCGACAACTACATGCAAGTTAATGTCATATTTTCGTCTTATTTTAGTGGTAAAGCGCAATTGATAGATATTGCATTCGAATTGTTTTTTCATCAAATACTTTATTTCATGGTTATTCGTGTTTACATGATCCAATGAGGTGAGGCTACAATTCATGTCGAGTGTTTGTCCAACTTCTAAATTAGGCTCGAGCTAATGTTTTTTTTATTGTTTTCACATTGTTGTTTCGAGACTAGGCAACTCTTGAAATTGGTCGAATAGTGTGTATTTCAATTTTTAATATCTCATGTTGATTCATATCCCCCACGAATTTATTGTTGGTTAGTATTTTTTGTCTGATCGAGATCCAATTTTGTTTGGTGGTGATCTATGCTTTCTTTATCTTGAGTTCTAAATTTATATTATATATATTAAAGTTATAATTTAGTTTAACATCACTTACCACTTTTTGATGAGTGCTTCCATATAGGTCAATCTTGACCAAATTATCTTATATATTACGTAAAATGTTAACATATGTATGAAATGCAATTATTATACTAATTGATATATAATTTTCTTCTAAAAAACGCCTAAAAATAATTTAAAGTTATCATATTAGATGGGACATGGTAATTTGTAAGAATTAACAAACCAACTTAAATAATAGTTAAAGGAGAAGTGGATAAGAAGACCACTAGAGTCCAACTTCATGTCTTTATCATGTTAGTGCACCAAATCTAATTTAAAATTGTAGAATTATTGAAACTAGAAATTATGCCCCGTGCTAAAGAATAAATTTAATTATCTAAAAATTTATAAATAGTAATATTATAATTTAATTGATTAAAAAGTATATTGATGTAAACTTGATTTAGTAGGAATTTCATCATCAAAAAATAAAGTTATGTTAGTAGAGATGTAAACTTGATCAAGATCATATATATAATTGTTTAATATTTAATCGTTATGAATATTATAAAAAAAAATTGACAAAAGAATTTTGAAAAGAACATTTGAAATTTGAATGTAGAGGATCATTAGATGTGAAAAAAAAGTACATTTGAAATTTGAATGCGTACGAATGATGAATTTCATCATGGCCGGCCTACCATGCATGTGTTAATATTTGTTTTATGTATATAGTGGTGTTTTATTTTCCCAAATGAGTTTAATTGATAGTTTTTCATATTCTTTATATAATGTTTTTTTTTCCTTTTTGCAACGGTTTCCAAATAAATAGTGTGATTTTTAAATTTAAATTCTTATTAATTTAACATATCATATTGTAACTTTATAAAATATATGGAACTATTAGTGTTGGGAGGGTCCACCCCATCGAAAGGTGGTCAACCAGAACCCGGTCCGAACGTAGAATGACAATGATCATTCAAATCGGGCGAATGATCTAAAAAAAATATATATGTTTTTAAGTAAATCATTTTATAATACAATAAAAAATATAGATATGGAAAAAAGTACTAATATAATAAAATAATATTTGATATTGTGACAAATTTAGTATTTTTATAAGGAATATGCGTTACGAAATTAATTGACATTAATTATCTCATCATCAATTCTAAATTTTTTAATTACTGTAATTTTATTTAATGTTTTCTATGTGCGATCTTTTAAAAAAGTAAATAAAAAATGATTAAAATTGCTAAATTATCAAAATATTCTTATTATATATATAATTTAACATGGGAAACATCACGATATATTAAAATATTTTTATAGACAAATAAAAAAAAGAAAAAAAAAGGAATATGTATGTTTGATCACTTTCTATATAGAAACTGCATACTACAATTCAATCAATCCCAAAAAATCAAATTTGCTAAATACAGTTTAGCATGTATTAACTGTATATTATAATTCAATCAAACATACATGATCTCTAATCTATTAACAAATTCAACATGAATATGTCAAGACAATATATAGTTATTATAAGTAAATTAGTTTCCATGAACACTAAAAGACACATATACACCATTTTTTTTAAATAAAATTAGAATTTAAACTGATTCTTCTTACTTTAAAAATGTATGAAGTCCTTTAGATGTGCTCTTGAACTCAAATCTTCTTTGTCTTTTAAACTCATATCTTCTTCGTGTTAGACTTGCTTCACATTTGGCCATGTTTCAATCAGCTTATTTTTCCTAAATAAAGTATATTGACGAAAATTCAACATATATCAATATAATATAAAACCTTTTTATGCATAAACTAATTTTCCGAAATACTAAATGAAACATATACATTATATATTACTTGTGAAACTAAAACTTATACATTATATAGTGCTTACTCGAGCTCTCCATTTTGTTGTTGGCTTACTACATGTGACAAGTCCTCTTTTGCTTAATTTCTTGAGCTTCTGCAATTTAAAGCATCAAGCTTCCTTTCCCAGTAATCCTCCTTTCTATTTGAAGGCAAAAAGTGCGGTGAATGTAAAAGGTTGGCTAATGCAATTTAAGCGATTAATTGCTCATACTTAATGTATTAAGTCAATTTCAAGCCGTTTCACTTTTACAAATCCCCCCTCATTCAACAAAATTTGTAAACGGTTCACCGATTGATTACAAATTGAAGATATAGATAGAAATAAGAAGAGAATAATTATATTTGTAATTTTTATGAATAATAGTTTTTTTCTCAATTACAACACTAACATCATTTTATTGTATTTACACATCACTACGCAATCGGTATGATATTTCATCATACATTCATTTAACCGTGCTAAAAATGCAATACATAAAAATTGAACTCAACACCTATAATTGTGAACCATGACCATAAATAACAATTGACTTAAAGCTTACTTTATATCTTTATAGATATAGATAGAAATATTATATACATTTATAGATTGAATATATAACTATTTTAGGTTATATAATTGGTAGGTTATATAATTGGTTTTTCATTTATATTTTGAATGTTAATTGTGTATCACTAATTTTTAAGTTTAATGTATGGTGCATTCATTGCTAAAGAAATATTACATACGTTTACAAATTGAAGATATAACTATTTTAGGTTATTCATTGTTAATTGGATAATTTGTTTACTATATAGATTACAAAAAGTCATTGAATTGTGATGCTGTGATACCCCGTATTTTTGTAAGGTTATTTTGGGAATTATGGAATTTTCCCGAGTACCCGTTGCGTACGTCGAATTTCATACAGAGAGTTTGAGACATTCTGTAATGTGCTCTATATCTGTAATATTTTTCTCAGTGAAATAATATACAGACAAGGTGCCTTGAATTTTAAATTGTCGTTCGCGTACGATAATTTTTATCCCGGTTTGTCGTCAAGCTCGTTCTAAGCCGAATGGGCGGGAAAAGGGGGAAACGGCGACCGCCGTTCAGAAACGGCGACCGCCGTGGTTGGGCCCGAAGAGTCAACGTGTCAGCTTCTAGCTGGCCGCGACAGGCCTAGCAACGGCGACCGCCGCATTTACGGCGACCGCCGTGTGCCCGCCGCAGGCAAAATTACGGCGACCGCCGTGATTGTCCAGTGGGCATTGCCCGCCGGTCACCGGCGTCGTTCAAGGCGTGCCGTTGCATCGTTTACCGCGTCTGAGGGTTTGCAGATCACTCCTTGGGGTTTGCCTATAAATAGACGAGCTTGGGCATGGGTTTTGGGTCATCTATAACCCCGAATCGCTGCCAAATTCGCCTCTCGCCGGAATTCAAAGGTCTCGCCGGTGTTGCTTTGGTGTGGTTCCTGAGTGCCTTTGTGAAGCTTTTGGTTAGCCTTGGAGGTTAGAAGCCAAAGCAAGTCGAAGGAGGCCAAACCGCTCGTGTTTTGGGGTGAGTTTTCTCTTGTTTCAGTCGGCCGTGTTCTTAACGGTGACCGCCGTGTTCTTCACGGCGACCGCCGCGTTCTTCACGGCGACCGCCGCCAAGAACAGCGACCGCCGCCAGTGCCCAGAATGCCTTCGTGGCTTTGGCTTGGTCGGTTGTCGTCGTGGCGTCTTTCCTTTCGTGTTCTTTCGCCGTGTTTAGATTCGTACTGTTTATGTCGGATCTAACTTAGGGTTCCTTTTATGGGTCGACTCGAAGGTTGTTGTGCTGTCGGAACTATACCGTGTCGAGCCCGGAATCCAGTGACGTCTTTAGACTATTCTACGGAATAAGGCAAGTGGCGGTTCGCTCTTGCTCATTCGTTCCATATTTACATTAATTATCAGTAGTTTATCTGAGTAATTAATTTGGAATGAATATTCTGTTTGTCTGGAAACGGTTTTGATAAACTGTTTTGAAAATCATATAATAGGTTGTATATCTGTTAGAACAACGCTATTATCTGTGATCGCCTTTCGGGCCTTTATGTGGATTTATCCTATAAATGTTGTGGTGCTGTAACTGTTTAGTTAGCACTGTTAGATAGGGACGTTACTCGGACTCTGTCCAGTCGTTTCTTTATAATCTGGTATCGGGATGGCTCGTCCCCATCTAGTACTATTCTATGATCATGATCGGTCTCTTACACATGTGTGTAGAGACAGGACACTTAGCTGGTGTCACAAACCTTTCGGTATACGTCACTCTCGACGAAACGTATACTAAGATGTGTCGTCCCATTGGTGGGGTACACATGTAAAAGTCTATAACGTGATGTGTGTTTTTGAAACATAAATCAGATAAGTGCTACCTTGACGCACATAATTAATACACCTTGGGCGAGTAGTGCAGCTAAGTTCAGTGCAGCTAGAAAAACTCGTCTTGACTTGAATGTAGTACGTTCTCTTTCCAATCTGGATTCGCTGTAGGCGATGAGGTTGGTCGTGAACCGAAGCATCTCAGTCAGTTTTAAATCATTGTTGTATGATTCTGTAATATTCCAGATTTATCATTCTTCCTTAAAGACTCATTTCAGTTGGAGTCTTCTTTCGAGTCAATTTCTGTGAAGATTCAGTCTTCCAAAATCTTCTCTTGTGCATACCTCTTGTTTATTCCAGTAGGAGTATGGTGGTTGACAAACGTACTCGATTATTATTCGAGGGACGAAGAGTCTAACCTAATACAACTACTTCGAACCATTCTGCTTTGTTCCCTTGCTAGTCTATTCATTTAGACTAACCAACCAATATTTTCCCTTGCATGGTTGGCTGGTGTCATCCGTTCGATTCGGCACATCAGTTAAGAAGTAGCTGAGAAGATTAGAAGGACTATGGAGTCGACGGTGGTTTTTGAATGTTTTAATTATTTCTTTAATCAGGTTTTGATCCTTTGGACAATAACTCCGTTTGTAATGTGCTTTCTTAGTCTTCCGCTGTGTTTGGTTTAAACTATGTTTTGACCTATTCGGGATTGGGTTGTAATCCCGTAACTCTTGTTTCCTTGACAATGTTATGTTTTGGAATTTAATGCTTGATCTTTGTGTATCAATTGCATTTCATAAATTGTATTTATTTGGTAAAGCCTTGGGTGATCTCGGTAAGGAACACTGGGGTCACTGGCGGTAATACCTTTCCAAAAGGGTTAAGTTTTGGGGGTGTTACAGTTGTGGTATCAGAGCAAAAGGTTTTAAAACGGGTTTGGAATTTTTATAAACCATTTATTCATTTTCAAAATGCTTTAAAGAGGGCTCTGAATTTTCATTCTGAAAAGAATTTAAAAACACCGTTCATAGTCGTGTCTTCTTTATAGTCTGATATAGTAAGCTTGCTTCTATGTCTAGAAAGACTAATTCCTTTCTTATTGTTCGATAGGATGGGTGTCTGCCTTTCTATTGGTAGGGGGTCGGAAGACGCCAAGTCGGATCAGCCGAGGCTAGATTTTCCATTACCTCAGCGACGTTTCGAGGTTGGAGGCCCTAGTAGCCCACCCGAAGACGTCAAGCACGTTCTCCCCGAGTTGGTTGTCCTTGTAGCCAGGAATGCTATGGTCCCTAGACCTGCACCTGTGCTGCCACCAAGGGTGGAGGGAGTACATGAATGGGAGCAGGAAGACGAGTTGTCAAGGTATGAACAAGGGGTTTACCAAGACGACTTTCTGCTGGGACCAATTCCCGAGGAGATCGAGTACGAGGAGGAGGAAGAGGAGATGCTTGAGCAAGATCATGTCGAGGACGAGGATATGATCGAGGATGATTCCGAGGATGAGGATCCCATCGAGGATGATCCCGAGGATGAGGATCCCATCGAGGATGATCCCGAGGATGAGGATCCCATCGAGGATGATCCCGAGGATGAGGATCCCATAGAGGATGACCCAGAAGAGGATCCAGAGTTGGACCTTGGAGGGCAGAATCAGGAGCCCGGTACAGGATTGTCACCAGTGCCAGAGTACATACCCATGTCAGAAGCTGATTGGGAGGCACTGTATACCGAGTACGGTATTTGGAGAAGTGACAGGGAATCTCAGCCTATCCCTACTCCAAGGAGATGGAGGTCGGAATCCGAGCTGCAGGAGATTCTCCGCCAGAGCGAGGTAATCTCCGCAGAACAGCAGCGTCAGAGGGATGAGCTGATCGCCAGTACTCAGAGGAGGGCTGGAATAGGAGGACCAGTCATGGACGACCCATACTTTACCATGACTGAGCTAGGACTATGTGCTTCAGGGTCAAGCAGAGTGCGAAACCCATCGCCAGAGCTCGATGGTGAGCCTAGCCCGAAGAGACCATGCACGAGTAGCCAGTCGTATGGGAGACATTTTGGAACGCCTTGAGGAGGAATGGCGTTGCCTATCGTAGTAGTTCGTTTCTTAGTATTCCAAGTTGTACTTTGTGTAATATTTCAGTATTGCGGCAAGTACTTTGAGAAACACTTATATCTTCGAGCAATGTTGTCCAAACGCTCGAATGATAAACTTATGTGTAACTTGTGTAAGAATTCGAAGGTTCATCTATAAAATACCAAGTTGATCTATTCTGAGTAATTTATTTACGTTGGTATATTGCATAAGTATATTGCATAATATTAATGTATTGAATGCTTGGAATTTGATCGGTAAATAGATGGTGAACCCAAGAAGCACGAGGAATTCGACTCGAGCCGGTGCTGGGACTAGCCAAAACCCCAGACCAGCAGGAAGAGGTGTTCAGGATGAACACGAGTCTGAGTCTCGCGTCCAGCAGAGGTGTGAAGGTCAGGATCAGACCCAGGCGCCGACGTTGTTTAACGTTGCAGCTGTTGAGGCGATCCGTGGGATCGTGATGTAGGCTATTACAGATGTCTTGAGACCAAGTGCGCCTCAAGCACAAGAAGTGCCTGTTCATGCAGCGGTTCCTGACGTTGTGGAACCCAGAAACCCTGTGATTCAGGAGACTGCCGTTAGGGTGAGGGACAGCTATGGTCGCGCTCTTAAGACCATTACTTCCATGAGACCCGACTGCTATAACGGGAAAGGGGAGCCAGTGGCAGTGACTCATTGGTTCTCCCATATGGAGAGGTTGTTCAGGAACGTGGAGTGTACGGAGGCCGAGAAGGTCCATATCGCTTCTCTTCAGCTGAAGGAGGAGGCTAGCGAGTGGTGGAAGAGCACTGGTTTGGCTGAGAGCCCAGTGTTGACTTGGTCGATGTTCAAGACCAAGATGGTTGATCGCTTTTTCTCTCGTGCTATGAGAGAGGAGAAGCATAAAGAGTTCTTGTACCCTCAGACTGATGGTCTGAGAGTGACCGAGTTGGCATCTAAGTTCAACCATCTTCTACAGTACGCCACTGCCGAGATCACCAGCGAGGCTCAAAAGATCTGGTACTTCCACGAGTGGATGAACCCGGATATCAAGCCATTAATGGTGCACCACACATGCTCTACCTTGGAGCAGTACGTGGATTGTGCCTATAAGTTGGAGGTAACTCTCGAGGAGTCGACCAAGAGGCGCAACCGACAGAAGTCGATGCAGAATCAGAACCAAGGAGGTGGTTTTAAGCGCCCTGCGCCACCGTCTAACTTCGCCAAATCCGGCAGAGCTAAGACGGAGATGACGCAAGGAGGATCGACTCAGCAGTCAGGGCAGACCAGGAGTACAGTTCAGTGTTATAACTGCGGTACTGCTGGGCACAAGAGCACTGAGTGTCAGAAGGAGAGGAGGCCATGCTTTGGGTGTGGACGTGATGGTCATCTGCAAAAGTTCTGCAAGCAGGGGAAGCAGAAGGGAGTAGAGTCGCAGCAAGGGTCAGTTCATCAGAGCAACCGACCTAGGTTTAAGCCTACCGAGACTCCTAGCCCTTCAGTGCAGACGACTGCTCAGAACAGGGGAAAGGCCCCAGCTGTTTCTGGAAGTCAGGGACAACGCTTGTACGAGATGCGTGAGGCAGATGGACCCAACGCTCCGATTGCTCAAGGTACTCTATACCTTCACTCTACTTCAGTGTGCATTCTGTTTTATTCTGGTGCTACGCATTCCTTTATTTCGGATAGCTGTGTTAGCAAGTTAGACTTAGTGTGCAACGATTCGTGCGACCCTTTCGTCGTTAATCTTCCTAATGGAGAACGTTTGATGGGAACCAAGCATTTGTCCGACTTTCCGATTACCATTCAAGGTAAGGAATTCGAGGCAGATTTAATCTGCATAGCCATGGCTCCATACGACATTATTCTCGGTATGGATTGGCTGACGCGTCACAAGGCGGTGATCGACTTCAGTTCAAGAACGGTGACGGTGTCATCTGGGGGCCAATTCGTGTGCAAGTTCAAAGGTCGAAATGACGCTGATAACGGCAAGCTGATCAATGCGATGGCTGCGTTTAAGCTACTACGACAAGGATGTGTCGGGTACCTTTGCTACTTGGATTCGCCTGAGAAGGATGGACCTGAGGTTCTTGATATTCCTGTAGTTAGGGAATTTTCGGATGTCTTTCCGAAAGAAATTCCAGGATTACCCCCAAATCGTGACGTAGAGTTTTCAATTGATCTCGAGCCTGATACGGCGTCGATTTCCAAATCCCCGTATCGGATGGCTCCAGCTGAGATGCAAGAGTTGAAGAATCAACTTGAAGATCTTCTTGACAAAGGTTATGTCAAGCCGAGTGCATCGCCGTGGGGTGCTCCGGTACTATTCGTCAAAAAGAAGGACGGATCGTTCCGACTTTGTATCGACTACCGAGAGTTGAATAAGGTGACGATCAAGAACAAGTATCCTTTGCCTAGGATTGATGACTTGTTGGACCAATTGCAGGGAGCAAAGGTTTTCTCCAAGATCGACTTAAGATCTGGATATCATCAACTCAAGATTCAGGAGGAGGACATTCCTAAAACCGCATTTAGGATCAGATATGGTCATTACGAGTTCGTAGTGATGCCTTTTGGGCTTACAAATGCTCCAGCTGTCTTTATGGATTTGATGAACCGATGTTTTCACCAGTACTTGGATAAGTTCGTGGTGGTTTTCATCGACGACATCTTGATCTACTCTCCGAATGAAGAAGTCCACGAGGAACATCTACGGATTTCCTTGTCGATCCTTAGACAACATCAGCTTTATGCTAAACTGTCTAAGTGTGAATTCTGGATAAAGGAAGTGGCTTTCTTAGGCCACGTGATCAATAAAAATGGGGTTATGGTTGATCCCTAAAAGATTGAAGCGGTGGCTAAATGGACACAGCCCCAGAATGTGAAGGAGGTGCGCAGTTTTCTTGGACTTGCCGGGTATTATAGAAGGTTTGTAGAAGAATTTTCAAAGATCGCTCTACCTATGACCAATCTACTCCGCAAGGTCCACAAGAAGTTTGTCTGGAATGACAAGTGCGAGGTCAGTTTCCAGGAGTTGAAGCGACGGTTGACCTCGGCACCCGTGTTAGCACTCCCAGAGGGGAATGACGATTATGTGGTCTATAGTGATGCTTCCAAGTGTGGCCTTGGTTGTGTTTTGATGCAAAGGGGCAGAGTCATTGCTTACGCATCTAGACAACTCAAGACTTACGAAGAAAACTATCCGACCCATGATCTTGAGTTAGCAGCGGTTGTCTTTGCGCTGAAGATTTGGAGGCATTACCTCTATGGTATAAGATGCCAAGTCTTCACTGACCACAAAAGTCTCAAGTATATATTTACTCAGAAGGAGTTAAATATGAGACAACGCCGCTGGCTAGAGTTGCTCAAGGACTACGACATGGAGTTGTTGTATCATCCGGGCAAGGCTAATGTAGTAGCTGATGCGCTAAGCCGGAAGACAACGCACGAGACTGTGGTTGCGTTGCTTACTGCTCAGACCAAGCTAAACCAAGAGTCATGCGACATTGAAGTCTTGTATGACCAGCGTAGAGGGTACCTGAGTATGATGGAAATTCAGGCTACACTGCTGGATCAAATCAAAGAAAAGCAAGTCGATGACATCATCTTGGTAAAGTTAAGCAGTGAAGTGATGGATGGGAAATCTCCCAGTTTTGTGGTTCAGGATGATGGATCACTTTGATTTCAGGATCGGATCTGTATGCCTGACACAGAAGGTCTTCTTCAGTTGGTGATGAGAGAAGCTCATTCATCTGCTTATTCTGTGCATCCTGGCTCTAGCAAGATGTACAAGGATCTCAGGAAGAAGTTTTGGTGGCCAAACATGAAGTGGGACGTAGCAGACTTTGTGACAAAGTGCTTAACTTGCCAAAAAGTCAAGATCGAACACCGCAGACCAGGTGGTGAGATGCTACCTCTCCCCGTGCCAGAATGGAAATGGGAGGACATTTCCATGGACTTCGTCACTGGGCTACCCAAGACTCGAAGTCAGAGAGATGCTATCTGGGTAATTGTGGATAGGCTTACGAAGAGTACTCATTTCATAGCCATCAAGACCACATGGGAAACCCAGAAGCTAGCCGAAGTTTACCAGAAGGAGATTGTCCGCTTACATGGCATTCCTAAGACCATTGTATCGGACCGAGATGGCCGTTTCATGTCAAGATTCTGGAAGGAACTTCATAAGGCTATGGGAACCGAGTTGAGGTTCAGTACAGCGTTTCATCCTCAGACAGATGGCCAGTCTGAAAGGACCATCCAGACTCTGGAGGATATGCTTAGAGCTTGTGTGCTCGATCGTCCGACTAGCTAGGAGGACAGCTTGAGTCTGATTGAGTTCACGTACAACAATAGCTGGCATGCTACAATCAAGATGGCTCCGTTTGAAGCTTTGTATGGTCGCAGATGCAGATCTCCGATTTGTTGGGACGATAATGTCGACAAAATTCTGCTTGGACCAGAGTTGGTCGAAAGGACGGCTTCAGACATTGCTTTGATCAGACAAAGAATGTTGACCGCTCAGAGTCGACAGAAGTCCTACGCAGATCGGAAGCGCAGGACTGTCGAGTTCGAGGTCGGTGACAAGGTTTTTGTCAAGGTATCGCCATCCAAAGGAGTTTTCAGATTTGGTAAGCGTGGGAAGCTTAACCCTCGCTACGTGGGACCATTCGAGATTTTGGATAGAGTGGGATCTCTAGCGTACCGTTTGGCGTTGCCGCCATCGGCTCACCCGGTGCATAACGTGTTCCACGTGTCTTTACTCAGAAAGTATGTGCCAGATGAGTCTCATGTGCTTAGTTATGAGGACATCGAGATTCAAGCTAATGGTACTTATGAAGAGTTGCCCGTGCGCATTTTGGAGCGTCGGGAGAAGCATTTGTGCAACAAGATCGTGTCGTTGGTACGAGTGTTGTGGTCCAAGTCAGGGACCGAAGAAGTTACTTGGGAGACGTGGGAAACCGAGTCAGATATGCTCAGGCGTTTTCCCCATTTATTCTCGACCTAAGTTTCGGGGTCGAAACTTCTTGTAAGGGGGAGGAGATGTGATACCCCGTATTTTTGTAAGGTTATTTTGGGAATTATGGAATTTTCCCGAGTACCCGTTGTGTACGTCGGATTTAATACAGAGAGTTTGAGACATTCTGTAATGTGCTCTATATATGTACTATTTTTCTCAGTGAAATAATATACAGACAAGGTGCCTTGAATTTTAAATTGTCGTTCGCGTACGATAATTTTTATCCCGGTTTATCGTCAAGCTCGTTCTAAGCCGAATGGGCGGGAAAAGGGGGAAACGGCGACCGCCGTTCAGAAACGGCGACCGCCGTGGTTGGGCCCGAAGAGTCAACGTGTCAGCTTCTAGCTGGCCGCGACAGGCCTAGCAACGGCGACCGCCGCATTTACGGCGACCGTCGTGTGCCCGCCGCAGGCAAAATTACGGCGACCGCCGTGATTGTCCAGTGGGCATTGCCCGCCGATCGCCGGCGTCGTTCGAGGCGCGCCGTTGCATCGTTTGCCGCGTTCGAGGGTTTGCAGATCACTCCTTGGGGTTTGCCTATAAATAGACGAGCTTGGGCATGGGTTTTGGGTCATCTACAACCCCGAATCGCTGCCAAATTCGCCTCTCGCCGGAGTTGTGTTTTTGCCGGAATTCGAAGGTCTCGCCGGTGTTGCTTTGGTGTGGTTCCTGAGTGCCTTTGTGAAGCTTTTGGTTAGCCTTGGAGGTTAGAAGCCAAAGCAAGTCGAAGGAGGCCAAACCGCTCGTGTTTTTGGGTGAGTTTTCTCTCGTTTCAGTCGGCCGTGTTCTTAACGAGGACCGCCGTGTTCTTCACGGCGATCGCCGCGTTCTTCACGGCGACCGCCGTGTTCTTCACGGCGACCGCCGTGATGAATATGGCGACCGCCGCCAAGAACAGCGATTGCCGCCAGTGCCCAGAATGCCTTCGTGGCTTTGGCTTGGTCGGTTGTCGTCGTGGCGTCTTTCCTTTCGTGTTCTTTCGCCGTGTTTAGATTCGTACTGTTTATGTCGGATCTAACTTAGGGTTCCTTTTATGGGTCGACTCGAAGGTTGTTGTGCTGTCGGAACTATACCGTGTCGAGCCCGGAATCCAGTGACGTCTTTAGACTATTCTGCGGAGTAAGGCAAGTGGCGGTTCGCTCTTGCTCATTCGTTCCATATTTACATTAATTATCAGTAGTTTATCTGAGTAATTAATTTGGAATGAATATTCTGTTTGTTTGGAAACGGTTTTGATAAACTGTTTTGAAAATCATATAATAGGTTGTATATCTGTTAGAACAACGCTATTATCTATGATCGCCTTTCGGGCCTTTATGTGGATTTATCCTGTAAATGTTGTGGTGCTGTAACTGTTTAGTTAGCACTGTTAGATAGGAACGTTACTCGGACTCTGTCCAGTCGTTTCTTTATAATCTGGTATCGGGATGGCTCGTCCCCATCTGGTACTATTCTATGATCATGATCGGTCTCTTACACATGTGTATAGAGACAGGACACTTAGCTGGTGTCACAAACCTTTCGGTATACGTCACTCTCGACGAAACGTATACTAAGATGTGTCGTCCCATTGGTGGGGTACACATGTAAAAGTCTATAACGTGATGTGTGTTTTTGAAACATAAATCAGATAAGTGCTACCTTGACGCACATAATTAATACACCTTGGGCGAGTAGTGCAGCTAAGTTCAGTGCAGCTAGGAAAACTCGTCTTGACTTGAATGTAGTACGTTCTCTTTCCAATCTGGATTCGCTGTAGGCGATGAGGTTGGTCGTGAACCGAAGCATCTCAGTCAGTTTTAAATCATTGTTGTATGATTCTGTAATATTCCAGATTTATCATTCTTCCTTAAAGACTCATTTCAGTTGGAGTCTTCTTTCGAGTCGATTCTTGTGAAGATTCAGTCTTCCAGAATCTTCTCTTGTGCATACCTCTTGTTTATTCCAGTAGGAGTATGGTGGTTGACAAGCGTACTCGATTATTATTCGAGGGACGAAGAGTCTAACCTAATACAACTACTTCGAACCATTCTGCTTTGTTCCCTTGCTAGTCTATTCATTTAGACTAACCAACCAATATTTTCCCTTGCATGGTTGGCTGGAGTCATCCGTTCGATTCGGCACATCAGTTAAGAAGTAGCTCAGAAGATTAGAAGGACTATGGAGTCGGCGGTGGTTTTTGAATGTTTTAATTATTTCTTTAATCAGGTTTTGATCCTTTGGACAATAACTCCGTTTGTAATGTGCTTTCTTAGTCTTCCGCTGTGTTTGGTTTAAACTATGTTTTGACCTATTCGGGATTGGGTTGTAATCCCGTAACTTTTGTTTCCTTGACAATGTTATGTTTTGGAATTTAATGCTTGATCTTTGTGTATCAATTGCATTTCATAAATTGTATTTATTTGGTAAAGCCTTGGGTGATCTCGGTAAGGAACACTGGGGTCACTGGCGGTATTACCTTTCCAAAAGGGTTAAGTTTTGGGGGTGTTACAGATGCATACATTAAATTGAGGGGCATTAATTGGATATTTTGTCTACTTTATATATTTATAGATAGATAGATTGTGTATGCTAAATGAGATTGTGGTGTAGTACATAATATATGTATAGGGTTAAGAGTTCTGTGCCTAGCTAGAGAACTCTCAATCAAACAAATATTTTTATATTGTGTGCCTCATCACTACCTCATACCTTGTTGTTGAATCTTTTCATAAGGTATTTCAATAACCCTATATAAGAGAGGATAATTACATTGTAAAAGATAATTACATTGTAATGTGCAATGATAAATCATGAAATTACTGTAAGGATCAATCATAAAACCTGAACACCCAAGAAAATTGTTGACATACCCTATTATCCGATAGAATGAGGTCTATTGTTGTACATACCAAGCATGTTGAACACGTCTCATTTTCGACATACCATACCTTGGATGTCACAACTTATCCCTTCAGTGAAATGGTTAAGAGGTATATGTTCTTTCCTTGGTTCTTTTTGGTATAGTGATGCATTCTTGCCTCCGATGATGGTCAAGTGTCGAAGGTGACGTTGGATCTAGTCTTGGGTAGGAAGTCACAAGTCTCGTTGTCAAGCCTGTCGTGGAAACCTTGGGTGAAACCCTTGTTGAATTGCACGAAAGGTTGACAAAGGGGTGGCGAGGTGAACATTAACTTTTGAGGTTTACTGACACGGTGGAGAGCGAACCTGGTGGCGGTGGAGTGGGTGTCACGACAACGATGGCAGTGGCGAATGCGAGAGCGAGGGCGATGACACTCGCGATGACACGAGTGATGGAGTGGGATCGATGATGGGTGCGGTAGTGATGGCGAAGTCGATGGCGCGAGCGATGAGGCTAGCGACGGTGACGACGACGGGCTGGGTGCGATGGGAAGCGATGGGTTGCTTGAAGGTCAAGCTTTGTCGTGGCATCGGTGGCGGAGTGAAGGAGATCCGAAGATAGACTTTGCTCGAAGGATATCAAGCGTTGCCGTATCGTCGGCGGCGGAGTGAAGGGGATGTGAAGATAGAGATATGTTTTGACGTCCGATCAAAGGAAGAAGGATAAACACTGGACTTAAGCTTTGATTAAATTTAGACGTAACAATAACAATAGACAAAGTTGGCTTAAATAGTAAACGAGGGACTCAGATGGGCCGAGTCTTGCCTAACGGGCTAGCCCACGCGACACACGTGGGGCACACACCCTGAAATATAAATAACTATAAATGGAAACTACAAAAACAAGAAAGTACCAAAAATAGGAATGTCTCAAAATAGCAATGTATAACACTTAGCAAATAAACCTCTAAATGACTAAGTATAGGTGTCGTGGTGGCGGCGAGGCATTGGACGCGGACACGGGGAGCAGCGGCCACGTCAAGCTTGACTGGGCTCGTCAGTGGGCGCGTCTATTGCCAAATGCGATGGGCCTTCTTCTGCGATGCCGATGGTGGCGAGGACCTTGAGCTTAGGCTCGGTATCGGGTGTGCCTTGGTCCTTAGCGTCGAAGGGGCGACACTAATGGAGGCTTTGTAGTACATGTCCTCCAATTGTGAGAAAAACTCAAGAGGAGTCTTGGTGCCTTGGCGAGCCATGGCTATTTCCACCCTCATTTGATTTCTGTAATCCGGAGGGACATACTTCTCGGTCATGACGTAGACCAACTGGTACCACTTGGTGACTGGAGGGAGACGGCGTCGGACGCAGTCGTCGACAAAGCGGTGCCACCACACACGGGCGGTGCCTCGGAAGTGCAACGTGGTGGCGTCGACGTGCTCCTCAGGGGACGTGGCAATACCTTAAGGTGTACTCAGTGGCCTGCACCCATTCAAGAAAAATAGAAGGATCGTATTCACCTAGAAAGTGTTCGATCTTTACCTTGACTTCATGGCATTGGTAGCAAGGCACTTGTGGCGCTGGCTGGGGCGCGTTATGTGGCGCGGCTGCAAAGAGAGGGTTCTAGTAGGCGCGCAACGCAAGGGGGTTGAACGCGGCCAAGTTGCCGCCTTTCGCGTCCTACGTGGACATCTCTGTGGGCGTAGTCGTCATGGGGCGCGTGGCCGTCATCGCGTCGGCGTTGTCGCGGCTGGTTATCGTTGTCGGCGCGGCAGCGAACATCACGTGGCAAGGCATCATGGCGCTGGCTACGATTGTCAATTTCCATGGCGCCCTGGGCTTGTAGACGCGGCGGGGGAATCCAGTCCGTGATAGGTGTTATTTCATACACCTTTACTAGCAATTATTAGCATGATTTGGAGAGGTTTTGGATGAGTTTTGGTGCTAAGTCTGCAATCCAGATGTTTTGGAGAGAAGTGAAGAAATCCAAGGTTTTGCAGCTTAGATGGAGCATGAGGATGGATGGAGCTGCTGGAGCATCTATGGAGAAGACTACCAACACTTGGTAGGATTGAAGAGCAGCAGAAGCAGAGAAGAAGAGAGCTGGAGAAATGAGCTCACCGCCCCGCGTCAGACCCACCGCGGCCCGGCGGTGACTCTCAGTGAAGATGAAGCCCGCGCCAGAGGAAGCCACCGCCCAACGGTGGAAGTTCGACGCCTCGCGGTGGAATTCACCGCCCCGCGGCGGCTGTGCTTAATGACCTCGCGCCAGAGACGATTTAGTTTCCTTTTATGTTTGAGACTTTATTTTATTATTGTTCTGTTTCCTTTAATTTCAGCTTTAGTTTAACCTAGTTTGTTAAGACTATTTAAGCCTCTTTTCTAGGTTAAGAAAAGAGAGACTTATCATCACTTGATTGCTTCCGTTTTCAGACGTTATTTTCTATAGAGTTTTTCATCCCCTTTGATGGAGAACTAACTTCACCCTTGTTCTGCTAGAAGATTGAAGCTGTATAGTTGATGTGTTTGTGAGATTTCTATTCCTTGTTCTTATCCTTATAAGTGTTGGATTGATTCTCTTGGTTATATTGATATTGATTTCTTATTGTTCTTCTTAGCCTGATCAACTAGGTTGAATACTATTTATCAATTGCTAGGATTTGCATATAGAGGTTCCGAGTACATATCTAGTGGCAAACACAATTGTGCGTATAGGGGTTCCGAGCGTACAATTGTGAGTGAGAATCAGTTGCATGTTAAGTAGGGGAGTGAGTACTTGTACGTCTTTCTACTTGCATGTATCCTATATCCTTGTGTGCATTGCTATTGCTGTATTGGTGCTAAGGTACACTGACAACTGTGAGAATCAGTGGTATTTTATCATTGACATAGTAATAAGTCTATTGACAACTGTGAGAATCAATAGTACTTAAGATCAGGGTGGGAACGACTATAAGGATAATTAAAGAACTTGGACGAAATAGATTTCAGTGATCGAACTTTATCTCTGTACTTGTGGATTTTGCTCTAGTGGAACTATTTTTCCCTCATTATATTTTCTAAACTCAACTCAATTCATTTGCTTTGTTTTCTTTGTTCTCTTGATAACTAAACCCCCCGTTTGTGTTACTTGTCATTCACGGTTGCATACTACATCAAACCTTCTCTGTGGGATCGACCCTTACTTGTCTGCTATACTTCTGTTTAATGGGTTTGTTAGGATAATTTACTTTGATAAGGCTAATCAACGACATTTGCTTGTGCATCTTTTAGCCACCGTCAAATTTGGCGCCGTTGCCGGGGAAGGCTTTCGTTTGTTGTGTGTTTTCGTGATTGATTTTTGGTGGAGACCTATCTTATGGTTGTAACACCCCCAAATTTCCATCCATTTGAAAGCGCTACTGCCGATGACCCCGGACGTAAACCCCGAAGTCACCCCAGGCTTTTCCGATGACATAACTGTCTTGAAGATAGTTACAATACTAAAATCATAACTTTTATTAAACCACATGGTCGCGGAATTACACGATTCCAAAAACGACCCAATTAATCAGAAATACAACATCAGAATTTACAACAGAAGACTTACAACAAAATCACCTTTTTAACACAACGGAAGACTTTTAAACAAAATGACAAAATAACTTGTCAAAACACCGTTCATCTTCATAGTCGTTCTAGCCTTCACGAATCTTCAACTCACCTGATGTGCCAAATCGGACGGATGACACCAGCCAACCATACAAGGAATATAACGGTTGGTCAGTCTAATGAAAGACTACGCAAGGGTACAAAGCAGAGTGGTTCGAAGCAGTCGTATTAGGTTAGACTCATCGTCCCTCAAATAATAACCGAGTACGCTAGTCAACCATCATACTCCTACTAGAATAACAAAAGGTATGCACAAGAGAAGATTCTGGAGACCGAGTCTCACAGCAATCAATCCCAAAAGAAGACTCCAAATGAAATGAGCCTTATAGGAAACATGACAAATGTTGGAAAACACAAACAAACACACACACACAGCACCACAACATCGCATACAAGCAATCTAATCTAAGACGAGCTTTTCCTAACTGCACTAGCGCCTAGCTGCACTACTCGCCAAAGTTCATTAATTAGGTGCTCTCAGGCACTTATCTGAATTAAATGACCACACACACACACATCACGTTATGAGCTTTTAACATACATGTCTCGCCACTCGCGGGACACATATCGAACCGGGGTTTGTGACACCTGCAGAGTGCACCACTTCTACACTCCACTCGAGTATAGAAGTTAGTCATGACTCACCAATTATTATAAAGAAACGACTGGACCTCCATCCATCGTCCCTACGAATACTCGTGCTAACTGCACAGTTAAACACACAAACACACCACACAGAACCATCACGGCTCTTCCTGCACAACTATCTACTTATGCCCACCTGGCAAACATCCTAGATTTAATAATCTAAACACACACAATAAATCACATCAAAGACCCTTACGGCCTTCACCTGCACAACAAATCTATAATATACTAGCGTCGGTTCTAGCATAATATACAACCTAGGATAATATCAGTTTTTAATCACATAACGTTATCAAACAATTTCCAACATAATTCAGAATCATCCCAAATTAATTAACAATAAAACAATTGATAATTAATGAAAGTATGGAATGATGAGCAAGAGCGAACCGCCACTTGCCTTAGATCCGACAAGTTCGAACCAAGCTGAGCAACGTCTAGTTCCTGGATCTGAAACTGGAGCAAATCTTGGATAATAAATCCCTAAGAAATGGCCCATAACAAGACCCTAAGTTAGATTCAATATACTTATATATGAATCTAAAAGAATACAAGAAGAAATAAAAGGAAACGAGCCAAGCCCAAAGCCAAACCACAAAACACACACTTCGGACAGCCTTGCCGCGGGTGCGGTGGCTCCTGGCACCGGGTGCGGTCAAGTGACAGTGGCCAGCTCGCGACAGCGACAATGGAGTTTTGCTTACCCAAATCGATTTGTATCCTTTCGATTTGTCTATGGTTCGATCTCCCAACACCTCAAAGCTTCACACTACACTCAAGAGCACCTTCTCAACTCAAGAAACACTCGATCTCTCCCACACACGAAGCTCACAAGCTCGGTTTTGTTGGAGAAAATAGAGGAAAATAGAGGAGGAAAGGAGGAAGAAGAAGAGAGCTCTTGGCTTCGGTTTCACTCCCTTTTATAGCCCAAATCCGAACCACCTCCAAGGGGACAAGCCGAGGACAAGGGGACAAAGCGAAAGAGCCACTTGCAAGCCCACTTGGACTGCCAAACAGACGCTATAGTAACCGCCAGCGAGGAAGACGACACCGACTCTGTTTCTGGCCTTGCCGCGGGTGCGGTGGCGCCTGGCGCCGGGTGCGGCCACGGCCAAAAACACCTCGTCTTATCCGAAAACACTTTGGGTTAATTTCCTTAAACCCGGGTTAAATATATTCATACACTAACGATACATTAACCCCGAAAACACCTCAACTGTATTATATAATGCTCGGAAAATTTTACAGAGCTCAGAACATATTACAGAGTATCCGATCTTCTCTGAATTAAATCCGTCTAGCAATCCGGGCATAAGAAAAATAAAATTTCAAAATACCCTTAAAAAATTACGGGGTATTACAATGGTCGACACCCGTAGTACTGACCCTATTCTAGCTCCTTTCGATCCAAAGGTTGACATATCTTTCCTTAGGAACCTGCGCAATCAAAGGGAAGACGGAGAAGAAGGAATAGAGACAGTTGAGACTGCCAATACCCCAGCCGTTGCAATGGCTGGAACTGGAACCTTGAGAGAGCTTACTGAGCCGAATATAAGGGCGCAGCCCCTAGCTGTCATCATCCCTGCGCTAGGAGAAGGGGTGAACTTTGAATTAAAGTCGGGAGTTGTTGCTTATCTCCCTAAATTCCACGGGCTGAGTGGAGAGGATCCAATCTCTCACTTGGGCAAGTTCCACAATGTCTGTATGACGATGAAGCCCAGGAATGTGACGGAAGAGCAGATCAAGATGAGAGCTTTTGGTTTCTCCCTACTCGACTCTGCGAGCGATTGGTATTACCACCTGCTGCCAGGAACCATAGATACATGGACTAAACTGCACAAAGCGTTCATGGACAAGTACTTTCCCACGAAGAAGGCGAATGTTTTGAAAAAGGCAATTGCCAACATTGAGCAGGCTGGTGATGAGACGCTATATGATTATCTGGAGAGGTACAAGAGGCTCTGTTCCAGCTGCCCATTCCACGGATATGCCAAGCAGGACCTTGTCCTTTATCTGCACAACGGTCTGCTGGACCAAGAGAGGAGAATGGTTGATGCTGCATGCGGTGAAAGTATTCTGAACCTGACACCGGATGAGGCTATGGAGAGACTCCAGGAGATGAGTGAGAGTACCAGGAGCTTCGGGAAGACGTACCAGAGAAAGGCGGTCAATGCTGTGACCCCTATAGGACCAAGCCCGGTGTTGACTGAGTTAGTCGAGCTGAAAGAGTTGGTGCTGAGGATGGCGAATCAGAATGCCCCTCAATAAGTTAAAGCGTGTGGACTTTGCTCTAACCAGTCCCACCATACCGATACATGTCCCCAGCTGCAAGAGGAAGGTGTTGCTGAAGTAAACGCTGTAGGAGGTTACGGACCCCCTAGACCACAATATGGTGGACAGCCCAATTACAATCAGAGAGGGCGTGACCACCCAGGCTTTAGATGGAGTGACCCTCAAGGTGGTCAACAGCCTGTGCAGCAACAGTAGTATCAGCCGGCGCAACAGCAATATCAGCAGAGAGCCCCTTATTAACAGAGGCCCCAGGGCCAAACATCTGGAGCTTCTACTGAGGATATGCTAAAGACTCTGACTCAGCACTTTGCCACACATGTGCAGGCTACTGAGTCGAGTATCAAGAACATGGAGCGGCAGATTGGTCAGTTAGCCGATGAGGTGACCAAGATTAACCAAAGGGCATCAAACTCCCTACCATCCCAGACCACTGTGAATCCCAGAGAGAACGTGAGTGCTATCACGCTCAGAAGTGGTAAGAAGTTGATCGTTGCTCCTAATGCTGAAGAGGAGAATGAGTTCGAGAAGGAAGAAATCACCGACCGCCCCGCGGCAGACCCCACCGCGGCCCGGCCAGAAACTAGGGGAGGAGCCAGTAAAGGAGTTTCATTAACACCGCCCCGCGGCGACCCTCGCCGTGACCCGGCGCCTGAACCCAGTAAAGACACCGCGAACCCACCGCCTCGCGGCGCTGACTCACGCCCCGCGGTGGGCTCGCCACAACCTGGTCCACAAAACTCTGTCTCCGCTGAAGAGACCTATGATGATTACGTTCGCCCCGCGTTCCCTCCTCTAGGTTCGGAGAAGCCCCCATCACCTTTTCCCGAGGCGCTAAAGGCAAAGAGAGTTGTCGACGACAGTGACCTGTTCGAGACATTTCAGAACTGTGAGGTGAACATTCCCCTGCTCAAGCTTATAAAGGCTATCCCGAGATATGCCAAGTTCTTAAAGGAGCTATGCACGGTGAAGAGGACTCAAAAGCAGAAGACCCAAAAGAAGAGTCCAGTGGGTGCACAAGTTTCAGCGGTAGTTCAGAAGCGTCTGCCCACAAAATGCAAGGATCCAGGTACTTTTACTATTCCTATCACTATAGGTGGGCATATTTTTGAGAAAGCACTACTAGACTTGGGTACCTCAATTAATGTTCTACCCTATTCATTGATTGAAAAATTGGAATTAGGACCCTTGCATGATTCTAACATTGTCATACAACTTGCTGATGGATCATGTGTGCCCCCTAAGGGTATAGTGGAAGATGTTCTTGTTAGGATAGGTTCTTTGATTTTCCCTGTTGAGTTCTTTGTTATGGACATGGATTATGATGAACAAGTTGCTCCTGTTATGCTAGGACGACCTTTTATGAAAACTTCCATGACAAAGATTGATGTAGATAGTGGAACTTTGACTATGGAATTTGATGGAATTATATTTGAACATAATATTCATAAAGCCAACTCCATTGAATTGTCCACCCCTCTCTGAATTAGTGATATTGATAATTATGTGCATGAAAATGTTAAAACTGATGCGGTGGAGACCGTAGTTGAGTGTTCCACTAATGAAGGACCTATTGAGTTGCATGAAGTGCGTGTTGGTGATGTCCTGCTAGATGACGTAGGAAGTTCTATTCTCTCTATTTTGGGCACTAGCCCCCCTGCACTAACCATACAAGGCTGTAAGCCTTTATCTAGTGACGTGCAGCATATTCAGGTTAAGCCATATCAGTCCCCACATCGTTCTAAGTATGGGGGAGACACTCCAAAGGAAGTACAGATGGAGTCAATGGCAAAGAGGGAACATGGTCTAAGGTTTAAACCTTTCCATGAGAGGTCTCCACAGGAAGAGACGAATAGGAGGATTTCAAGGGGATCCTACTCTAAATGGTGACGGATCTGTACTACGTCAAGCCAACGAAGATAACCAAGGCGCTGTCCGGGAGGCAACCCGTGTTAGTCCTTCTTTGATTTTTCCTTTCATTAGATTATTTTCATAGTTTATTTTGCTTTGTTTCGTTCGCCTGTTACTCACATTTCAGGTACGAAAGTAAACCCGAGAAGAGATATGGTACCCAGCCAGTCTCACCCCCCCGTGGCGTTCTCTACCGTCCCGCGGTGGAGCGCACCGCCCCGCGGTGAAGGTCAGGTATAACCTCTCGATTTTTTTTTATAAAAAAAAGTAAGAATAATGGGCCCCGAAAAAACCTTAAACGGGTGAGTAAAAGCTTATTTCTTAAGTGGTAACTAAGGTTTTGACGGATTGGGTTCCCTCTGGTGGGCCAAGATTTCTCTTTTGGGCCATGATACATGACCGGCCCATCATCCCTTTTTCCTTTCCCTTTCCCTGACCTAACCCCACTATCAAATTCCCCCATTCCAACGCCCCCCTCAAGCTCCCACATCTATTTCCCTCTATCTCCCCCAAATCCCTATCGACTTTGAGCCAAATCTAGCCCCAAATCCCCAATTTGGAGTCTAGCCTCACAAACAGGCCCAAACACAACCCCACCGCGTCACTTTAGTCCCGCCTCGCCGTTGCTTCGCCTCGTGCTGCCCCCGCTTCGCGTCGCTGCTGCCACCGCCCCGCGCTGACTTCGCCACGACCCGACCATAGCTCCCAATTTCTCACCGTGACCCTACCGCCCTGCGCTGAGACTCTCCAGGCTACGTGTTTGTTTGCTTGTAAGTTCTATAGATTGCCTTGCTTTGAGCACTTCAATTCCCTACTTATGGCATTTAGAGGCAAGAAGAAAGTGTCGACTAGGGATGGGAGTGAGGTTTATAATGTGGTGAAGGAGAGGAAGGTGTTGGCTTCGAAGTTTTTCCATAAGCCGACTTTGGAGCAAATGGGAATGTTGGCATGTGTGTCCATGTGCTTGACACAGTGTGGGTTAGGGAAGTTTCTGGAAAAGGCTGCCCCTGCGTATCCAGAGCTGTGCTATCAATTTATTGCCTCTTTCAGGAGGCTCACCAATGACTCGGACGATAGGCATCTGCGCAAGATCATGTTCACCTACAATGGGCGTGATTACTCCTTATCTCTGAAGTTGGTGCATGAAGCCCTGGGTATTACAAAGGACCCAACTGATGGGTGGTCTGGTGGTATTCACGATTCCGAGATGATGGAGTTCTGGTGGGCTGCTACGGGCAGGAGTTTCAGGAAGGGTCGGGAGGTGAATTCCAAGTTGGTGAACCCGTGTCTGCGGTTGATCCACAAGGTGATGATGAGAGATTTCTTTGGCCATGCGGACGATGGGAAGGTGCCTATGAAGGACTTCCAGTGGTTTATGAGCATCTTGGGGACTGTTGAGTATACGCCGTGTTGGGCTACCCTTTTCTTGGGTTCCTTGGAGAGGATTCGTGATGGCGAGCCACGTGATATTTGTGGGGGTGGTCTGATTACCCTTCTTTGTGCTAGAGTGATTGCTTGCGATCAGATTCCTCGGCTTGTTGCCTACGCGGTGTATGATTTAGCACACATGAAGGTGTGCTCGATGCTGAAGCCACTGGGGAAGGATGGTGATTTGGTCTGGTCATCCTATGAGGGCCACATTCTGATTGTTCCCTGGGAGTTTGCTTATTCGCCTTCTTATGCGGGTTGGTGGATTCCCAGTGATAGCCGGATGCCGACCGATGATGCCCCTGCTGTTGCTCCTTCAGGTCCGTTTGGGGAGGGCCCTAGTGGTGGTTTTGATGCTGTTACTGCTGATTCTGTGGGTGGGGATGACCCCATGTCTACCCAGTTTGAGGCGCCCTCGTCTTCATACGGTCCTGTCGCACCCTGGAAGGAGTTGTATTCTAGATGGGACGCGTTCTCAGTGCGCCAGGATCAGTGGAACTCCCAGATAGAGACCGGTCTGCAGACTTGGCAGACCCAGTTCCGTGCTGATGTAGATGAGCGTCTGGACACCATGGACGCTCATATGAGAGACTATTTTGGGATGTACCCACCACCACCTTCGGGTCCATAGTGAGCTTTTCTTTTCTTCCCCTATATCATTTGATGTTCTCTTTTCTACATTGAGGACAATGTTCGGTTTAAGTATGGGGGAGGGACATAGACCTGCTATCTTGCTTTCTATCTAGCTAGTGTACATAGTTTCGTTTCTGCATTGTTGTTTGTCGTTGTTTCTGCACTCAAAAAAAAAATCGAAAAAGCCAAAAAGAGGTAAAAAGGCAACCAAAATTATGGGATGGACTGAAAACCCGAAAGGACAGTTCAGGTAAAAAGCAGGTAGTCCGGCTGGTATAGACCAGGGCAAAATTGGACTGAAGTGATGCGAGTATATGTGAGATATCTAGCAAAATGAAATGAGTGGCTAGGTGAAAACTCGAAAGGGCGCCTAGGCAAGATGAGCGTAAAAGAAGAAGAGTGATTATAGGATTTCTCTATATTTCTTGGCGAGGCGTCATAAGAAGGGGAGTCATAAGGAGGACTCGGGTAGGCCACTCTTGGAGCGATAAGAAGCTAGATTGGAATTAGGGTTAGGTTATCTTTGCATCACTTGTTTTGGTTGTCTGGAGCTTATTGTTGATATGCTGTAGTTGCTAGTGTCATATTGTCTTATACTTCCTGAGGCCTTGGTGTTGATTGAGAGAGTGAGCTTTTCTTTAGTTTACTCGGGACGAGTAAAGGTCTAAGTATGGGGGAATTTGATAGGTGTTATTTCATACACCTTTACTAGCAATTATTAGCATGATTTGGAGAGGTTTTGGATGAGTTTTGGTGCTAAGTCTGCAATCCAGATGTTTTGGAGAGAAGTGAAGAAATCCAAGGTTTTGCAGCTTAGATGGAGCATGAGGATGGATGGAGCTGCTGGAGCATCTATGGAGAAGACTACCAACACTTGGTAGGATTGAAGAGCAGCAGAAGCAGAGAAGAAGAGAGCTGGAGAAATGAGCTCACCGCCCCGCGTCAGACCCATCGCGGCCCGGCGGTGACTCTCAGTGAAGATGAAGCCCGCGCCAGAGGAAGCCACCGCCCAGCGGTGGAAGTTCGACGCCTCGCGGTGGAATTCACCGCCCCGCGGCGGCTGTGCTTAATGACCTCGCGCCAGAGACGATTTAGTTTCGTTTTATGTTTGAGTCTTTATTTTATTATTGTTCTGTTTCCTTTAATTTCAGCTTTAGTTTAACCTAGTTTGTTAAGACTATTTAAGCCTCTTTTCTAGGTTAAGAAAAGAGAGACTTATCATCATTTGATTGCTTCCGTTTTCAGACGTTATTTTCTATAGAGTTTTTCATCCCCTTTGATGGAGAACTAACTTCACCCTTGTTCTGCTAGACGATTGAAGCAGTACAGTTGATGTGTTTGTGAGATTTCTATTCCTTGTTCTTATCCTTATAAGTGTTGGATTGATTCTCTTGGTTATATTGATATTGATTTCTTGTTGTTCTTCTTAGCCTGATCAACTAGGTTGAATACTATTTATCAATTGCTAGGATTTGCATATAGGGGTTCCGAGTGCATATCTAGTGGCAAACACAATTGTGCGTATAGGGGTTCCGAGCGTACAATTGTGAGTGAGAATCAGTTGTATGTTAAGTATGGGAGTGAGTACTTGTACGTCTTTCTACTTGCATGTATCCTATATCCTTGTGTGCATTGCTATTGCTGTGTTGGTGCTAAGGTACGCTGACAACTGTGAGAATCAGTGGTATTTTATCATTGGCATAGTAATAAGTCTATTGACAACTGTGAGAATCAATAGTACTTAAGATCAGGGTGGGAACGACTATAAGGATAATTAAAGAACTTGGACGAAATAGATTTCAGTGATCGAACTTTATCTCTGTACTTGTGGATTTCGCTCTAGTGGAACTATTTTTCCCTCATTATATTTTCTAAACTCAACTCAATTCATTTGCTTTGTTTGCTTTGTTCTCTTGATAACTAAACCCCCCGTTTGTGTTACTTGTCATTCACGGTTGCATACTACATCAAACCTTCTCTGTGGGATCGACCCTTACTTGTCTGCTATACTTCTGTTTAGTGGGTTTGTTAGGATAATTTACTTTGATAAGGCTAATCAACGACATTTGCTTATGCATCTTTTAGCCACCGTCAGTCCTCATGTCTATTTTGCAACTCAATAGGATCACCAAGAGGAGGGTGATAAAAAATAGGATTAATCATACCTGAATCCTCGATCTCTTCATCGTCGAACTCTTCAAAATCATCATGGATCATCGGCGTCGTGGATCCGTAGCCATCGGAGCCATAGCGAGGGGTTCTCGCACTCTAGTGGCCAAGGTGCTCGTGGACGTCGAATGACATGGGTGTTGCGGTAGGTGTCCTCAGGGGCGCGTCTTTGCATCGCGGTCGTCGACTGGTTCTTCTCGGCGTGCCAGTGTCAAGCTCATCGCGGAGAGCTCGGCTGTCGCGTGGCACCGAGGTGTGCACACGTCACTGGGAGTGTCTAGAGGCATACGTATCATCAAAATCAAAGGGTTCAGAAAACTCACCTTGGGAGTCATCAGTGCGGTCGGAGCCAGGGTCGTAGCCCGCTGGTATTGCACGCGGCGCGTAGCGATCTTGGTGCGACACGTAGCTTTGGCGACTCTCAATCACCGATTGGATCCTTTGGAGTCGTGGTTGAAGGTTGGAGGTTGATGGCATCAATCCCTTCCCTTTGTCCACGCGTGCATGGCTGGGGCCGGTGTCCATGGGGATCATGAGTGTCGGTGTGGGCACGACTGGGGCGACTCTCTTCATGGCTTGAAGTTGAGCCACTTGTTGTCGAAGAGCTTGGATTTCTCTTTGCTCATCCGAAAGTTCCAAGATTGGATCTTGTGGTGGAACCAAAGCGGGGTGTTGTGGGTTGTTGTCGGCGCCGTTGCCGTCTCCACTCGAATTGATGGCCGTCATGCTACCTATAACAATATGACCGGACATAGGAGTAAAAACGAACAAAAGACACAAGCAACAACAATCAAGCAATCACTAGTCAAGTCAACAAAGTTCACGTAAGGGAGGGCTTATATGGCTTGCTGTGTGGACGGCTAAGGCTAGTCACAAGAGATGGTGTGAGAAGCAAGTCGTCAATCAAACAAGAACAAGCAATTAAAACCCTAAACCAAACGTAAACAAGTAACCAAACTAGCAAGACCTACCTTCTAGGGTTAACCTAGACGGCGGAGAGGTGTAGAAGATGAGCCTAGGCCGATATGAGTGGGTTTGTTAGGGTTGCCTTATTTTGGCTTTCCCTAACTCGGTTGCCTTCTTTTAAATATCTTTTTTTTTTTGAATAACCGATTGGCTTTTCCTTTTCTTTTCTTTTTTAAATAATAATTTCCAAATATCTAGTCTTTGACTTTTTGAGATATCGGATAAGGAAACAAAACAAAAATAACGGCCTAAGTAACAAGAAAAGAAGATAAGATTTGATTGCTTATCAAAGGAAATTTCGGCTAACAACCTAAAAAGCAAATCAAGCAAGATAAGGAAACATTATCAATGCAAGAAATAAGGAAACAATCACTCTAGCATGCAAGATATCCGAAGTTATCAAACACACCAAAACTTGGAGGGCAAAAAAAAAATTGGCCAAGGGCTTGCCTTGTGAAACCGATTGGACAAGGAAAGTTAAGATTGTTTTTTAATTATGCGGAAGCAAGGAAGATGGACAAGAAAAAATTTTGTGAACAAGTTGAAGACTTGAGATAGTGACTTACAAGACGGCTGGGCTCTGATGCCAGTTGATGCGTTCTTGCCTCCGATGATGGTCAAGTGTCGAAGGCGACGTTGGATCTAGTCTTGGGTAGGAAGTAACAAGTCTCGTTGTCAAGCCTGCCGTGGAAACCTTGGGTGAAACTCTTGTTGAATTGCACGAAAGGTTGACAAAGGGGTGGCAAGGTAAACAGTAACTTTTGAGGTTTACTGACACGGTGGAGAGCGAACCCTGTGGCGGTGGAGTGGGTGTCACGACAGCGATGGCGGTGGCGACTGCGAGAGCGATGGCGAGGGCGATGGCGATGGAACTCGCGATGACATGAGTGATGGAGTGGGTTCGATGGTGGGTGCGATAGCGATGGCGAAGTCGATGGCGCGAGCGATAAGGCTAGCGATGGTGACGGACTGGGTGCGATAGTGGGTGCGATGGGAAGCGATGGGTTGCTTGAAGGTCAAGCTTTGCCGTAGCGTCGGCGGCGGAGTGAAGGAGACGCGAAGATAGACTTTGCTCGAAGGATATCAAGCGTTGCCGTAGCGTCGGCGGCGGAGTGAAGGGGATGTGAATATAGAGATAGGTTTTGACGTCCGATCAAAGGAAGGAGGATAAACACTCGACTTAAGCTTTGATTAAATTTAGACGTAACAATAGACAAAGTTGGCTTAAATAGTAAACGCGAGACTCGGATGGGACGAGTCTTGCCTAACGGGCTAGCCCACGTGACACACGTGGGGCACACACCCTGAAATAGAAATAACTATAAATGGAAACTACTAAAACAAGAAAGTACCAAAAATAGGAATGTCTCAAAATAGCAATGTATAAAACTTAGCAAATAAACCTCTAAATGACTAAGGATAGGCTCCGTGGTGGCGGCGAGGAATTGGACGCGGACACGGGGAGTAGCGGCCACGTCAAGCTTGACTGGGCTCGTTAGTGGGCGCTTTTGTTACCGAATGCGATGGGCCTTCTTCTGCGATGCCGATGGTGGCGAGGACCTTGAGCTTGGGCTCGGTCTTGGGTGTGCCTTGGCCAGCGATGATGTGAGCGATGAGAGATTGCACGGTGTCGGCGATGGCCTTGGCTCTCGATCTTGTCACTGGACCTTGGGAGCGTAGGCTCATGGCTTCCTCTTCTTTTGTGGCCGTCATGGAGGGCAGGGTCGCATCATATAGGAAGAAGAGATGAACTGGAGTGAAGTGAGCATTCATTTGGCTTTTATATATAGGTGAGAATGAGGTAAGAGGATTGCTAATATGATTGAATAATATTAATGACAAATTTTTTTGGTTTCACAGCCGTTTCACTACCAATCAATAGATGTTTGAGTGGTCGTACATATTAATATATTTATAGTCGTTAAGTGGTTGTATTTTTATAATTATGACATTAAATTATTTTAGATTTTATGCTAGACAACTATTTAGGAAGGAATGTAGAAGACTATTTAGCACTTAACTCATTTATGTAAAAAGAGGTCATTCCAAAATTAATCGTCAGCGGTATTGATGGAAATTTGTATTGAATGGCTAATTTTGACATTGAATTATTTCTTAATTATTTTTGGTGTATTCAATGGAGTGTAAAAGACCATTTTACATGTAACTCATTTATGTTAGAATGAGGTAGATTATTTTAGATTCTATGCTCAATGGAAGGTAAAAGGTCATTTGACACTTATGTCACTTGGTCAATTATAAAAGAGGTAATTTGCATTGATATTGAGGATTGAGTAATTTGAATAAACGCATATCATAGTAATTAGTACAGTGTATTGTGTAATATCATTTTAGTTACTAAACTTTTAAAGCCAATAAATGAAGGCCAAACCGTTACAAATGATGTTAGAGCCATTTTATAATGGAAACCAATCAATTTGTCATATATACTCCATCTGAATAATTATAAATGACAAATATATTGTCATACATTGGTTACATATTATGCCACATTTCCTTTTTTATTCAAATTTGAATCAATTATGAATAATGTTTACGTTACAGTATAATTTCGCTCTTGAATAAAAGTTTCTAACCCATTCTTAATTTTAACACTATCTACATGCGTTTATTGAATGAAACTATGCCATTTTTTTATTTAAAATTGAATCATTTTTAAAACTGTGGACGTTACAACATAATTTTGCTCTTGAGTAAATTTTTTAAAACCAATCTTAATTCTAATACTATCTACATATGTTTGCTTATTTTAAGATTAAAATTATATGTAGAAGTAACTATTGATGAAATTAACAGCATGGGCTATTGATGGAAGTATAAAGGGTCATTTGTTTCTTATTTGTGTAAGAATGCTATAATAAAATTGTTGGTGCATTGATTGACTTAAAAATCAATAGATAGATATAAAGATTTGAGTAAGTAATTAATAAAAACAAAAAAAATAATGAAAGATAAAATAATAAAAGTTGTTAAGAAGAGGGATTGAACCATAGACCTCTTGTATTATAAGTGTGTCTTTAACCATTGAACTATATTAGAAGATTTAGTTTGTGATGAAAGATCAACAAAAAAATATGAGATCTTAGACGATATATTTACTAGGTGCACCCTTAGTCTACTTTATATATTTACTAGAAATCGAAGCTCGTGCTTCGCACGAGCCTTTTATGTATATGTAGTGTCACGATTTAAATTTGAGTTTCTAATATATGGATTGTTGTTTCACGTTTTATCTTAGACGATATATTATTTGATATGTATTTAAATGTAATATCTAAGTCTTGACAAAAAATATATGTAATATCTAAGTATTTTAGGTATAAATGCTATGATTGTATGAAGTACAATTTTATTTATTTATTTTGGTCAGAAGTTCAATTTAAATTTTGAATTAAGGTGATAGTTGTTTTTTGTAAGGATGTGTTTTTTCCTTTGAAAATATTTGGGAAATATTTTAAAAATGCCTATCTAATTATATGTTGTGCTTGAACTCGAGTATTTGTAAGAAACCTGCTACAACAACTCTCATTTTTTACATGCTCCACTACCCTCCACATTTCTATTTTTTTGCCTTTATCTTACAAATTTATTGCATTTTAATAATGTCTTTTTTGTTATGCTTTAGTTATTAATATTCATTAATATATTGTTTTATTTATTTGGTCTGGAATATAAATTGTTTTATTAGTCACGTTGACTTTACATATTCCTAGACATTAATATCATTTTAATTAAAATATATTAGTCATTAATTCATATTCTTATTAAATACAGAGTAATATAAATAATTGGTGACTCTGTATTTTCTTAAACCTTGTTACATTTTATATAAAAGTACATTAGTTATTTTATCGGTACTTGCTTACTCTTCTTAGCAAAATTATAATTCATAACTTCTTCCTTGTATATTTCATATGTGAGAGTGAGTACATGTCTATTATTTCGGCTTCCATCCTTGATTAATTCCTCTAGACCAACACCAATGAGGCCAAATTTAGTATATATACATGATGAGTGTAAAATGAATATGTATAAAATAGAACAATAAAAATCATCCTTAACCAAAATAACAACACACCTACCTAAAACGATTTAGTACAAAAAAAAACTAAAAATACAAACCTAATTGAATTTATGCTACCAATAGTTGAAGGGTTTACATCGTCCATAAAATAGTTTGCTTTATTCTTTACTAAAAATCACTCATCCTAAATCGATTGTCTTTGTCCTCCTTCTAGTGAAAGTTATTGGTGCATGATGTAAACAATCGATGCCTCAATAGTGCTATTAGATTATCCAATTCTATGACATCTTCACATAAAATTAACGTATCTTGATCAAAAGACAATTATATTAATAAATTTAAACCGATATATGTAAGTATTGTAGACTACAAAAGAGATCCAAATACATATAATCAAGGATAGTTTACCATGAGGTGGATATATATTTGCATAATCAACAATCGGGAATCCTCATTCACATCTTTAACTTAATAATTATGCTTACTTCAGTGACCATGTCTTTTTAAGGTGTTGCCCACTATCTCCCAAGCTTCACTATATGGCTTTCTAAAGCTAATTTCCATGTAGAAGAATGAGATGATGGATGCCCAAAGCAAATGAACGGAATACCACCGTTTTTGCCCTTTTAAAGATGAAAATGTTACTTGGAAAGTGAAGCCATTTTGACATATAACCGTTTAGACATCTTGACTATAATTTGTTTCCAACCATTCACTGTGTACTAAATACAGGAGTTACGTGTAGTAATTGGATAATATTAAAATAGGAGTAAATGAGAGCAAAATATAACGTATACAGTATGTAGTAACTATCACTAATTGAGATTTAGGTTAAAAAATGAGCCATAACCTAAAGAGTAGTTCGTACATAGAGGCAAGATTTAGCTGGAAAAAGTGTGTGAGGGGAGGGAATAATTACTTACAAATAGTGCTCATTTTTATATATACACATAATTATGCTATGGTATATTAAAATAAACAAAGAAAAATTAATTACTTAAATTACAAAGTAGCCTATAATTATACTTATGTATTTTATATTGGTTTATAAACCCTATAGTAAAAACCGATCGGAAAATCTAACATATTATATACTAAGGGTGATAAACTAATCCTATAGGCAAACTATAACTTTAGGCTTATTTAAGTCTTTGATTTTGTCTTTAAAAGTTAGCATTCAATGACCTAAAATGCTAACTTTTAAATATATATATATATAGATGGTTATTTTTCATGCTTAATAGAAATATAAATTGAACTATGTTGAAAATTTAACGTAAAGATATAAGAATTATACAACGATATGAAAATGAGGACTTTTTAATTGATTAATATGTAGTAATTGTATATAATTGTGAATCAAAAACTTTGTATATTATATAGACAATTATAGATTATTAATATAATTGTTAATATATGAAATTGTCACTCTAGTACTTTTTGGATTTGAGAAATTGTTTAAATTTTGTGCTAAATAAATAAGGCATGAAATGGGAAAAAAAACTAATTCATCTTTAAAAGTTAGCATTCAATGACCTAGAATGTTAACTTTTAAATATATATAGATGGTTGTTTTTCATGCTTAATAGAAATATAAATTGAACTATGTTGAAAATTTAACGTGAAGATATAAGAGTTATACAACGATATGAAAATGAGGACTTATTAATTGATTAATATGTAGTAATTGTATATAATTGTGAATCAAAAACTTTTTATATTATATAGAAGATTATATATTATTGATATAATTGTTAATATATAAAATTGTCACTTTAGTACTTTTCGGATTTGAGATATTGTTTAAATTTTGGGCTAAATAAATAAGGCAAGAAATGAATAAAAACCAATTCATCTTTAAAAGTTAGCATTCAATGACCTAGAATGTTAAGTTTTAAATATACTAGTAAACTGAGCCCGTGCTTCGCACGGGACAGAATGTTTTTTTCTTTTATAAGCTAGTAACACGGAATTTCAAAGAGTGTATAAATTCAGTGTTTTTTTGTCGTAGATTGTATTTTTGATGGCGTGAAATAAAAGTTTTAGACTTTAAATTAGTATCTATTTGTGATGATAACGAATGTTATGTATGTGAGCTTGTAGTTGTAGCGTATCTTAGCGATTTGGGACGGATGTTTGTATGGATATATTATAGTGTGTGTTTATGTGTAGTGAAGATAAAAATCATTTTTGTTTTTATTTGTAAATATGATATAATGTGATTAGGTTTGTTTTAAAATAGTGAAGCAAATATAATGGACACATATCGTACCTCGTTGTTGGCACAAGACAATGATAAATGTTAAATTTTATTGTATTATCGTCTGTTGATTTGAAGCAATTATTTTGAAAGTTTAAATTAATTGAATGGTGAGAATGATTTTATACATAATGATATTGTTATTAATTTTGGTGATGTGTGAAAAGTTTTTGCTGTAATTACAATGTCTTTTGTATGAGTTTTTTTTTTTTTTTTGGTATTTTGTAGATATTGGAATGTAATTGTTATTTTTAAAAAATCAATGCTATAGTAATTTTGGATGGTTGAACCCGTTACTTTTTGGGTAATAAGTTATGTGTCCATGTTTTATTTTTATGGATTTGTGGCTTTTAGTTAAAGTGCAGTATACGTATTTTTAGTATAAAGAGCAATGAAGTAATCAGTAAGCTAATATTAATAAACTGACTCCTTTTATTTGTTGCATTTATAATGTTTATTTTTGTTTTATTTTATTTTATTTGAAAAGTCTCATTAACACTCCCTTTGTTGTGTCCACTTGCGAAACCCTAGAGTTGCATTTGTCTTCCATTGCGAACGGGCAACTCGAAGCCGGAAACCTGCAATTGTTTTCTTCAGTCGGATCTTTGTACTGGACGGAGATGGGTAATGATATTTTGTGTGATTCTGGAAGTGTTGTGTCGGTTCTTTGTTGTGTGTGTCAAAAAATAGGTTCTCTGTTTGGGTGATTTATTAAAGGGAAAGACATAAGCGATTGAGTTTTTGGCTTATTAGCTTTTACTTCTGATGGATCTGATTGTGGGGAGGGCATACTTTGTAGATAGTGTGGTTGTTTTGGTGAGTGGATAGTAATACACATGTGTTTGTGCGTCGGATTCGTTCTTCACTGTTGTTGGATGTTGCTTGGTATAAATGGAATGGGTGATGCGACAATGATATTTCAGCTATGCAATTGGTATTGTATTTGGTTCCCGAAAACCTTGCACTATCCTCAGATGATAATGAAGATGTTATCTATTTGTTAAAGGTAACCTTGCAATTTCACAGGTTTCTACCTGCTTTTAGCTATTTGTACATGTTTCGATATATAGTGGATATAGGCTGAATAGTGATTTTTTAAAGTTAATAGGAGAAGCTCTGTAATGTGGTTGGAGGACCTATGGTTGAAAACTGCGTTAGTGGTTACATTAGCTGTATGTTTGCTTATGGGCAAGTAAGTTCATTTCCCCCCTTCTTTTAGCGTTTGGATCCATGGTTTGGCCTCTTTCATTTCCTAAATTTTGGAGCACGTTTTATCTGAAGAAAATAAACCTTATATGCTCTTCAAATAGAAATTGTATGAAGCCTTCAAATAAAATTTCTTTAGTATTTCAAATATCTGTAGATGAGTTCTTTGTCCTTTTTAAATTATGTTTTGCTTTTAAAGTTTCTCTATATCTATGTATTCTAAATCCATGCACAATACTGATCAGTTTGGTCTCTTATGATTGACAAACTGGTAGTGGGAAAACACATACAATTTTGGGTGATATAGAAGGAGGTACTTGTTGACACGGTGTTAACTGTGGGATGACCCCCCAGAGTCTTTGAGCACTTGTTCTCTAGAATTGAGAAGGTATTTTCCTTTGGAGTGAACTTCATGCAAGGGTCAATAGTATTCTAGGTTGGCAAACTTTGTGTCATAGAGTTCATGTTGCCTTGTCCTGAGTTCATCTATTTGATGACATTGCAGTTTAAAGTACTAAACAGAAAATGCATGGGTTAAGCTTCAGCTAAGCTCATGAAATTATACCTATATTATTCATGAGGAGCTTGATTGGAGATGTATATCAAATCTTATGAAGATCCAAACAAACACCTACTACCTAGCCATGTCATAGGTAAACACATATATAAGGCAGTGAGACATAAGAATGTGGTTACTTCTTAAATAACACAATCCTTAGATTGTCATGTCAATAATCTGTATTTTTTGAGTTTTGGTGTTTGAACTTCATGCCAGATCAATGAGCATTTTAAAATACACCATACTTGAAGATAGTTTTTAAACTCTTGTATGCATGCCTATGTATGTCTCTGCTTATTGGTGTGAGAGTAACATCTTTACCGCCTTAAATTGCAGGCTACACATTTAAATCGTGGCACCTGATGCTTATGTTACAGGTAGTACTTTGTGGGTTTTGTTGTAATATGATTAAATATTTAAATCATATTTAGGGTATCAACTGCGATGTTATCCATGACTGCTATGAAGCCTTCGCATTATACTGCTTTGAGAGATATCTGATTGCTTGCTTAGGTATATGAAAAGTCTGGTTGCCTTTGTTTTCAATTATTTTGACCTATTCCCTTGGTTTTGGTTTTGACATGTGTCTTTGGTTCTTAAGAAAATGTCAATTTGAAATCAAAAGTTGATTTCCCCCTCGTATATCTCTTGTCCTGACGTGTATCTCTTCCGTTTTCCGTGCAAAACAATTAATATCTTTTTATTTGCATAACATTAGATTGTGAATATGATTTCATTTCATGTTTATATATTAGAATTTAGATAAGACTTGGCTTCTCCTTCATCAATTATGCAATTTTTATTGCGTTAGCTTTACATTATTCAGTGTTGCACGATGATTAGCAGGCATATTGTTTGCTTCTTTTTATTTGCTGTTTGTAGGCAGTGTCTCAATTACATTAAGCCTATTGATCAACTTGTGGGGTAAAATTAGAGTCATCTGATGATTTTTTTTGTAGGGTGATCATTCAAGTCCTTTGTAGCTACATCACATTGCCGCTTTATGCCATAGTTACACAGGTGAGTTTGCTTCAAAATTATATTTGATCATACTCTTTTTCTTGTTCTCGTTACTTCTGAGCATTGATGTCATATCCAGGTGAGGGAAATTCACAATTATCTGTTAGGCCTCTATTAATATGTTTGACTGTGTATTGCACTTATGCCCTTGACCAATTACATTGAAGCTCTTTTGTCCTGCCATAATTAGTGTCATCCATTTCTTGTTTTTTAAACCAAAGAATGATTTATACAGATTTTCTCATCCTCTCATAATCTGCAACCATGGAATGGTTTATATAGATGTTGTTATCCATATCGTGTATTTCCTACACTTTTTGTGTATTGACAATATGGTTGACCACTACAGGAACGATTAATATCTTCATGTGAATCATGTTATTCATTACTATTCTTTTAATTTATACTTGTAAATTAATGACTCTTACTTGCTTGCATGTGGCAAATAGATGTAGTGTCTATTTGGCTTGTAATTGAATGACTCTTAATTGAATGAGTCCTATTTTTCCTTCCATGTTATAAGGTCTATGAAAATGCACTCTGACAGCTATGTATGTGTATGTTTAAAGGTGCATTAGGGATCTAATGAGTCACATGACTGGTTACTTTGGTGGTGGAGAGAGAAGTGGAGCTGAAACAGTGGCAGTTTTTTGAGGAAGATATGCGGTATAAAGCAACCACTCAGGATGATGAATAAGCAAAGGAATAAAAATGGATATGTACAAAAGGCAGACGGGGCATCTTTGATGGTGTTATACAAGGAATGCATCAATATTGGAAGCACAGAGAAGTTGTAAAGGTAATGAATAATCATAGAAATTATGCTCGGGTTATTTTCATTGTAGAATGTTTGAATGATGTGCTTCTTTGAAATTTATATGCTCAATATCATTTTTCTAAAATCTTGTAATGCATTGGTTTCCTATAACAATGTATGTAGAAGCTGCAGTAAAGATAACTCTTGGGAACTTGAAGGTAGAACTTTGGAATTATAAAAACTGAAGGAAAAATAACCGGGGAAAGATTTAATGTGGAATTCATGTTAGGCAGCCGTAGGTACATATTGGTCATGTGAAAGGAAAGTTTTAGTGAAGGCATGCCTGGCTGTTAGGTTGTTAGCCATTGGTGGAACTTGAGGTTTCGGTACATTCTGAGATTTGTCGACCTGTTATAATGAGAAATTGTTAGAAGCAAATTAGGAGTATTAGAAGATGAAGAATTGTAGGTGAAAGGAGGTCACGGAAAGGATCTTGCGAAGAGTTGTTATGTTTGTTTCAAAGTAGATATCCCAATATTCAAAGTAATGTATAAAGCCTACATGTGAAGCATGTTTTTGTGTTCCATCCACTTGAAACTGAGAGAGCATAATTTGAGAAGGGGTAAAGCAATGGATAAGAACTTACAATTTTCATGTTGATATGGAGTCAGTGTTGTATGTTTGTAAGGGGACGTTAACCTCCTTCACCTTGTAATAGGAGAGCACTTTCCTGGTGTGTTTTGTTTGGGCCTTTCTGTGATTATAGCTGCAATAGTAAGTATTAATGAAGCATTACATGTTCTAAGAAGCTAATTTAGCTTTGTTAATTCAAATGGAAAAGTAATTTAGCTGTGTTAAGTTGAGGGTAGTTATTGTTAGGCTTAGAAGCAATACCTTGTCAGTGGGAATTCACAATTTTTTGAACATGACTCACACCAGAAATTTCCCCCAGCCCTTGTGACACCTTTCTTGCACTTTCCAATACCGCAGGAGAAGTAGTACCAACTATTTTTTATCCGAATATTTGTTATTCGGATTGTGCAGTTGAATGTTATAGATTGCTGTAAGAATAAAGACAGTTAGAGATCCTAGCCTAGGTTTGTTCAATTATGTAGTTGGTTAAAATAATGAAGCATACCTTCCCTCTTGAAGTTTTTTGTTCTCTTCCCATATGTAATAATTGTAAGAGGGATCCTTCCCTGCTTGAAATTTGTTCAGGTGCGGTGTAGCTGTCGGGAAGGCTAGCCTCTCTGCCACCGGTTCGACATTACAGGTGAGAGACACATAAGAGGTAATTTTTTTGTTGATTAATGAATGTATGAACAATAAGTTACCTCATTAAGGTGCTGAAGTCTGAAATTTGTGAAATATTTTCAATATCAAAAATACTGGTTGCTGATGTGCTTGACAAATAGACCTCACCTGTATATTGAGATAGTGCTGACTGTTTAGGTGTGCTTATAAACATACCATCTAAATATGAATGGGGGAAAATAATAGCATAACAATCCTGTAAAATTATGGAAATTAGGTGATATACTCCTGAACTCTTTGACGTTCATGCTTGGGAATATGGCAGTGTAAATGGATTCATTGTGTTTCACACTCTTCAGCAAATCATCACATAAAGGGCCCCATAATGTAACTCTAATTCTTGCTCCTCTACAATGGGAAATCCAACAAATCTGGATTAAAATATTGTAAATATTATGAAAATATTTGCTTTGAGATGATCAAATATTGAAGACAGATCTACCTTTCATTTATGAGATGGCAATCTAGATATTGCGATCATGTCTTTGAAAGCTTAACCTTTCCAACATTTGTAACGCAACCTATAACATCTATACGAAAAATATGTATTAACTTGACAGCAAAAGCCTTGCTGCTTGGGTGCAAAATTAAACATAGATAATAGCCAAATAACTTACCGATGAGGTACTTGTAGTTGTTTAAAGTGATCTCCTCAATAGGAATGAGTTGAAAGGGATAGCGGACAAATCCATGACCTTCACATTCTATTTTTTTAACAATAGTGTTGCCCTCTAACTCGATGATATGAGCGTCGTTGTTTCGTAGGCGAAATGTTTCTTTGTTGGGCTTAACAGTGAAGTTTCTGAGGATGTAAATATTGCCTTCCTCTAGCTTAGATAGAAAACAATGAGAAATATTGCTCCTTGTAGTACAATGTATAGCGTTTCCCTATGTAAAAACAAATATGTAAGCATATGTTAGAATAGGTAAAGCTGTGGGAAAATAAGGGTAGGTCCTATGATTAAATGTTAACATACCTTATGGTCGGAAACAATGTATTCGGTGCTAATATATTTCCCAAACGGGTTGGTTGCATCCCATTTTCTGCACACCATGACTTTGATTTTTGATTCAACACCTTCACACAATTGATCAAGGTCAAAATATGTATCTTCTGGGTCACATGTCTTGGAATCAAGCGTGGTATCTTCGTTTTTGTTCTGGGCTGCTTCGATTGTGTCCTCCACCTTGTCTCCCTAGCTTGATCCATCATGCACAAATGTTGTGGAAACTATGTTTTTGTGGTGTTTGTTGGAATTGGAGGAATCCATTGTTGCAATAGGGCATGAAAGAATGTGTGGACTGCTTGTGATTTTTGTTAAACTTATTTGTTTGCTTTATAAGGGTTCAATGTTGCAGGGACTGCTGAGAATTTATATCTACAGGAGATGAAAGGATTAGGAGCTGAAAGGATAAGGAATATATGGGTGAGTATATGTTCATATGGCTGTTTATGCATGGATTAAAAGCTTTTAAGGCTGTATTCATTGTTTCAGAAATTGCATGGTATTGATGGTCGTAGGAGATGAAAAGATAGGGTGGAACAAAGGAGATGAAAAGAATGAGCCTCTGCTCATTCTCTTTGTTATTAAGTTGATGCCCCTGATGGAGAGGGTTGTTTGCAAATTGATGTATATTAATATTAGGTGTAAAAAATATTCATCGCTGCATGAATTTTAGAGTATGCAGGGATACATGTACGAATAGATTCCTAACACTCTGTATTCTCTAATCTCATGGGGTCACATCATGTAAATTAAAAAAACATCATAATTAAATCTAATATTTGGTGTAAAAATAATCAATGTTGATTGCTTAGAATCCTTTCATTCTTTCTCATTTCAATGTTTATAGAACTATGTAACTGCAATTTGGTTTAAAGAAAAAACGTCAAACCTGATGGCCTTGATTGAGATGGCAAATTTATGTACATTAATATTCTTGATATTAGGTGTACAAACTATTCATTGTTGGAGGTTTAGAATCCTTTCATTCTTCCTCCTTTTAATATCTACAGAAATACGTAACTGCAATTTGGTTTAAATAAATAAAACCGTCATAATTAACACAAGATAAATGTTGGTACATAATATTAGGTGTAATCTGATGACCCTGATGGAGAAGGTTGTATCCAAGTTTATTTAAATTAAAAAAAAGATAAATGTTGATCATTTATTGATACAAAATGTCAATTTTTTATGTAGAATAGATTAGGATAAGTTGTTTAAATTTTTATTTATTTTAGGGGCTTAAAATTTAACATTCAATGGCAAGAATGCTAACTTTTAAATAGATATAGATATATAGATAGATACTTGTGTATCTTAAAATTAAAGATATCTAATTACATCATTTTACTATATGTTTTGTCTTTTGAGTATGTAATGTACCAATGCTTGGATGAAAATCCAAACATACACATAAAAAGAATAGATCAAAGATCATATTGATTGACGTAATAATAGATCAAACTTCATAATAAATATGAGAGAGAATCGAAAATTTTATAAAGCAAGCTCCTTAAGAGAATTTTATAGGTCTACCTCTTATATATAGGATTTTTCTTACATATGATCTAAATGTTTTGTGATTGATATAAATTCTCTTATGTAGAGACGTAGATGATCATTCCAAGAGATATTAAAGACGCAAAAAAAATCTAATAAGTTAAGCTTATAAGCATGTACATGATTAATGACACATTGAAAATGTATAACTTGTATAACATGGATTAAGTAAGTCTGTACAAACTATATCATACAGTACTTATCACAAACTTTTATAAATAAATTTTTAATTGTAAAGTTATAGTTAATTAAATATATTATCATAAAAAATAACATAGTTATTAAAATTTATAAAAATGTCCCGTGCAACGCTCGGGCATGACTCGCTAGTTTAATTATAAATCATACTCGTTCAATTCCTTTCTATAGTACTGTAATTATTAGGCTAATTGATGAGTTGGGTGCAATTCGCCGTAGAGTTTTTATTTTTTTGTGAGAAAGTAGAGTTTATTTATTGATTGAAAGCAAAAGCATGGTCCATATTATGTCGATCACTTCGCACTTAGCACCGGCCTTCTTTGGTCTCCGTGTACAGTGGCGGAGTCTAATAATTCTTAAAGATGGGTACAAAATTTATTTTATATTAATATTAAATAAAATAGCTAAAATAATATAAATATTTATCTTATACGTAACTTTGAACTTTTTTTTCTTATAGTATCGACATTGATCTTCATCAACAATTTCATATTCATTAGAAATAGTCGACGACTCGACATTTAAAACTGACAATCTTTTACTCTCTATAACAAATTTGTCTATATTCTCACTCAGAATAATTCGATTTAACATAAGTTTAATTAAACACGTCAATCAAATTAAATTAAATTTGATCTATAAATAAATTCATTTAAGCAAATCTATACTCGAACCATCACGAACCATCATGATTTAAATTAATGAGATTGAAAATGAGCTGTTGTTTCAGAATTCAAATTAAAATGATTCATGTATAAATTTGATTATGTTAGGAATCAAATCCTACTAATTTGAGTACGAAAAAGACCATTATAAACTTGAATCAAAATACCCAACATTCAGAGGCACCCACCAATCTTTTTTCTAAAAAAAAGAATGAAAGAAAGGGGGCACCGGACGCCTAACCCCCCTTAGTACTAGGGATGAGCAAAATCCGAGCAGGCCCAGAAATTTGGACCGGACCGGTCCGGTCCAAATTTCTGGGCTTGCCTGGTATTTTTAAAAATCCTAAAATTTTAACCGGTTTAAGATTTTTTTACATTTGAGGTTTAGGATTTAAGGTAAATTATATTTTAGAATTTATGGTAAATTATATTTAAGAGTAAATATATTTAGATTTGAGGATTTTTTTCATGTTTAAATTTAAATAAATTATATTTAAATTTAACAAAAATATAAACCGGTCAAAATCCGGTCCAAATAGAAATGAACCGGATTAGATATTTCCGGTCCGGATCGAATATTTCCAGTCCGGGTTCCGATTTATTATTTTTGGGGTTCCGGGTTCCGGTCCGATCCGGACCGGATTTGGACCGGTGCTCAACCCTACTTAGTAGTAGTACCGCCTCGATCCGTGTACACATACATTTACCAAACATACCAACACCCTGAGTCACAGTCTCCCACCGCCCTTTCTTTTATTTTTTGAAAATATTACACAAAATAACCCATAAAAACATTATCCATTAAAATGATTAATCATTTGAAGACATACTGTACGTAATACACAACTCCATCCATTATCACATTCTAAAAAAAATTGCCACTTCAAACTAGTTTCTTATTACAGCTCTGTCAAAGGAGAAATTTTAATAGCCTTTTTCACAGACACCGATCTTATCGATTTCGTACAAAAGAGAAACATATATGGCTGGTTAATTGTTAACGAAATGGTGATAATAGATGTACGTAGTTTTTTAAACTTTTGCTTTGTACACTAAATTCTTAAAATTACCCGTTTTGCATGAATGATTCTGTGTAATTTACTTTACAGGGATTTTTTTACATTTTAATGGAAATTCGAATGAAAATAAGGAGATGTATATATAAGATCGTTTGCTGAAGAAATAATGACAATCTTTAAAGGAGGAAAACACTTAATGAGTTTTTTCTAGTGTGTGTCCATAAACACACTTTAACAAGTCTATTTTTAGCAATAATTTTTTTAGTCATTAGTTTAACGGTTTGTCTAATCTATGCCCTATGGGCATAGGTTAATAATTCTTTATAAGGAAATAAATCCTAAATAGGAAAGGGTAAAATCATTTAAAAAAAATTAAAAAATTCTAAATATTTAACATATAATCAAAATTTTCTATATAAGGGATCTTAACCTATGTCTTTAGGGCATAAGTTAGAAAAATCGTTAGTTTAATTTTTTTTCTTAAGGGTTTATCCATTCTCTATTAGGGAATATTTTATAGATAATTTCCTACTTTAACTTGTTAGAGTATGCTCATCGGTACACACTAGAAAAACCGATTGATTAAAACAACTTTCAATATGAACGACCCTAATGGTAAAGGCTTATTAATTACATAATTTAGTACACGACACTTCTAGAATCATGCGAAATTGTCTCAAAATTAACCTTTGGAATTTAGCAATTTAAGAAAAATACCCTTGAATATGGCCTTGAATTTACACACGAACCTCGGACAAGGCACAAAATTTGTGTATAATATTGGTTTTAGTATATTTTTTTTTATGACATATTCTCTCCGTTCTTTGATTGTCCTTTAAGCAATTTACACACATATTAAGAAAACTTTATTCTTTACTCATACAAAAATACTCTTATTTAATTGCATTGATAATTGGAGTAAACTTTAAATACTATGTATTAGAGAAAGAAAGACTAAAAGTAAATCAATAAATATAAGGGGGAAATATGGTAAACTTTGTGCAAATTATCTAAAAGGATAAATAAACCAGAACAAGTTTTTGAGTCTAAAAGGACAATTAAAGTTGAACGGAGGGAGTATTAAGATCTCCAATCCTTACTCGCTAATAACTCTTGATGTTGTGATCGGCATAAAACTGATCATGAGTAAAAATAAAACGTTAAATGTACAAATTTAGCGTTGCAATCTTAATAGTCATATCCAAAAACACTTTAAAGATAAATTATTTTTTTAAAACTTGAATGAGTATACAATATCTAATCGGCAAGGCTACTTGCGCCTTGACATGGTGCTATTTGCACCGTGTCAGTGGCGCATGACACTCACTGCCGCGTGACAGTGAGTGCCGGCCGGCAGCCGGCGCCGGCGGTGGGTGCCGGCAGAATTCGCGTGCCCTGGACGTCGCGTGGAGAGAGTTCGATCTGGCGCCGCCGCGCGGTGGTGGTACCGGGAGTTCGATCTCGTCGGTGATGGTTTTAGGCTAGAATATTCGGTGGATTTCAATCAGAATTATTGTTGCGTCCGTGAATGAATTACTTTCGATGGATTTCAATCACAATTTTTCGGTGAATTTTAAGAACCCGACTCGACCCGAACCTGACTCGATATAATTTTAAAATTCAATATTTTTTAAATATCAAAGAAGAACCCGACTCGACCTAAACTCGACCCGAACTCAACCCAAAAATTTGTACGACTCGATCGATTCACCGCCGGCCACCTCTGACACCCACCACCGGCCACCGCCGAAACCCACCGCCGGTGCCGCACACTTGTAGGTGTGTGTCAGGGCACTTTGGCCCGGTGCAAATAGTATTTGCCTATCTAATGGTGTAATGATCATGTGGAGAAACAAAATGTATGACCAAAATTGTTGTATGAAATTATTCTTCCATGTATAATATGATTCTCCATTTAATTTTTTTACTAAACAAAGTTATCAACAAATAATGAATTTGTATTATTAAAGTATTAAACATTGTTTTTACTCTTAATCATCTTCGCATTAATTTACTACTAGTGACAAACAAAATGATGGTAATTATCATATCCTTAAAAAGTAAGCAAATTAATCTCAACAAAAAGCAAATCTTTATCTTTTTTTATTACCAAAATACGAAATTATTCTCCTAATCACAATTGTACAATCATATGCAAGACCACACACTTAATTTATGAAAATGAATACAAATCAACCATGTTAATTGGTTCGGTACGTTCAATTTGGTTTGGATCGTCGTGTCATTAAAATTTACGGGTCATAATGGATTTGGTGTGGATTCCACCCTGATGGGTCAAGAACGCCAATTTTTATATGATTATTTAAATACTTTTGATTATCAAATTGATGACATAACATTTACAATTAAATAAGATTAAAAATATTATTAAAATTATCAGTGATAACATATTATAAGCCAGACTGAAGTGAGGAGGATGCTTACCGTGAAACGTGAGGAGGAATATGAGCCATGCATTTTGGGGCAATGAAAGGCTAGGATGGAAGGTCAATCCTAGCACACCTACACCCTCCCACACCCAACCATTCCCCATAGTCGTTCAACGATCATATTATTTTGCCATTTTTTTTAATTTTTGCGCCAGATTTTCATCATAATTGTTCCCACACATTTTCATCATTATTTTTTTTAAAAATTGAACAATTGCCTCTTATAGTTTCATAAAGTATAACAATTATATAAGTTGAGCAATTATATAAAGTTGAACAATTGTACCTCACAAATTGAACAATTGTATCTTAAAGTTGAACAATTTCATCTTTATAGTTAGACAATTGTTCTCACTATGTATATAAAGTTGAATAATTGCATCTTATTGTTGAACAGTTTCAACTTTCAATTATTCTTTTCCAAACCACTTCCTCTTTTTTTTGATACAGTAAGAATTAGACTGGAAACCACAAAGGTCACCTTCTCAGTCTATAGCTTCCTTTTGGATGAGAACTAAAAGTTCTACATTTGCTCTAATATCTTCCAAAGAAACCTGCTATCCCAGCTTAGCAATGAAGTCGGCCACAACGTTAGTCTCTCGGAAAACATGACGAATTTGCACTGAAGAAACAGTTGTAAAACACAAAGGATATCAGAAATAAGAATTTCAATATCCCATGGACAGTGCCATATTTTATTAAGGACGTTCACAATGGTGAGGTTATCACATTCAACTTGGATATTTTTGATACCTAATTCATAGGCTTTAACCAACGCCTTTCATACTGCAATCATTTCCGTTTTTAGTGGGCTTGATGTTCCAATTTTCCCACCACTTAAGAAAACTGATTCACCTTTGTGATTTCTAAAGATGTATCCAAAGCTAGAGACTCCATTCGTTTTTGTAGATCCATCAGTATTAATTTTAATGAAGTTCTCTCGAGGTTTTTTCCATTTCATTTGTGTTTGTTTTGGCCTTTTGTTGTTCCCATTTTTCTTTTTAGTTTCATGCAAACAGTATGGGTTCCAATCTTTTGTTTGTTTCCAGTTTCATGAAAACCACTTCCTCTTTCCCTCCAAACAAGTTGTTGTATTCTCTAAAACATTTTATTCCTTTTTTTACTTGATGAAAACACATTTTAAAGGTTAAACAACATTTTTAAAAAACTGAACAATATTCAACAATTTTTGAACAAAAATAGAGTTGAACAATACTTCATTAAAATTTGAACAAATCAAATTGATCAAAAATTTAAACTTATGACAAAGATAGAGTTGAAAAATACTTCATTAAAATTTGAACAATTGCCCAATACATTGAAATTTTATTTATAAGTTAATATAAACTTAATACAACTCAAAATGTTCAAAACCTAAACCCTACAAGTCTAGGAAAACAAGAAATATAAAACCAGAAAAATTGACCCCCTAAAAAATAAAAATAAAAATTTAAAATTGCTCAATATTAAGGCATTTGTTCAAATTTATATACATAGTGAATTTTTTTTGTCTAACTATAAAAATAAAATTGGTTAACTTTAAGATATAATTGTTCAACTTTAAGGTACAATTGTTCAACTTTATGTAATTGTTCAATTTTAAGATACAAATGTTCAACTTTAAGAGGCAATTCTTCATTTTTTTTTAAATATCATGAAAACGTGTAGGAAACCAAGAATAAAAAATTGAAAAAAAATTGGCCCAAAAATAAAATTTGATTGTTGTCCGGTCAACGGTTGGTCAACGCTGACCCTTGATCTGGATTGTGATGAGTCCCGATACTTGACCACCAAGACGCCGGCGCATCAATGCCACGACACTCAAGCATCGACAATGCTTTGATTCCAAGGCATTTATGTGCACGTTTATATCCAAGCCTTTAAGGCTTTTATCCTCTTTGTATTTTTGGATTATTTAGTTTCATTATTCTAGTCTTGCCTTGGTGAGTGTGAAGAGTCATTTGCACATGGGCTTCAACTCACAAAGGCCCATTAGAGCTTTCCCTTGTTGGTTTGATGCCTAGACTATTTAAAGCCATCTTTGACTTCCTTGTAACCTTAGTGAAGAATATAGAAGTGACATAGTCTAAGGTTGAGTTTATCTCCCTCTAGGCCGCCACTTACTTCTATCACTCCAAGCTTTCAACCCTCTTGCAACTTCTTTCTCCAAATCTCATCTCCTCACAAAGTAAACTCGCTCATCATCTCAGATCCAAGTCCGACCAAGCCAAGGAACCTCTAGGAGAGATTCCCTTGGCCGTGAACCCATAGGCCGCCGGCAACCCCTTCGATCCATCTTCATTCCTCTCGGTCGTGGTCTTCCCTCACACTCCATTGAAGGTCTCTCAAGCTTAGGAAGGAGAAGAAAGCGAGCTTGGACACGATCTATCCCTCCTAGGGAAGAAAGGTCCCATTGGTGACCTTGATTCTCATCAATTGGTATCAAAAGCCATTGTCCAAGCTAAGTTTTTCTTTTCCTCTTCCAACTTCAGTTTTTGAGCTTATTTTCATAGCTTTCATGAGTTCTTTTCTTTCTTATATGTTGACCATGTGTTCATGCTCATTTCCCCTCTAGCTAGTTTCAATTTTTTCTTGTTTCTTCATGTTTTGTGTTCGGTTGTTCATGCTCAGTTTTTCCTTGTTTCCATGCCTTTTTTTCTTGTTTCCATGCTAGTTTAGTGTTTATTTTCGTGCTTTGTTCAGCCCACCCAAACCCTCCCAAAAACAGCCCAAAAAACGCAAAAAAAACTCACTTTCCGGCGACTTCCACCACCTCCGGCCGCCGGACCACCGTAGCTCCACCACCCTCCAGCCACCACATGCCCTGCCATGGCCGGCCCTAACCTTGCCCTTGCTTGCTCCTTTGTTTGAATCCTTAAGTCTTGCATGTGACCTTAGTAATTTGGGTAAAGGTTCAAAGTGCTTTCTTACTTGGCTTGTTTGGATGTCTTAGCCTATTTGAGAAAATTCCAAGGATGATTCTTGGCTGATTTGTGTGGGTTAGCGTGCTTGGAAGCTTACTTTTGTGGGCTTCAAAAAGAGGGGACTATACTTGGCAAGTCAACAACCTCATTTTCCCCTCTTCTCTTCTTTGTCCCACCCCTAAAACGAGACATTGCTCTTCAAAAATATACCCTTGTTGCCAGCCCCATAACCACTCAAAGGGGCCTTGTTGTGGCCACACCAATCCTCTCACAAACACTAAGCATTCGACCCTCTCTCTCTCCAAATTTTCGAAAAAGCCCAAGACAAATTCAAGAGGCCAAGAAAAAGGCAAAGGGCCCAAGATAAAAAAAAACAGAATACAAAACCGAGAGGGTCCACTTTGTTCCTTGTTCCTTGTCTCCCTCTCTTGGTTGGGCCACAACCCATTGGTAGGATCTCTCACCCTCACTTGGCAACATGGGCTACTAAGCCCACCTCTCCATGTTCCTCTTTGTTGCTTGCCATTACAATTCCGTTTTCCTGAGCCCATAAGGTAGCCAACTTGATCACTTGCCTAGGCTTGTCAATCTTAGTGTCATGTTTGGACTTTCTCTTTAGCCTAAGTCATTCAATTGGGCTTTGCTTAGAAGTGCCTTATCCAACCAAGTTCTCAAGTCACATGCATTTACCCACCTTGCCTCTCTTGACTTGAGCCTTCTTTGTTGCCTTGCTTGATTTCCTAGGCTTAGTTTGCTACCTCTTTATTGATATGATTGCCTAGAGCATTGACTTGCTTATTTCTTGTATTGCATTGGTTTGTTTGTCTTAAGCCTAAGGTATTCATATTCTCTTAGTATGTTTGTTGTGATTGCTTGAGACTTTTTACTTGGCTTGCCCATTGATTGTGCTAGGTGAGTCACCATGGACGAGCCATATTGGTTTTATCCTCCTCGTCCGCAACCGGGCCGGCGCCCACAACGCCAAGGTCATTACACCACGACCTTGTACGGAGGCTCTTATTCACGCGCCGCCCCTAGGCCTGCAACCGGCTATGAAGGTCACCACCATTATGGTCATTGTTTTACCGAGTTCGCGTCTTGGGCGGATGTGAGCCACCCAGGTTATGCTCGCGCCCAAGGCCCGCGCCGGCGCCCGCTCGACCGCCTTGACCCGGGGTGGCTGCCGCCCACACCCATGCGGCTTACCACGGAGAGTCGCGCCAGGGAGGCTGCCGCCTACGCCTTACGCGCTGCCCATGCCGAGGTGGCTAGGCACCGCCGAGAGGAGGAAGTCGTCGCAGCTGAAGTGGAGGCCTTCCGCGCCGTTCTAGCCGATATCCGTCGGCAACAGGAGGCCGGGGCCGCCCGGGTGGCCGCCCTTGAGCTCCAATTGGCCACGATGGAAGTCAGGCGCACGAAGGAGGTGGACACAGCCGCCACCGTGCTCGCGCTCCAGTCGGCGCCGAGAGCCGCGCCGCCTAAGCCCGCGCCTCCACTGCCACCGGTGCCGCCAATTGTTCCGGCCCCGGTACTTGTTCCCCCGTCATCACCGGCGACCGTACAAGCGCCAGCCTCTGTGCCCACACCAACCCCGGTGCCCGCGCCCACGCTGGCCGCACCGCCGTCGGACAAGCAGCACGCGTCTCCACCGCCTCTGATGCCCCCGCTCTCCTCGGCCACGGTGCATGCACCCCCATCGGCACCGGCGCCTGCACAAGCTCGGACCTCGGTGCCCTCGCCCGCTCGGATGGCCGCACCATTGACTCGGCCATAACTTGGTTGGCCGCCGCCCATTGCCGCGAGCGACCCCTTGTCGCCTACTGGCGGCTCACCATCGACCTATCACCATGGCGATCGGCGCCCCATGGCTGCCCCAGTGACGGCGGACTGCGCCTTGCCACCACCTTGGTCGGCGCCATTGTTGCCCTCGACACCTCCCACCCAAGTTAAAGCCCCCTTCTCTCTACCCTTTTGTATGTTATTGAGTGGCACATTGCATGAGCTTCATGTTACCTCCTTGGATAGAGCACTTTGCATGTTGACAAACTATTTTGCATCTAGGACTTTGTTCTCTTGTTTGCATTATAGTTCCATGTCGCAATTCATGTCCAAGAAGTTTTACTTAATGCATGTCATTCTCTCCATGTCTAAGTATGCTCATTGCCTTAATTGTTATATCTTGGGGCATCTACTTAGGCTTACGAAGGGTAGTGGCATAATTAGTGCATGCATCCTTGGCTTCCATCTTGAACTTGGACCCTGTGTTCTTACATTCTCCATTTGCCATGTTGGTGCATCATATGTGTTAGTGTTGCTTTCCCCTTGCCTTAGAGTTGTCCTTGAAGTCCTCCACTATCAAATGGTATTTAGGAATTCTTTTGAGGATAAGGACTACTCTCTCTTAGGCCCCACACTAGACATGCCTAACACCTTACCTAGGCAGCCCTTGCACCCGGTTTTTCATGTTGATTACGACCCCTTGGGAATGTCCACACACCATGTCACAGCTAGAACACCCTCCTTGTGGCCTATGATATGACAACTTCTGGGTGAGAATTATTTTGAGGTTGAGGGCTACTTCCTTCCAGCCGACACACTAGACCCCCTTGGCCTAGGATGTTCCACCATCTTTACTTGGGGTCCAAAGTTTATGAGGTGTTCCTTTTGGTGGTTTCTAGGTCAACACACCCCGATCTTCATGTACCCTTTCCCGCATCCACCACTCTTTGGCAGGCTGCCTCCATGTCTCTTGTACGGAGGAGGCCCAACTCTAAGAAGGGGAGGGACTCCATGTCTCTTGTAGCATCCCATTCCCCCCTCATGCCCCATGCCCTAGCTTGTACAGTGACATTCACTTCCCCGGGCATGCCTATTTTCTTGGTTTTCCATGAGTGGCCACCTAACGGCATCCTACACACCCTCGGCCCCACTCGGGTTTACTATTTGGTGCCTCACCTTGGCTTTGACTCCTTGCCTAGATTCAGTCGTAGGCCAACCACACGCCCTTGGATGGACTCACATTTTCTTGTTGATTTACATTGTTGTAGGTCCATCCCGGCGGCTGTCATGCTTGCCCATGAGGCCCTCCAACTTGTTGTGCACAAGGAGCCACCCGACAACTCTCGTATGCTCATGCTCCTTTGTGCTAGTGGTGTTCTCCCTCACTCCACCTTCACCTTTAAGAAGGGGAGATGTGCCACGACACTTCCTCCATCTCCCGGACTTCCCACACCGTCGAAGCGAGGACGCTTCGAAGCTAAGAAGGGGAGAGTGATGAGTCCCGATACTTGACCACCAAGACGTCGGCGCATCAATGCCACGACACTCAAGCATCGACAATGCTTCGATTCCAAGGCATTTATGTACACGTCTATATCCAAGCCTTTAAGGCTTTTATCCTCTTTGTATTTTTGGATTATTTAGTTTCATTATTCTAGTCTTGCCTTGGTGAGTGTGAAGAGTCATTTGCACATGGGCTTTAACTCACAAATGCCCATTAGAGCTTTCCCTTGTTGGCTTGATGCCTAGACTATTTAAAGCCATCTTTGGCTTCCTTGTAACCTTAGTGAAGAATATAGAAGTGGCATAGCCTAAGGTTGAGTTTATCTCCCTCTATGCCGCCACTTACTTCTATCACTCCAAACTTTCAACCCTCTTGCAACTTCTTTCTCCAAATCTCATCTCCTCACAAAGTAAACTCGCTCATCATCTCGGATCCAAGTTCGACCAAGCCAAGGAACCTCTAGGAGAGGTTCCCTTCGCCGTGAACCCATAGGCCGCCGACAACCCCTTCGATCCATCTTCATTCCTCTTGGTCGTGGTCTTCCCTCACACTCCATTGAAGGTCTCTCAAGCTTAGGAAGGAGAAGAAAGCGAGCTTGGACACGATCTACTCTCCCTTGGGAAGAAGAACCTCTTTGGGGGTTTGATTCTCATCAGATTGAGTGTAGTAGTGTGTATGTTAACATTGAAATGATTGGCCTAAAGTGCTCCTCACTTTTCACCGTAAGGGTGCTCCTCACATGAAGAATTCCCACATATTATTATATATTATTTTAACTATAAAATATATTATAATTTTCAACATAAATGAAATTGAGATGTAACAAAATCCAAAAAAAAAACTGAACCCATTAGGTTTGATCCGGGCTATGTTTTGACATGTTTAATATTAGTTTGATACATAATTTTTTATATTATTTATCTATATATTGAAAATGAAATCAAATCATCTTAGGGTTTGTTTGGTAGGTTAGTTTATAAATAGGTTTTTGTTTATAAAGAGGTTATTTTGAAAAAGTGGTATTTGAAATTTGAATATTGGGTATTATGGGGAAATGTGAAGGGAGGGAAAAAAGTGAGTTTTGTTTATAAATGGTTTATAAACTAGTGACCAAACATGGCCTTAGAGATATTAAATATTCACATATAATAGTCTATACTAAAAATGAAACCAAATCATATATGATATATATCAATGATATAAACATAATAATAATAATTAAAGATGATGACATGTGGCACAACATATAATGGACATGTGGAAATAGTTGATGTGGTTTAATGTGGTGATGACATGTGTCCTTATATCTTGTTGCCTGAGTATTATATAGTAATTTGCAAATGTTTTCTTTTGTTCATAGGAGGCACTAGGCCAATACAACATGAGGGGATTTGAATTTGTGACATCGTGATCATAGGGTAGTCATATTTATAAGCTAAGCTGAGAAGACTTGGCAAAACAATCATATATTTTGATAGCTCCCTACCTACCTTTTTGACGGCGAAGGACAAAAAAGAGATGATGATTGTCCTCTTCACTGGACCCATGACTAGGGCCTAGCCCGAAGCGTCGCACAAGCCACTAAATTCCTAGTCACAAGGATGCTAACTAACTTTGGAGTCAACACTAGCCCTCCTCCTTTGGTCGCATTCTTGACCATTGGAGGAATTAACGTCACATAGCCGCTAGCCAACATGCGCAGTGCCCGAGGCACGCCCCATCGTCGCTCTAGCGGCGCACCCATGGCGCTCCATCGTCACGCTCTAACGACGCGCCATTGGCGATGCAGTGTCGCGCCTAGCGGTGCACCCCCATGGTGCCAAGTGTTGTGTTGCGCTCCATGCGCCGCGCACCCCAGTATCACTTATCTTAGCTTTTGACTGTATTTTATTTTTAGATAATTTTATGTTATGGTTGACATTATTTCCATATTTAGCATTCTTGAGGTTATTTTAGTAGATAGCTTAGGCGTGTGCGTGCCATACGTCGTGGGCCGCTAGTCCAAATCCATTAGTCTTTCTTTCTCTATAAATACTCTTATTTTGTCTTCAATAAAATTATGTTTAGCTTTTGGCTTAAATTCTAGTTGAGGCTATCTCCTTGTTTAAGCGCTAGGCATCACCAAATGTTCTACCTTTCCAAGCAATAATGTTTGCTTCTCTACCAAGATCACCCCGTTGACCTTCATCAAATTAACCTCAATCACTTGAGGTTTTCCATCCAACTATCCTACGGTTTGACTGAGCATAAGCATGTGTTCATCAAGAAGATTCGTCACGTTAAGTCTTCGTGTAAGATAGCTCGAACAAGTTCGAGAATTCCACGACAACAATGAATGACTTGTGTCATGATATTGGCACGAGGTATAGCTAGAAAAGGATTTGCGCATGCAAAAATAAAAAGATTGACTAAACACGAAGGTCCCCAAATCATTGCATCATCGGGTAATGCCGTAATGGTATCGACCACATTGTATTTTATACGGGAAGTATTCATGCGTTTGTGTAATTTGCTTACCATTTTGTCTACATCTTGACCTTTTAGTAATATAATGTCGACTCGAGATCAGGTACGAAGCAGGGGTCGCGTGCGAAGTAATTAGGCCTAATCTCACGCACGTGTCCCATGGTCTAGCTGGTAGTGGATTGTGAGATTACAATGAGGTCTTGGGTTCAATTCGCCCAATAACACTATGTTAATGTTATTCATTTCTTTTTCACCTTTCACTATATTTCGTAAACCATAAATATTTTTAAATTATTTTAAATTAAATATATAAGGAATGAGACATTATCATATATGAACATTAAGTGACAATAACACATATAGTTTATAATATTTGCATGTTACATATGAACTTTACAGAACTAATATATGAACGTGTGCATGTTACATGAGAACCTCAAAGACCAAGTAAAAACAATTCAAACATGAACATGTGCATGTTACACTTACACATGAACTTTACAAGACTAATATATGAATATGTGCATGTTACATATGAATCTCAAAGACCAAACAAAAAGAAATAAACGTAGAGGGTGATGGGTTAATATTACAATATGCTAAAGGTTCACAATTAACATAATAGAAGTCCACACTTGATATACTCAATGTGTTTGTACTAGTTCATTTTAGTTGGTAAACTTTTAGTACAATCTATATGAACATTTATTATGAATATATAAACCGTACAAATAAATAAACATCTAACATTTATATGTGAACGATTAAAAAAAATAAAAAATAAAAAATAATTTATAGACCGAAAAATAAATCGTGACATTACGAAAATACACCGTAATACAAAAAGAAGAATTTGCAAAAACTACCAGAATTCAGTGGGCCGTTTGCATAAATATCAGATTTTAGAAAGTAATGCAAATATGCCATAAAGCTGCAACACTTTTGAAAACAAAAAAGGTAAAATAAAATCTGAATAAACCTTTATTAAAATAAGTAAAAGTGCTTAAGATGCAGTTAAGTGTAAAACGGTTATATGAGTAAGCCTAATTATATACCTGTTCAACCGGTAGCACTTCTCATCTTTCCCAATTAATGTTCTCCGCTGAAGAACCTTTTTTCCTTTCATCCCTGAACTCCTGAAGCGTATTCCTCACAACAAATCCTAAATCCCCAAAGGCGAGAAGTCCTTTGTTCAGCCCTTTGTTAAGCCATTTTTGAAGCCCTTTGTGAAGCCCTTTCTGAAGCCCTAGATCGACAATGGTGAGGACCAGAGGTTTGCAGTCTGCGAAAGCCAGAGTGAAGAAGCAGAAGCCGAATGGTTCTACAGAGTCGAAGAGAAGGGTTGAGGAGAGCGCGAATGCGAAGGCGGCTTCAGTGGCGAGTGGCCGAAAGAAGAGAGCCTACAGTTCGTCAGAGGAAGAAGAATCACCAAGTCCAGTCGTTTCGATGCAGAAGAAGAAACCGAGAATGGCTGAAGAACCAAAAGCCAAGAGGTTGAGGAAGGAGCCATTGAAAATGGTTGGCGGGGTTAGTGATCTTCTCAAACTCTTAATTTTCTGGAAAAAAAAATTGTCTGAATGTGATGCATGCTAAAATTAGGCTTATGTGAAAATGAGAGCATGATTTGCTCTGTGATAAACAGAGCACGGAGAGATGTGCAAAATTTATAGTAGCCTAAACTGTTACATCCATATGGCCTGACAAACGAAATTATATTCTGACGAAACGAATTATCTTACCTGACAAAGTAAGTTTTAGGGTTTATGTGAATATGAATGTCATGTATTTGTTCCGTGGTTAGAATGTTAGACTTATCCTCAACAACTTCCATTTGTTGATACAAAAGTGTAAGTTATACTCTAGGGTAAAGACTTATCCTCAACAACTTCCATTTGTCCTGGCAAACCGCAATGTAGTCTGACAATTTATTTTGTATCCTGAAAACATATATCTTTACCTGACAAAGTAAGACGGTGCCTCTCTTTTATGTGAATATGAAAGTCATTCTTACATGTCATGTATATGTGAATGTCATTCATTACAGATAAGTTACAAGTGACATTCTGAGGAGTTGTTTTTTGGTCGGATAAATCAGAACTCAAGGCTTCAGTATCTTTCTTGTATCGAGAACACGCTAACTCGAACAGACTGGCAGACAGTTATGCAGGGGCCCTTTGGCCCAATAATCAAAATAATGAAAAACATGAAACTGTCTGCACAACTGATTCACCATGTCTTGTTTAGGCAACTGGACACAAAAAAGCAGTTTGAGACATGGTATGATCTTGGTGGACAACCATGTAGGTTTTCAATAGAGAAGTTTAGGCTAATAACAAAACTGAATTGTGGGATGCCCGATGAGGAGGACAGTATGCAGGATAAGAATGCAGTGTTTGAATTTTTTGGTGTGAGGAGTATTACTATTGCTAACCTTTTAACCAAGTTCTTATCCTATCGGGAGGACAATGTATATAAGCTGAAGATGGCCTTGTTGTTAATTCTTGAGGGTGTTGTACTTGGGGGTGATAAGAAGAGGAAGGTCAGACCCTTACATGTGAAATTGACCCAAGACTTAGATCGTTTCAATAATTTCCCATGGGGTAGGAGTGCATATCTTGACCTCCATCAAAGTCTGGCTTCTGCTTTGGACACAAGAATGGAGTCAGTTCAGGCTACACTTGCAGTTTCAGACAATGCCAGAGCAGGATACACCATACGGGGTTTCCCGATGGTGTTTCAAGTAATGTGTTAGTAGTTGAGTATGTAAAACTGAGAAAGGTTAATGCCTCTGTTCATAATTATGGATTAATTCCAATTCTGTTTGTTTCAGATATGGTTGTATGAGGCAGTGCCCCATATTGGCAGAACATTTTCCCAAAAGCTTAATAAAGATGTGCAGCCCCGAGGTGTGAGGTGGCTTAAATCTAGTAGGCCAAGCTTGGATGCGATTTCTGCTGCCCTAGAGGGGAATTTCCCTGCTAAACAGATCCTTGTTGAGGAGGACGGAGAGGACTTGGGAGAAAGCTGTTATTTCCCGGAGGAGAAAGGACACAAATCCTTGGATGAGATTGTTAAGCACTTGAAGCCCAGAAGGAAAAATGCTGGTAAAAAGGCCAAGGGAGTTGGTAAGGGAGGGCAAGCTGGAAACATTGAAGGTTTCGACCCAAGGCAATTTATGTGTTGTTTGAATGAATTGCATGAAATGATGCATGCTCTAAGGGAGGAATTTATTGAGTTAAACAAGTTCATAAGAGGCAAAGCTCCTAGAACAGGGGCATCTTCATCCAGTGATCAAGACATCAGTACACAGCAGGAGCTCTCTGGGGAGGTTAACAGTGATAATGAACCCAACATCACCCAACACCAGCAGAGCATGAGGGAGGCAAAGACGGAGTCTGAAGCAAATGATGAAGAGGAAAAGATGGAGTCTGAAGATGATGAAGACAATGAGTCCAAAGAGGGAGAGTCCGAAGAGACTGAGACTGATGAGGTATGTATGCCCAAAACTTTCAGTTAGTATATGTACAGTTTAGTCCAGATGTACATATTTCAGTCCATTTTTGCACATTTCAGACCATATATCATCGTTTCAGTAAACAGTTCGGTCCATATATGTATTCAGTCCATATATGCACATTTCAGTCAATTTGAGCACAATTCCAAAAATATTTGCTTATTTCAGACCTTATATCATCGTTTCAGGAGACAATGGATGGAGAGCAAAATACTGGTGAAATAGTTGTGTATGATGCAGTTAATGTAGGTTGTCAGAAAGAGGCGGGTGAAGATGTCACAATAGTAGATGAGGAAGAAGAGCAAGGGGATGCAACAGATCCACTGTCAGTTCTTGTCCAAACTTGTACAATACTATATGCAGATGAGAAGTTGGTTAATGAGGCAACACCGCAAGATGTGGAGGGACTCATCAAGGAGTTGGTTAATGACGAGTTGGTTAATGATGGGACTGTGGTGGCAACACAAGTTGAGGTGGCAACAAAAGCAGTGTCTGATGAGGGTGTGCATGACGGAGTTGTGGAGGAACTAAAGGAAGCTGTTGTGAAGGGAGGAAGCAAGGTTGATGACGGAGGTAGCAAAGGGAGCTGATGTGGAGGGAAGGACCAAGGTTGATGACCAAGTTGTGGAGGAACCGAAGGGAGATGTGGAGGGACTAAACCCAGTTGATGAAGGAGTTATGGAGGAATCAATGGGAGATGTTGTGGAGGGAGGGACCAAGGTTGATGAGCTAGGTATTGAGGCGAGGACTGAAATACAAGGTGAGAAGGTATCACAGGCTGATTTTGATGACGTGGGGGGTGATGAAGGGGAGACCAAGGAGTCCAAAGTGCCGAGGAAGGGCAGACCAAGGAAGGGTAGCCAAGTTCCAAACAAGACATATCCAAGTCGCACTCGCGAGCTTGCTTCCAAGGCAAAATCACCCTACCACAATATGGATGAGCAGAAATTGGCAAAAAAGATTACCAAAAATAGCAAGGTGGAAGGGATGACAGAGCTGGTAAAGTGGATGCAGAGTGAGAGGTTAGTGACTTAACCATTATACTCAACTTAATAAGGAATTGATGAATTGAATGTCAAAATCTTAACCGGCCTGACTGTTAGAATTCTAACCTGAAATTGATACTTTGTGGACTGACTAACTTGTATATAGCCTGTATATGTACTAATACATATATTTCCTTGCATAATATTCAAATGAATATGTACCATCATGCAGTATTGAACCCCGAACTAGACCGGGTGGGCAATCATTGGACAATGAGTTCTTTGAGAGATTGTTTGCCCCAAAGATCTGGTTGCACGGTGAGGTAATATTCCAATGCATTCTTTCAAAATAGTATGCATGTGTAAAATAGTTTCCAGTGGATACATTAACATTGTTGCACCATTACAGCATCTGGCGCAAATGATGTTCCTCTATCGTCAAAGGATTTTAGAGGATCCACAACGGTTTTCGAAGGTGGTTGTGCTTGACCCATTTTGGCAAAACTATGTCAAAGGTGAATTCGATCGCTTCCAGAATAATACCCCACTTGTTGGTAAGGATGAACTGATACTGTACATGATGGGTTCATGTCCGCAAGATTATGGCAAGAGATGAGATGATGCGGAACGCATATATGCGTGCTTCAACATCTCAGAGTACCACTGGTTTGCCTTAGAAATTGATCTATGCGACTGGTGTGTGATGGTTTATGAATGCAATATGGACCTGCACTCAGACAAGGATATTTTCGATATGATCCACCCCATCGTTGAGACTGTTTCAAGATATGTCAAGATGTACGAGCCACTGGCAAAGAGATGTGAACCGTTCTTGGACAATCCAATGTCGGTGTCCCGTCGTGATAACCTTAAGCAGAACAAGCGCGAGTAAGTATACATGTATTTATGCAATGATAAATCCTTATCAAACTGCAATTGATATACATTCTAACGTGTTTTGTACATCTTGCAGAGGAGATTGTGGGGTCTATATCTTGAAGTACATTGAGTTAATGATTCTCGGCATGTCAAACTTGGATCTTGCGTCGGACAAATTCATAGATGCACATAGAAGTCAAATGGCTCATAGTATTTTTAGATGTTGGTGGGATGGTCTTTAAAGACTTTTGATGTAATGTGGTAATTGTATTGTGTTGTTGGGAAACATTCGGCTAGGAACATGCTTGTGATGGTGTTTATGTCAGACAAGATACTGTTTTCAAAGATAGTGTTTTCAGCATGTTTACATGCTTGTGATGGTGTTTATGTCAGACAAGATATTGGTTTTACAAGCAGGTACCCCGGTTTGTCAGGTGAATTTCATTTAAAATGGTGGGGTTAGTTTTCGAATAAAACCAAAGCTTTGAAAAAATGTGACTTAAGTCATGCCAGATTACGGATTTACAGTAAATATTCACATTTGTCAGGTTATTTTGATATATCTTTTTCAAATTCATCATTTCCAATGAGTCCTGTCATCGTACAAACATCACAATTGTCTTTGAAAAAACTCCCACATTGACACCTAATATTTTCTACATTTAAAGGGTTTTTAAATCGAAAAATAGCCTTTAAAACGAGGGGGGAAAGTACACAAAAACAGTTAAAAACAGTTTAAACCGTTTTTTACCGCGGGGTTAGTTCTTGAGACCAAAGCTTTTTTCTAATAGTTACTTACGTCAGCCCACAATAAAAATTTACAGTACATATTTAGCTTTGTCAGGTTATTTTGTAGAATTTTTATTCAAAGTCATCCAATGACTTATGGCGGATTTGGAAAAAATATCACAATGGTAAATAACCGTAGGAAAATACAACGTTTGTAAAAGGTTTTGAAACCGAAGCTTTGGCAATAAGCTAGTTAAAAGATGGGGTTAACAAGTTTTCGAATCAAACCAAAGCTTTGGCAATAAGCTTTGTCAGGTGACCTTACTTCCTTACAGTAAGTGATGTACTTTGTCAGGTCATGATGAATAAATCCTATTCAAAGTCATCCTTTCCAATGCATATCCGATTTGACCCCTCTTAAATTTCAATTAAATATCCTGTATTTCCTCAACTACCCGTCATTAACTCCATTATCCACTCATCCTTGTGTATAAATAGCGTTCTTGCCTTGTCCCAACCCCTCACATTTCCTCTCTCAAACTCCTTGCACTCCTCTCAAACTCCTCGCATTCCTCTCTCATTTCCAAAAAAATCTATTGCAACATGGCCGAGTCATTCAAGAAAGTTTTCCTGCAAGTGTACTGGGATGGCCAACTATCGCCATCCAGCGGGGTGATGGCCCTCTTGACTACGCACGAGTATACTGGCGGGAGCACCAAACTCCTGAAAGTGCCAGCGATCAAAATGAATATATGGTACCTGCATGGTCTGATAAGCCTCCTCTCTCCCGGTTCAAAATCCTTATATTTTGAACAGGTCCCAGCATCGGGGCAGCGGTTCCTTCAACCGCTGCAGACCGACGACGACTATGCAGACCTTGCCCGCCTCGGCGAGAGGGTCGTCGGAGTCAAGGTCTATGTGGTGCGGGACGATCCAGATGTTTCTCTGCCCCAGTGATGATGGCCGTGGTGATGGCCGTGGGGATATTTTTTAATGATGCTGCTTTGTTTTTTATGATGTTTTTATGCTGTTTGTTATGGTTGTTTACTTATGTAATGCTAGCGACTGATAATAATATAGATCCTTTTCCCTTATTCTCGCATTTACTACTTTTGACTATTTTCATTTCAGGACAAAACTTATCATGTTCATACTAAATGTAATAATGTTCAGGGCAAAAAGATTAATACTTTAGAGCAATAACATCGAATATGTGTACATGAAAATTCAGGACAACTGAAACTTATTCAGGAGAATCCGCGTCATATGTCACAGTACTAACGACATGTAGTAATTGTATTTGAAATTGTGATGACAATTTCAAGGATGTTTTCAAGCAAATTGGTGCGTAAGTCAGGAAATATTCATGTTTTACCTACAGAAAACCCTCATTGTATAAACAAGAAACTAGAATACATTGTATTGTTAAACATACAGTTATGAGTAGTTATCATAATTTAACCAACAAGGTTACAAATTGGACAACGATGACAACAAGTAACAACACAAGTACCACCACACCAAGTACAACTTTCAGAACAAAATTTTCTGTTTTGATATTCATAATGTCATTCATTGAAGTCGATTGATGCAGGTAAATATTTGGCCGAGAGGTTGTCCCGTGATCTTCAACAACTCTTACGCTTTGAATGGACTCATTGGCTCTAAAATTATAAGCTTGACCATCCACCCATTTGAAGTATTTGCAATCGTGCCCTGCCTAAGGTTTAATACAAAATTAAACCAATCAACTAATTTACGACTACATAAAATCCCAATTGAAAAGCATATTTCGCACGAAATTTCACATTCAACAATACCTTCCATAATGGACACCCATAGAACTGTTTTCCCGAATTTTGAGTGTGTTTGCAAGTTTGTATTGTTGTAGGGAGGCCATGGAAACATTTTTGAGTTGATGATTCACCAGCTTCGTGCCCTCTCCTCCACGAATTTGAATTGACAGATGATCTTCCTTGTGTCCAGCCGTTTGTCATCGTAAAATTCCGGCCAAATTTTTGAAGACGGTGTTCCTCTTTCTACTCTGCGCTGTTCTTTGTTTTTTCTTCGGTGCAAATTTTTGAATTTGAATTGGCAGTTGTTCTTCCTTGTGTCCAGCTTCGTGCCCTCTCCGGAAGATGATCTTCCTTGTGTCCGTACTTGTTTTTTGTTGTTTGTATTAAGGAAAGAGAAATGAAATGAAAGTTCAATGCTGATGTGATGTCTATCAGGTCAACATCTTTTTCTTATAGAAGGATTTCAGTCAAAAAATTTCAAATTGTTGAAACCGTATACAAATACTTAAAAAATTGTGTAAAAGCTTCCACCTTAACCAAAAGAGTATTTAATGGGTTTTTAAAATCTTGACCTGACGTCATCCTTATCCTGTGTAATGAGATTAGTTTTTTGTAAAATCTTGACCTGACGTCATCCTTATCCTTTCCAATTAAGTCTTCTAGGGTAAGTTTTCAGGTTATCACTTAATTATGTATTTCAAATGAGTTTTTTTTAAAAGGTAAAATAATATAATGAGATTAGTTTTTGTTATTTAAACAAATTAACGGGGCCAATTTTATTTAATATATTTGATTATCAATAAAAATAATCAAAAATTTTCAATGAAAATAATTAGTATTATTGAATAAAAATAATTAATAGTATTCAATTATAAAATGAGATTAGCTTTTCCCAGGCTCTGTAGCAAGGTTCTTAAAAAAACTTCGATGCTCTCACTTGCTTCTCTACATACTCAAAATTTGGCCTGACAACGTAGTTATAAGCCTTGCAAACAACCATATGTCGACTGACGATTAATGCTTGTTATGTTTCTGACATATGTAGTTTTTCAGGGCTTATTGTTTGTCTGACTCGCGCGTCAGGTCATATTGAAGTCGGATAAATAACAACATAGATAGTTTTTACCTTTTCGGGTTTCTCAGGCATTATAAACATTTTTACAGTACGTATTCAGGTTTGTCAGGTAACATTGAAATAAGTGAGTTCGTTTCAAATTTGTATCCGATTTCACCCCTCTTAATTTTCCGTAAAACACCCATACTTGCCCAAATCTTTTCTACCAAGTCTCTTCAAATACTCACCGGTCCATTACCAAAGTTCTCTACCAAGGATCTCAAAACACTCCCACGCTGTCTACCAAGGTGCTTTAAAAACTCCCACGTTCTTTTGTTAACTCAAATACTCCCACTTTCCCAAATACTCACACTCCCACGTTCTTCAAATACTCCCTCTCTATACTCTAAATTCATGGCGGGAGAACATCACTTTGTCACTGGGACATACTTTGAAGTAAATGAACTGCTTCAATCTGCCCGGGAAGTGAAGGATCATGTTGGAGGCCGGAAGATGACCGAGGCCGATTTTCAGGAGTACAATCGCAACATTGTGGCCAGAGATTTGGAGTTGGTAAGTTTAGTTAAGGATTTGCGCCGCCTGAGGCAGGAGCTTGCTGCTGTGAGTCCGGAAGGGGCTCAGACCGAAGAAGAAAAGGCCCGGATCAAGCTCAAGCTTAGACTGGTAAGGCTTTTATTGTATATTTTCTTCCTATGTGCAAGGGACGTGCCTAAGATGCTTAATTTTTGTTTTTGCAGATTGAATGGGACACCACCTTCACTGAGCTCAACATAAAAAGGGTGTTGGACCATGCTCAGTCGCTGGAGGGAAAGCTGAAGTCCCGATATCTATCTTGATGGGATAATGTTTTCATAACAGGGTAGTTTCTGAGTATGTGTGGATAAGTGTTTTTAATGTATGAATTTTGCAATGCTAGTTTTTTTGTTCTTTTGTGTGTGGGAATGCCATGCCAAGGGCACGTTTTTTGTAAAGTTGAACAACGTAATATAATGATTGTGTTTATAAGGTTTATACCATGTTGGAGTTTTACAGGACGTATTGTGAATTTACAGGTCGTGTTTATGTATTAGGTTTGTCAGTACAACTTTGTCAGTACAACTTCGCACCTGATTCTAGGGTTCTTATGAATAATTTATAGACTTCGCAACTGAAATGGTTTCGCACATGTTTGTCAAACCATGTTAGAGTTTTACAGGACGTATTGTGGCTTTACAGGTCGTGTTTATGTATTAGGTTTTCCTTTGTCAGACCATGTTAGAGTTTTACAGGACGTATTGTGGCTTTACAGGTCATTTTTATGTACTAGGTTTTCCTCGAGCAAATGAGTATGTCAGGACATATACGTTGTTTTACAGGGTGTTATAGAGTCTTATGGTTTCTCCTTGTGAGGAGTTTAACACTGACTGATGCTGAGAAGTAATCAACTCTTAAGCAAAGATGATGACAGGACAAAATGCAACGTTTGTAGAGAACCTGAGAACTTTGTCAGTACAACTTCGCACCTGATTCTAGGGTTGCTGAAGGTTCAAGATGACAAGTAAATATTAAGCAAAAGCTTTAATTTATCTAGTTTGTATATCATCCAAAAGGGAGCCCCCACAAAAAAGAGGTATGGTTTACGACTATATAGACTTAAACCATACATCTTTTCACTGAAACACCCAACAACAACATTTACTAGCATAAACACCCAAAAACACCAACATGGTGACAATTCTAAACAACCCTAAACTAACCCATTCTCTTCCTATAATCCTTCGTCAGTCCTTCTCCTCCTACAGTACTGCTTGTTGTGGCCTTGGTTGCCGCAATACGAACACCGCCTCTTCCTAGTATAGTTCCCCTCCCACGTCGCCCTATATCGGTTAATTTGTGGCCTTCCAGGAGGACATTTTACATTTGGTGGACAGCATAGAATGGATGACACGGCTTCAGGAATTGACCATCGGCCTGTGGGAGGAACAAGATGCACAGTTTCCTTGTACACTTCTCTCACGCACTCGTTCTTGAACATGGGATGGATGAGATCAGTGAGTCGCACTCCCCTATCACTTGCAACCGCTATGGCATGAGCACAAGGAACTTTATCAATCTGGAACATGTTATAATCACATGTACGAGCATTAAGGTTCATCGAGTATCTACAAGTTCCTACCATGACCTCCGCTTCAAACTGGCTTAGTCTTAGAACACTCATCTTTGCTGCCCTTCTGTAGTTCACCTCTACCAGCGTGTACGCAGAGGGTGACAAGTATTGGTCCCAGTTTGAGGCCGCTTCCCTTCTTTGACAAAACCATTTAGAAATGGTCTCAACAATCGCATCAAACAGAGCAAGAATAGGCCACTGACGCTGTGTTTTCCACAAGCCATTAAGACACTCGGCGTTGTTGCTTGTCATGATGTTAAACCTGTTCCCATGAAAATGCGCTCTCGCCCAGTTTTCAACTCCAGCTTCTTTTAGATATTGACCAATCTTTGGAGATGCAACTGTTATTTAAGCAAACTGATGATTGAACTCAGCTACTGTGTAAGCATGAGCAGCTTTTTTGAATATGCCGAAGAGGTCTTGCCTACCAAACTTCCTCTTGAAGTTTTGGTATATGTGATATATGCAATATCCATGCTTGGCAAAACGATAGCTATTTCTCAGACCCTTCCCAATGCTAAGATGACGATCAGACACGAAATACAACTCGGGATGATCAGGAACAACAAGCCTCAATTCACTGAAGAAAAATGACCATGCATCATCGTTCTCACTATTAACAACGGCAATAACAAGTGGATATATTTGGCCATTTCCATCTTGTGCCGTTGCCAAAAGAAGTATCCCCTTGAACTTGGCTGTGAGGTGAGTGCCATCAACTGATATTACCTATACACGCAGAACTATTTTCTCAGATGTTGCCCTGACAAGAGAGTTATAAGCTTTAAAACTACGTTATATAGCCTGACAAATGATGCGTGTTCTGTTTGTCACATATGCAGTCATATAGTAGATTTACCTGACAAAATGACTATATTTCCTAACGTAACAACATCACGACTGAATACTGACCTTTTTCAGATGTGGCGCTGCCCTTATCCATGGACCTAAAGTCCAGAAGACGTACTTGAAGCATTGATTAGCATCTCTGACTATTCTCGTGTATGTTCCCGGATTACATTTCTGTAACATGTGCATGTAAGAGTACATTGCCTTGTAGCTATCCTCAGCTGTACCATGTGCCATGTCCTGGGCGAAGACCCGCGCTCGATTGGCTTTGTAGTAGCTTGTCCTTACCCCATGCTGTAACATGAAATCCTGAATTTCTGAAGCAAGTAGGCCTTTACGGCCGTTTAAAAACCTGAGATGTAACGAAGTGAATCTATAGATGCATTCATATTGGCCTTTGATCACAAAAACTGTTCAAATGCAAGAAAAACATACTTGTGAAGTACTTTATCGGCAATCAGCCGAGAAGTTGCTCCTTTGTGATGATTGTGGTTTACTCTCATGCCACAGGTATGATCCGCAACATATTGTCGCACCATAAACAACGATGTTTTCCGATACAATGAGCCACGACACAAAAAGGTGCATTTGTCGTCAACGCACTCAACATCATAATTGGACTTATCGGACCTCTTCACACGCATCTCATAGAAGTTTTCCATTGCCAGGGAGAAGAGTGCAACTTTGAACTCTTCCTTAGAATTGAAGAGCTGACCAACCTTCATTGTTGGATATGAGGGCTTGTTTTCACTTGTTTCCTCATCTTCAACTAACATTTCCATCTCCGCTGGATAGTACCTCTTTTCAATCTCTCTAAGCATGTCTTCATCAACATCAATCTCTTCTTCTTTATCCGCCTCTATTTGCTCCTCGTTCTGTGTTCCCTCAATGCCATTTATTTCTTCCCACACATCATCTAGACCAACAGTATTCACATCATCACCTGAAGCATACCCTAACCCTTCCACACCATCAACACGATCATCATCACCTGATTGATAATAGCCCTCATAGTCAAAGCCATCTTCTATTTCATCCTCCAAAGAATCTCCACTGTTGGCATAATCAGTCATTTTCTCCTTCCCTTTGTTTCTTGATGTAGCAGCTTCAATGTCCTCATCATCGCTACTCAATGATATAATGTCTTCCACTATCAGGGGACAATTTCTCTTGTCTTTCCCCCTCACTTCATTCCTTTTTAATCTCCTTAACTCTGCTTCGTTGTCAGCTTCAATAATTTCATCAATCGACCTGACATCTGTGTGAGGTGCTCTGTCTTGTTTAAAAATTGACCTGAAAAAGTCTTTATTATCTTGGCTCTGGCTCTGAGTTGGTGGTGGAGCTGTTGAAGGAAGAGTACGATGTTCAGCCCTTTCACTTCGAATCTCTTCCTTCTTTAAAAGGTTGGTGTACAACTCAATATTCCACTCTGATGAATTTTCTCCACATTTGTTCAAGAACTTGAACGCACCAAGATCGTCGTCATCATTTATAAAGATGGGTGGAAGTTCTGGTTTATTTTCATAAGCGTATTGCACAAACAATTTTTCTTCATCAAATGGATTCTTCTCAGTCCATTTGTTGCGCAGTGTAGCCAAGTCTATGTCAGGGGAAAGCAACATGGCTTTCATTGTTCTATCACCCTCATACAACCACCTTTTTCCTTGTTGTTTCCATTCTCCACCACTGATGAACGTCACATACACTAGTTTCGTACCTACAAATAAAGAAGGTTTTTGAACTTCACGTATACAGAGGGGGGAAATCGATTGTTTTTCAGGAGAGTTTACTTACCCATTCAAGCTGTATTTGCATGCGTCAGGTGTTAAATATCAGGTGGGAAATATCTCACGTGTAATAAGTGGTCAGGCTGCTTGAAGTTCTCCAGGAATATTCAGGGATATTTTCAGGGGAGCTTAGCTGGAGGGATTAAAGGTTGAAGGAGGCCAGATTTTTGGAGGGAAACTTGTCCGCCAGTTTTAATGTGTGGAAATTTAGTCACAGTTCAAGCACCTTGGTTGATGTGATGCCTCTGTCACCGGCGACTTCAATCTCATTAAGGAGAGATTAACCATTCTTTTATATTTTTTTGAGATAATATTAGTCAACTTTTACCAATTTTCTATTTAAAAGAAAATATAAATTCCACACTCAACAATAGCAATAATATCAGAAATCGTACAAAATTCTGATACTTTTGCAATACTTTTAAAAATCTTGAATTTCTACAAGTTGCTTTAGCAAATTTGGTATATTTGCTAATGCGCCATACAAAAATATCTCGATATACTTTTAATTCTACCTCTTTGACTCTTTCTTTCCCTTATCAAAAACTCAGAATGCTCGAGGAAAAATCATGAAAAGCCCTCATATAATGTCACGGCTTGTATTTTGCTTAATTGCTACCGTCCTTGTCCAATCAGGACTCCAATAAGCTACGTTCATTAATTGAGTTTCCCCGCCTACCAACAACTCCCTATATATAACTGCAAACCCCACCCTCATTTCTCTCCCACATCGATCTTCGCCACCTCAAACCCGCACTACTTACTCCCTCAATAAAAACTCTCCATTCTAATTCCTCTTTTTCTTTCCAAATGGCCACTCCTCTTGCCCTCCCCCACCACCACCTCATTCTCTTCTCCCACAACAACAAATCCACCGCCACTAATTTCCCTCCTCTCACTTTCCGATCACCCACCGCCACCCGCCTCACCGTCACCGCCACATCCACCGTCCCTCCACCCTCCCGAACCTCATCATCCTCCGGCCCGGAGCCCGCCCATCTTCCCATCCGCCCCATCCCTGGCGACTACGGGCTCCCGATCATCGGACCCGTTAAGGACCGACTCGACTACTTCTACAACCAAGGCAAGGAGGAGTTCTTCAAATCGAGAATGAACAAGTACAAGTCCACGGTGTTTCGGGCCAACATGCCGCCGGGCCCGCTCATCGCCCACGACCCGCGCGTCGTCGTTTTGCTCGACGGGAAGTCTTTCCGGGTTCTCTTCGACACCACCAAGGTGGAGAAGAATGATCTTTTCACCGGCACTTTCATGCCCTCCACCGAGCTCACCGGCGGCTACCGCCTCCTCTCCTACCTCGACCCGTCCGAGCCCGCCCACGAGAAGCTCAAGCGCCTCATGATGTACCTTGTCAAATCCACCCGCGAACGCGTCATGCCCGAGTTTCGCGCGAGTTACTCCGAGTTGTTCAACTCGCTCGAGTCAGAGCTCGGTTCGAAAGGCAAAGCCGGTTTCAACGACCCCGCTGATCAGGCCGCTTTCAACTTTTTAGCCCGGTCTTGGTTCGGCGCAAGCCCGGCCGACTCCGAAATCGGGACCGACGGCCCGAAGATCATCGGGAAATGGGTCCTGTTTCAAATTGGCCCGATTCTGACCCTCGGACTTCCGAAATTTCTGGAAGAAATCACTCTCCATAGCTTCCGATTACCTCCGGCGCTGATCAAGAAAGACTATAACAAACTCTACAATTTCTTCTACCAAAACTCCGGTCCGATTCTGGAAGAAGCGGCGAAGATGGGGATCTCGAGAGACGAAGCCTGCCACAATCTGGTTTTCACAACTTGCTTCAATTCCTTCGGCGGGATGAAGATCTTCTTCCCGAACATGATCAAGCAGGTCGGCCGCGCCGGAGCGAAGCTCCACGCTGAATTAGCGGCGGAGATCCGGTCGGCGGTGAGATCGATCGGCGGCGGGAACGTGACGATGGCGGCGATTGAGAGTATGCCGTTGATGAAGTCGGTGGTTTACGAGGCGCTGAGGATCGAGCCGCCGGTGGCGCTGCAATTCGGGAGGGCGAAGCGGGATTTCACGGTGGAGTCTCACGAGGCGGCGTTCGAGGTCAAGAAAGGCGAAATGCTATTCGGTTTCCAACCGTTCGCGACGAAGGATCCGGTTATATTTGACAGACCCGAGGAGTTTGTTCCGGACCGGTTTATCGGAGAAGGAGAGAAACTGCTGAAGCACGTGCTCTGGTCAAACGGACCGGAGACAGAGACGCCGACGGTCAACGATAAGCAGTGCGCCGGCAAGGATTTCGTGGTGCTGGTGTCGGGGCTGCTTCTGGTGGAGCTGTTCTTGCGGTACGATTCGTTCGAAATCGACGTCGGAAATTCACCGCTGGGTGCCAAGATCACAGTGACGTCGCTGAAACGAGCCTCTTTCTGATCTTCTTCGTGTTTGGTTCTGGTTTGGATTTTTACAATTTTTCTTTCAAAATTGATTATTGTAAAATTTTTGGTTTGTTGTAAGAGTAAATATGGAGGTTTAGTAAGGGTAATGTTTGAATTTGAAGGTAGTATTTGATTTTGGGAGGGTGCTAACACGTGACAAGGCAGGTGATTACTGCTAAGAGTTTTTGGGGGGAGTGGTGTTCCCACGTCCGTTCCAACTTTCCAAGTCCTTCCTATTGGAAATATAAATAAAATAAAAATTATCAAATTTTTTTTTTAGTCTTAGATTCTATGCGAAGACCAGCCTAGAGCGGCTTGGGTTAGACACAAATGGTGAAAAACTGAGTTTGATAATGCGATCAGCGGTACAGTTCACCTCCCTGAAAATGTGTCTAAAATGGACTTCTTGGAAAGAAATGATGTCAACCAAAATATCGGCTACAATCATTTCAATTTCCCAGGGACAGTCCCAAATGCCTTTGATAACATTAATCAGGAAGAGATTGTCACCTTCAATCTGTAATTTGGAAAATTTTAGTGTTTTAGTATAGGATATGCTTTGTTTTAAGGCTATGGCCATGAGAATGTTGTTGAAGCCACAACGATTACTGCAAATATGAATAACTTCTGCTTTATCATTCCTAATAATGAAACCATAACCGGCTTCATCCTTTGTAAGTTTTGATCCATCAAAATTGATTTTGTGAAAGTTTTGGTTTGGTTTTTCCCATCTTAGGAACTTGGTTTTTCTAGTTTGCGGTGATTTACTTTTTGGTTGTCTAAATTCATTGATATCTTCACTTTTTGTTCTATCCCAGTTCTTTATGAGTAAGGTGATATATTGCGGGAGGTCTTTTATTCTGTCGTTCATATCATAGTCAAAGATGATTTGGTTTCTGTTAATCCAGATGCCCTACCAGGTAGTACTGAGAGTGACAAATTCTTTTTTGGTCAGGAGAGATTGAAGATCAGTGAGAATCGAAATTAAGAATAGTATTTTCAATTTTCGCATTTTGTTTTTTGATTTGTTTAAGGGTGAACGAGCATTGTAGCAGGAAGTGAGTTAGATCTTCTAGGGGGTTGTTGCAAGAATCACATTCTTGTAGAATTGGAACATGTTTTTGCACAAGTCTCTGTTTAGTTGATAGGCCGTTATGACATATTTTTCAAATGAAGTTTTTGACTTTGGGGTATGTATCTAATTTCCATATCCATGCCAGATTGTTTGCTGAGGGTGTTTGTTGTTTTGTTATTAGTTCAAAGGCGGATTTGGTGGAGAACCATCCATTTTTGTTAGGGCCCAGTAAAGTCTATCAGGAATTCTATTTTGGGGGATGGGTATATCTAAGATGTGTTTGACAGCATATTGATTTAGCAGTTCGTCTAGTTTAGTTTTATTCCAGTTTCTATTGTTGTCAATAAAGTCACAAACTTTTATTGTTGGGTTGGTAATGATATTTGGTTGTGTATTGTCCTTAAGATTTAGCCCAGACACCCAATTGTCTGCCCAAAAACGGATAGATTCACCATCACCCACTAGCCATTGAAGGCCCTTTTGAAAATATTTTCTAAGTTTGAGAAGTTGTGCCCATTGCCAAGAGTGGTTGCCTTTTGTGTCATAATTAAGTATGTTAACCTCTTTTAGATACTTTTCGGTGATGATCTTCACTCAGATATTGTTTGGCTCAGCAAGAATTTTCCATATAAGTTTCATTTGGAGTGCTTTATTCATATCTTGTGTTTTTCTAATGCCAACTCCACCGCTGTATTTATTTTTTCATATTTTATCCCAGCCTATCAATGGTTTATGTAGCGAAACTTTGTTCCAAAAGAAAGTTCTATTAATTGTATCAAGTTCTTTGTGTACAGAGGACGGAATCATGAAACTTTGCATTAGGAAGTTTGGCTTGGCTGCTAGATTAGATTTTATTAAGGTAGCTCTCCCTTCTTGAGACAAGGAGTTAGCCTTCCATTTTGCAAGTTGGTTTGAGGTTGATATATAATACCGTGTCTTTGAAGGTGTCGCGATTGACCTTCCCGTTAATGATAGGGCATCCAAGATATTTTTCTAATGAAGTTGTGCTTGGGATACTAAGTACAGATTGGATTAATTGTTTTGTCTGATTTGGTACGTTATTTGTAGTTTGAAAATTAGATTTTTGGAAATTAACACATTGTCCAGAAATTGAACAATATTCTTCAATGATAGTTTTGATTTTAGAGCAGGCGGATTGGTTAACCTTTGCGAAGATAAGGATGTCATCAGCGAAGGCGAGGAAGGGAACGTTGGTTCCCCTTCTAGAGATTTTGAATCCTAATTGGTTGTAATTGTTGGTGTTGTCATTGTGGAGCTTTCTGGCTAGGATCTCAACTCCCAAAATGAAGAGGAAAGGAGATAAGGGGTCACCTTGACGCAACCCTCTTGTAGGGTAGAAGATGTCAGTTGGTCCATTGTTAACTAAGACCGAGAATGATACAGTTTCAATGCATTCTTTGATCCACCCGACAAATCGAGGTGCAAAGCCAAATTTTTCTAGAACTTTTAGGATAAATTCCCATTCAATTTTATCATAGGCTTTTTCCATATCTAGTTTTATTGCTACCCATCATTCCTTTCCTTTCTTGGATCGGAAGGAATGGAAGATTTCATGAGCAATTAATATATTATCATGAATGGATCTGTCAGCTACAAAGGCACCTTATAGGGGATGAATTAGTTTATTTAAAATAGGTTTCATCCTGTCAGTCATGATTTTTGATATGACTTTATAGATAGTCGAACATAGGCTGATTGGTCTATAGTGGTTTGTAGAATTTGGGTTATCACATTTAGGTATAAGAGTAATGAATGTGTGATTAATTTGTTTGAGTAATTTCCCAGAGTGGAAGAAGCTTTTGACAGCTTTTATGACTGTGGGGCCCACAATGTGCCAATACTTTTGGTAAAATAAAGCAGACATGCCATCTGGACCAGGAGACTTGTTGCTACCAATGCCAAATACTGCTCGTTTAATTTCTTCGTTTGTGACCGATTTAGTTAGTTCTTCGTTTTCTTGGGTTGATATTTCATTATTAATGTTGGTGAGATATTTTGTGAGGATATTGTTGTTAATGTTGCTTTTTTTGAATCTTCTTTCGAAGTCCAATCTAATTTCATTGCGGATATTTTCATGTCTAATAATTGTAGTCCCATTTGCCGTGCGGATTTCATTGATGATTTTTCTGCTACGTCTACCCGTAGCTATCCGGTGAAAATAGTTTGAGTTGGTGTCAATGGACTTTATGTGTTTAACTTTGGCGCGCTGGTTCCAGTATTTTTTATGGAAGGAGAGTAGATTCTCTTTTTTGGTTATTAGTCTATTTTGTTTGAGCATTAAATTGTTGTCTGGGTTAGAGATGATTTCTTTTTGAATAGAGACTAGTGCATCTTCGACCTCTTTTAGTTGTTTGAATATATTGCCAAAGGTGACCTTATTCCAGTGTTTTGCGTTTGTTTTGAGGGTCTGAGTTTTCTTTATGAGTTTGTACATGTTCGATCCCATAGGATTAACACGTCATGCTTGTTTAACTAGGTTTTCAAAGTCTTTTCTTTGTGTCCACATTTTCTCAAATTTGAAAGGTTGGGCTTTAATATGAGCTTGATTTTCCAAGTTTACAGAGATGGGACAGTGATCTGATGATGTGAAGGCATGATTCCTGGTAAAGATCCCCGGGAACCATTGTAGGATAAGATCATGAATCAGGGTTCTGTCTAGTTTAGAATGTATATTGTTGATTCCTGTTTTATTTTTCCTCCAGGTGAATTCGCCTCCTTGAGTTGGGATATCAAAAAGGTCGCAGTTGTTCTTAAATTGTGTTAATCTTAGCAATTTGGACGCTGGGAGGTGACAACCTCCTAATCTTTCATCGTTATTTTGGATTTCATTTAAATCACCTATAACGAGGCATGGTATGGTTGTTTGTTTAATAAATGTAATGATGTTTGTCCAAAATTGATCTTTTTCGTTTTCTTTTGGGGGGGGGGCATAGGCAAATATCATCATAAGACAAATGTTCTTGATTGCTAAAAATCGTTGGTCAATGTGAGCTAGTTCACATATTTCATTCTGTAATTGGTACGATTTCCACATAACGGTGATTCCACCGGAGAAACCAATTGACGGCGAAAAGTGCAGGTTATCGAAACCTGCCTTTCTCCATAATTTTTGGTCGGGTTCTTTGTCGGTTCTGGTTTCAACTAAAGCCAAAATTTGAATTTTTTCAATCTTACAGAGAGATTCGACATCAGTCCAAAGGTTTTTGCGACCAATGCCTCTGCAATTCCAAAGGCATATCTTCATAAATTTTGATTGTGGGTTTTTGCAAGTAATTTTAGTCTTGCCGTTTGGTAGAATTTTTTAATATCAGGTTTAGTGAGTGGGAGATAACTTTTGTTGCACTAATGGTGAGGAAGTGTTTCCCTTTATTTATTTTATTGTTATTTCTCCCCGTAGATCCTGTGGAACCATGGCCGAGGGTGGGAATGTGCATTTGTGGCCAGTAAACAAGCTTTGTTGATTTACAATGGTAGTAAATGGAGTTTGGAATGAGGGACTCTTTAAATTTACGAAGTAGGGTCTTCCATCGATACTCTGCAAATATTAATATTATAGGGGTTTGTTGATTCCGAACATCCTTTGTACATGGAGCAGAAATTATCATGAAGCTGCTAGGCAGGAGCTGGGTTGCTGGACACAAAAGTTTGGGGAGGGGATTTGACATGCTAATAAACGGTTCTATACTTTCTTGGTAGTCTTCTTTCAAGTGTGCTCCATTGAACCTGATTGCGATCAATCTGAGAGGGCGCCAGTGGTCAAAATGAGCCCCCTGTTTGCTTGTTTTTGTTGTCAGTTCTGATTCCACAATAATCTACAAAGGAAGGCAACATGTAGAATTTTTCATTGCAACAACATATAACATTTTGACAAGGACATAATTATAAATGTAAATATGAGGTATGTGTATTAAGTTGTGATTTCTTGTTGGATTTGTTCTTGCAGGACTCCAGCAGATCCAATGTATATAAGTTGTGAATAGATTTGATCCTAAACCGCCAGGGATATTAGCTAGAATATTTAGTTTGGAGCAGTGAATATGTTCACATGACCCGTAGTGATTCCATTTAGATGGCATATATATCATGGGACATAAAGTATGTTTGTATTGTGAAGGGCACCATTTGGAAGTTGGATTAATGCATTTGAGTTGTTTAAGATTTACAGCAGATTGAGAATTAAGGAACAAACAGGTGTCCTTTTCTTCAGGATTGTTTAGTTTTAGGGTAGAACCAGAGACTGATAGGAAAGCTCCTCTAGTGTGTTTGTTGGTGGTTGTGGGTTCTAGCCTGTTTTCACCAGAGTTTGAATAAGCTTGAGGGTCTAGCGTCCAAAACTGGATCAAAGCCAGGTTAGGTGGGGAATTTTCCTTAATTTTGCAGGGAAATTTCTGAGTTAGAGAGCAAATTTCATTGCAAGTAATCTTAAGAAACTCGGGCCAGAGAGAGACAGGGGGTTTAGACTTTGAGCAGTCCTTATAGGTGGGATGCAGATTGTTAAGCTTGTCAGCCATTCTATGATAAAACAAAATAGATAATTGGATAATCTTTGTATAAAGCTGAGAGTTGAAGATGCCTGGCATAGATTTATATTTCAATTTAGCAAAATAAGTAGTACATGGGGAGACAACCTGAACTACATAGGGGCAGTTTGAATTACACTGGAAAGGATGAAGATAGCCTATATAAACTGGGATAGTAGCATACATAAGAAGTAATTTAAAGCCATAGATTAAGGGGTAGTAGGTCCATGTTCTGTTATGGACAAAGCATGGTGACAAAAGGAGGCATCTTCTAAGATTGGAATACATAGGGAACATCTTGTTTAGAACTTGGGTTTTTTTGTTACCCATCAGCTTTGAGGAAGCAGTGTCTTCCTCCCCTTCATGTGCTTTCCTCTTACTTGACTCAGAAGTGGACATGTCATTAGATTTCACCTCTAGGATTCCCAACTTTTTCACCATAGAGCCAGTTGTGTTGGTAGAGAAAAAGGAGGAGTGGTCCTCTGGGTTCTCCTCAGGTTGGTTGTTCTCTTGCAGGAGTAGGTTCAACTCATCTTCACCAAATTCTTCATTAATGGGGGCATTGTTGTTATCTTCTCCATCGAGAAGATCATCATCTTCATAGTCAAATTCAGCAAAATTCTCAAGGTCAAGCATCTCATCATTGTTGAGTAAGGGAAGCTCAGTGGTGGGAGGAATGCCCATGACATCCTCAAAAGTTGCATCATTTGGGATTTCAGTATTAACATACAAAGTTGACATATTACTACAATAAATGTTTTTAAATTTAAATTTAATAAACTAATTTTAAAATTTTAATAAATAACAATTTTTACATAAATAAGAGTCAAATGGCTTTTTACCTTTCATCCACGTACCTCTCTTTATGTCTTTAATTTTATTAACCTTCTTTTACATACCACTTACAATCAATGAGAAAAATGAAAAATAAAAGCATTTCTTATCTAATAATTGGTAAATTAATGCCCCCTCTTTCAATTTTTGAATATTTACGTCAATCAATATTTACATAATGTAAGCTTTTTTTTTCAAACATTTATTTTAATTTTTTCTAGCATCATTATTTATTTATTTTTTACTCAATCCTTCTTAAATCATTTAAATGGCATAACAAGCCAAAAATGAATTAAATTTAACTTTATAAACATTCATATTTTAAAAAATAATCAAAACAAAAAAATAAACTCAAACACATATATTAGTTATCGTCTCGATTTTCTTTTATGTTCTCATACTCACGTACAAACTCATGTAACTCCTACATATATTAATTAGGTGATGATTATCAAATATTATATGAGTCTTTCAATGTAGTTGAATATTATCATTGATTTAGCTGTCACTGTCCGTTAAGGGCTTTAACAATTGACATGTTTTACTTACACCTTTTCAAATTCAATATTTTTTCAATTCTAATCATATAAATGTCAAAAATTGAGCGTACACTTACCATATCAGTTTTTAAAAATATTATTTAATATTTCAATTCAAAGTTTTATTAACGAAACTAGTGCAGATCACGAAAATTGGGCTTGTGCTTGTTGTCTGGTGTTGTTGAAAAATCTCTTATGATATGAGTATGTATGTAATTTAGTGTTGTACATAATTGTAAAATGTAATACCCCTCATTTTTATTAGGGTAATTAGGTATTTTCCCAAACCCTCGTCGATTATTCGGGGCGCGTTAGTCAAATGTCGGAAGTTCTGTAACTCGCATCGATATCTGTAATAAATCCCTGAACCTTGGAATATACATTCGACGTATTTTCGAGGCTTAGAATATTTGTTCGGGTACAAATATATTTAACCCGGGGTTTAGAACCCATGCCCATATCTTCTCCCGGGCAAAAGGCGCGAAAAGAGGAAATTCCGCGACCGCGGCAGAGCCACCGCGATCGCGGAATAATCGGACACTGAAGAGCTGGGAAAAGGAATTTTCCGCGACCGCGGAAAACGCCCAGCGTCTTTCTTTCGCGTGGCGTCCATGCACCGGCTGGGTTGTCGGTTGGGGGAGCCTTCTTTCCCTATATAAGGAGGGGAGGTGAGCCTCCATCTTCACTCTATTCCGATCTCTCTCTCTCTCTCTCCCTCAAGGTGCTTGTCCCCGGAGTTGAGCTTTCGCCGGAGAGGTCGAAGTTGTCGCCGGAGCTCCCGTTGGAGGTGGTCGTGCTCGTAGGGTGGTGCTTTGGAGGTGCAAGGAAGGTTGGAATCGAAGCCCTCGCAAATCGAGCCCTTCCGAGTCGTCGCCGGTGACTTTCATCATTTTGGGTCGCCGGAGTTCTTAGCCGCGATTGCAGCTATGAACTACCGCGACCCCGGCAGTGAAAATGTCGGCCGCGGCCGTTGTCACCAGTGCTCGCGGACATTCGTCCTCGACGACCGCGACCGCGGTAGTGCCCGCCGCGACCGCGATTGCTTTAGCAATCACGATCGTGGCCTTGGGCGATCCGGTCTCGGTCGGGACTTCCATTCTTTCGATTTCATTCGTCATTCTTTAGATTCGTATAGTTTATTGTCGAGCCTAACCTAGGGTCTCGTTGTAGGTCGTCGTCATAGGAATCTGTAATCCGATTTCCGTTCCCGTTCCGGACCCAGAAACCCGTCGTTGCTCAATCGTTCGTCTAGACTAAGGCAAGTGGCGGTTCACTCTTGCTTAATCATTCCATGTTCCATTAATTATCAATTGCTTTTAATTGTTAATTAAATCGGAGTGAACTGTTGTTTTCGTTTGGGAACAGATTTTATAAATAACGTGATTAAAATGTGATATTATAATAGGTTGTATATATTGCTAGAAACAACGCTATTATATCTGTTATTACCGTGATGGTATTGGTGTGGATTTAAATGTGAAGTTTAATGCTAGATTAACACGAGTATTCGTAGGAACGCTAATTCCTTAGGAGGATTAGTCATTTCTTTATAACTCAGTAATAGTGGACCCAGTCTCTAAATGCTTTCCAGATATAAACTTTCGTAGTTACTCGATAATGTAAACTCTCGTAGTCACTCGAGACCATAAACTTTCGTAGTCACTCGAGACCATAAACTTTCGTAGTTACTCGAGATCGTAAAACCTTCGTAGTCACTCGATATCGTAAACTTCCGTAGTTACTCGTGATGATATATTTATATGATAAAAGCTTATAACGTAAATATGCATTTTGGAATTAAATAAGATAAGTGCGATTATGCACATAATTAATATACCCTCGAGCGAGGAGTACAACTTGGAAACTCGCCTGGACTTCGATTAGAGTAAGTCCTCCTTCCAAATCTGAATTCGCATTACGCGGTGAGGTTGGCCGTGGACCCAAATGGTCAAGTCTTTTTAAACGCTTGTGTGAAATTATTACGTTCCCAAACATTTGTTATACTTTCCCGTAAGACTCAATCTTTTGGGGTCTTCTCTTCATACGTTTCCCTTAAGACTCAATTCCTTGGAGTCTTTTCTTAGTACATGTCTAAACTTTAATCATTTCGTGAAAGTTCCGGGTTATATATCATTCCTTCGGTTATTATTCGAGGGACAATGATAGTAAACGGTTACGATTACTAGAACCATTCTATTTTCACCATTGCATAGTCTTTCATTAGACTAACCAACCGGGTTTTATTCCTTGCATGGTTGGCTGGTGTCATCCGTCCCCTACGGCACATCAGTGGTAGGTTTCCGAAGTCAAAGTAACCAGTCGAAGAAGCAGAGGCTTGCAGTTGCAGATTTAAGTGTCGGTATTTCAAAGTCGTTAAGTATTACTTTAATATGTACTTTTATAACCTAGTCATGTGACAGGTTTATTCTTCAAGTCTTCCGCTGTGTAATTTATAAGTCTTCCGCTGTAATTTTTACTCTATTGTAAAAGAAAAAACTACTCTCGTTTGATGAGGGATATTTTAATAAAAGGGCTGAGTTTCATATACAAATGTCTTCCGCTGTTTAATCTTTCATTTAATATATGTACTCATTTAAGTTTAATTGTTCCGATTAAAGCCTAGGGTGGCTTTGGACGGTAATGTCTGAGGTCACTGGCGTGTGGCACTACCGGTATAAATCGGGGGTGTTACAATTATGGTATCAGAGCAATGGTTTTTAAAATTCTTGGCCTATTGTTAGGTTTGAGAATTTTTTATTTTTTTTTCTTCCAACCTATTTTCCTTTAAGGAGTTTTCGGAATCTAATTTTTTTTTTACTTTAAAAATTTAATTACCTCTTGAAATTTAATTTAAAATAATGATTTAACTATTTGGGCTTCAAAAGTTATTTATAGTTGGTTTTAAATGGTGTGTATAAGCAACCAAATGGTAGTTTATGATTTTAACTTTAAAAGTGTGATTTTTGTCTTAGTAAGAGTTTTGCGAAAATTGTATCACTAGTTTGCGAAACTAATTTTTCTTAAAAAATTATTTTATTAAGGTTAATATATAGAGTTTAAAGGTATAAAGTTTGAAAGTATAAGGTTTATTAATAAGTGGTTTTCAAACTTCTGCAAGCTTCGAGTGTTACTTATTCCTAGATCCATTCTTAGGAATCTATCTTTGTTCTTGGAGTAATGTCACAACGGTATGACATTAATTACTCCCTTCGTTGAGCGGACGAGCGTTATCTCGTAAGCTGAGTTTTCTAAAATTTCTTAGGATGTAGGAACAAATGTGTGTGGTTAATGCTCTATGAGATTTAAGAACTAAATCTCATACGTGTACCCTAAACATTTGCTCTAGTAAAAGTGTGTAGGGATGGACTAGGCGAAGTCCAGAATGCCTAGTTATAAGGTCATGTTGTAGGCATTGATATGGATAGATTGTTGAGAAGGGAATGAATGCATAAGAGGGATAACTCATAGAGAACTCGTTTCCTCTATTACGACCTTGGGTAAGACTTTAGAGTCTAGAGTTATGGTTATGAGATTTATAAGTGGGTACGACCAGTGTAGGACCAATTGTTAAAGCTTTTTGAAAAGCCGAATGTACAAAGTCATAGGTATTATTTTGGAAGACCTATTCGAAGTTTCATTTTGAGGCCCATCAGGAAATGATGTTGTTGAATTCCTTAGGTTTTTATGGTAACAAACATTCAACTAATATGGGTACTAAGTGTTTCAGGAACAAAGACAGTTATCTCAGGGAACCATTGCAGCAAAGGATCGCAGAGGGAACAAAGCTCTGTTCATGTGCTTTATTACCTCTCAAGGAACAACAGTGATGAACAAGATCAAAGCTGTGAATGGAAGGAAGAAATACAACGTGCTGAATTATGGAAACAAATCAAGAAGCACACGCGGTAAAGGATGAAAGACTCCGGCTGCAAGGATTAAAGCCGATCGAGAAGATATGGAGAGAGAGAAGCCCGATTGTTTTATCTTAGGAAATCTTTCCTAAGATAAGATAATTGGAGAGAGGGGATTATATCTTATCCGGTTATATTAATTTAAGGAATCTTTTCTTTAATCAATATAGACGGTTGGGATATTATTTCTTCAATCAAATCATATCTTCTTGTTACCTTATTTGGAGAAATCTTATCTTGTTACGATTAGGGTTTAGACGAGTTGTATTTATAGGAGTGTGGGATTCATTTCTATGTACGAACTCGGGGCATCAAACGAAAAGAAAAGAAAAAGAGAGTGAAGTGTTTGTGAGTCTTTGAGGGTTGTGTTCGATTCATCGTTGTAGAAGAGGTTTCAAATCTAGGTGGGAAGTCTAGAGGTTGAAGTCCAGGATACAAGTGTAATCGAACAAGAAATCAATAAGACAAGTAGACGCTTCAAAATCCTCTCAAGCGGAAGCTTGAAGGTAGTGGTTTTTCCTTGAGAAGCTAGTTTTGCCAATCAGGGTTTCCACTATATATCGTGAGTTCGTTTGTTATCTTTCTTGTTGTTTTTAATCCGCTGTACCTTCTGTGGGAACAAAGCATTTGTTCCCTCAGACGTAACTCTAACGATCCAACATATGTGATTAAGTCTTGGAGAGATAGTAAGTATCCGTAATGCAAAAGGGGTTGCTTTAATTGGGATAGTAGATTGGGTGAGGAGTATAAGGATCTTAAGTTAGAGATAAGTTATTTGAGTCCGTTAAACAAACCTTTGGGGTGTGAGTCAGGAAAAGGGCGGCTGAGCCAAATCTAAGTGGACCAAATGATTGAAATTGGTAGGTTGTACGACCAGGGAATAAGGAGTTATGATACTTGTAAGGTTGCAAGGTTTGATATTGGATTTTATGCGAGTATGTCAGTTATAAGGCTTTTGGTGCAATTCTTTGGAGAAGATTAAGTTGTGAAGTTACTGTGTTAGGAAGAGGCCACTTAAATGGAAAGATTACAGTTTAAGGATAGGTTATGTTGATGATTCCGATAAATTAAAGGATTTAGTGAAGAGAATTGTCTATGTGCGCCTAAGGAGTAAGGTAACAAGCTTGCTCGTACGAATCTGTTAAAGGATTATGATAGAAGTGACTGATGCGGTTGGTAATGAATCATTTTTCAGGATGATACCTTAAGGAAATAGGAGTAATGCCTCATGTGATTCGTTTTGAGGAACATAAGAATAAATGTGTTGTGATTACGCTTGGAGGAAGTTAAGGAACCTTAAAGGTTTAAGTTAGGGATTGGATAATGGAATACGTTAAGTTAATCTTGGATAAATGGTAAATATCAGTAAAGCAAAAATGGTGCTCGATTTGGGATAATAAATTGTATGAGGACAATTGGTTGCCTAAGGATTTATGGGTGAATAAAAAACTCGACCGGTAGAAGTTGTTACGGTTTTGAAAGTCAATAGTATGGCATAAGCTAAGTATGTAGATATCAAGTAGACTTGAGGAAAATGTGATCCACATTTATTAAGGTGATCGTATAGTACGTTTGGGTAAAGACGAGAGGATAATCCTGTGGAATAGATTAGTAAATCATATTGAGATAACTGAACATAGGTTGAGGTATGAGTAATTGTGGGATCACGTGAGTAAAGATTTTGAATTAAGATATGGCACTAAGGCCAAATGTGATTAAGGTAACCACTGAATAGGTGAGTCGTGTACGTAAGGAGTAAGGTCGATATGACGAAAGAGGTATTACGTTGAGGTATAGTTGAATTCTATGTATGTACTCAAGGATTGGATTGTCGAAAGGAAGTTAGTAGAAGAACGTTGTGTCTTCTGTTTCAGAACATCAAGGTCTTTAGGAGTAATAAGGCATAATAGCGAAGTTATATTGGAGATTTTTGTAGATACTTTGATTAAGGCAAAGGTAATCTTGTGGGCAATCACATCTGTTCTAGTAAGAGAAAGGAAAACATGCAGTATGTTGTGAGAAGAATCATGATCGAGTAAATAGTTCGATTTTTGGTGGTACAGGTTTCGGAAACCAAATTTATTTAAGGATATCGACTTAAGGAAGAGAAGTTTTATACTTTGAGAGAAGTTTAGAGAAAGAGGAAAGGGGAATCTGTGTATTCTCATGCTTAAGGTATAACGGGACTAGTGCGATGATTTTGGGAGACGATTATCCTAAGATAATTATGAGTTTGAGGATGGTCACGAGTTAGTACAAGGATAGCACGTGGAAGTAGGATATGCGAGACAATGATATGGTTAAGGAATTAGATCGTTTTCCAGGAGCAAGTATATGGATGCAATGATTATGGAAGTTAAGATCAGGTAGTGAGATTATGGTGAATCAGGTCCCATTAGTTTAGCGATGCAAGTTTTGGGGTCGAAACTTATTTTAAGGGGGTAGTGATGTAATACCCCTCATTTTTAGTAGGGTAATTAGGTATTTTCCCAAACCCTCGTCGATTATTCGGGGCGCGTTAGGCAAATGTCGGAAGTTCTGTAACTCGCATCGATATCTGTAATAAATCCTTGAACCTTGGAATATACATTCGACGTATTTTCGGGGCTTAGAATATTTGTTCGGGTACAAATATATTTAACCTGGGGTTTAGAACCCATGCCCATATCTTCTCCCGGACAAAAGGCGTGAAAAGAGGAAATTCTGCAACCGCGGCAGAGCCACCGCGATCGCGGAATAATCGGACACTGAAGAGCTGGGAAAAGGAATTTTCCGCGACCGCGGAAAACTCACCGCGATCGCGGAAAACGCCGAGCGTCGCCCGTCGTCTTTCTTCCGCGTGGCGTCCATGCACCGGCTGGGTTGTCGGTTGGGGGAGCCTTCTTTCCCAATATAAGGAGGGGAGGTGAGCCTCCATCTTCACTCCATTCCGATCTCTCTCTCTCCCTCAAGGTGCTTGTCGCCGGAGTTGAGCTTTCCCCGGAAAGGTCAAAGTTGTCACCGGAGCTCCCGTTAGAGGTGGTGGTGCTCGTAGGGTGGTGCTTTGGAGGTGCAAGGAAGGTTGGAATCGAAGCCCTCGCGAATAGAGCCCTTCCGAGTCGTCGCCGGTGAGTTTTCATCATTTTGGGTCACCGGAGTTCTTAGCCGCGATCGCGGCTATGAACTACCGTGACCGCGGCAGTGACAATGTCGGCTGCGTCCGCGGCCGCTGTCACCAGTGCTCGCGGACATTCGTCCTCGACGACCGCGACCGCGGTAGTGCCCGCCGCGACCGCGGATTGCTTTAGCAATCGCAATCGTGGCCTTGGGCGATCCGGTCTCGGTCGGGACTTCCATTCTTTCGATTTCGTTAGTCATTCTTTAGATTCGTATAGTTTATTGTCGAGCCTAACCTGGGGTCTCGTTGTGGGTCGTCGTCAAAGGAATCTGTAATCCGATTTCCGTTCCCATTCTGGACCCAGAAACCCGTCGTCGCTCAATCGTTCGTCTAGACTAAGGCAAGTGGCGGTTTGCTCTTGCTTAATCATTCCATTTTCCATTAATTATCAATTGCTTTTAATTGTTAATTAAATCGGAGTGAACTGTTGTTTTCGTTTGGGAACAGATTTTATAAATAACGTGATTAAAATGTGATATTATGATAGGTTGTATATATTGCTAGAAACAATGCTATTATAATTGTTATTACCGTGGTGGTATTGGTGTGGATTTAAATGTGAACTTTAATGCTAGATTAGCACGAGTATTCGTAGGAACGCTAATTCCTTAGTCGGATTAGTCGTTTCTTTATAACTCAGTAATAGTGGACTCAGTCTCTAAATGCTTTCCAGATATAAACTTTTGTAGTTACTCGATAACGTAAACTCTCGTAGTCACTCGAGACCATAAACTTTCATAGTCACTCGAGACCATAAACTTTCGTAGTTACTCAAGATCGTAAAACCTTCGTAGTCACTCGATATCGTAAACTTCCGTAGTTAGTCGTGATGATATATTTATATGATAAAAGCTTATAACGTAAATGTGCGTTTTGGAATTAAATAAAATAAGTGTGATTGTGCACATAATTAATATACCCTCGGGCGAGGAGTACAACTTGGAAACTCGCCTGGACTTCGATTAGAGTAAGTCCTCCTTCCAAATCTGAATTCGCATTACGCGGTGAGGTTGGCCGTGGACCCAAATGGTCAAGTCTTTTTAAACGCTTGTGTGAAATTATTATGTTCCCAAACATTTGTCATACTTTTCTGTAAGACTCAATCTTTTGGGGTCTTCTCTTCATACGTTTCCCTTAAGACTCAATTCCTTGGAGTCTTTTCTTAGTACATGTCTAAACTTTAATCATTCCGTGAAAGTTTCGGGTTATATATCGTTCCTTCGGTTATTATTCGAGGGACAATGATAGTAAACAGTTACGATTACTAGAACCATTCTGTTTTCACCCTTGCATAGTGTTGGGGTCGGAAAATTGACCATTCGTCCAATGGGCATCAACTGTTTGACGCAATCGGTCGGACGCATCAGACCCGTCAGACGTGAGCCATGCGACCGTCGCCTGATTCCTAGACGCAACGGACCAGCGAGAATTTCTCCTTTATTATTCTGAGATCTCCAACAACCACAACATTCAACACCGCCTTAATAACAACATTTAGCGGCGAAATCTTTGCAATTACTCCCAGCGTTGAGGATAAGGACGTGATCAAAGGTTAACGGTCAAATGGATTAAAGACTTACCATATAGAGATCAAGAGCATTTAAAGAGATATCAAGAGCATTTAAAGGAGAAATCCCAGCAATTACTCCCGGAATTAAGTGGGAGATATTGTCATCAATAGGCAACGATCACAAGCTAAAGCTTACCATATATAGACCACGAAGAGGACAACGAAGGCACATCTACGCTCATCTACACTCATCTACACACAATTACACAAGACATCTGCTCACTTGCTCCGAGAAGAACCCAAGAACACGCCCACTCTAGCTTACTCCACTAGAAATATCACTCAAATCTCCATCGGTCGAACCCCCGAGTCACCGGTCAGACCAGATCCGATCTTTCATCCTCCAAGGATAAGTTGTACTTACATCCGACTCTATCGTCGACATATTAATAAAATTACTTTACTATTTTGCATCTCTTCTTTATTCGTTGATTGTCTACTTGTTTGGATTGATTTCTATTACCCGATCGACTCGTTACCCCGTCTAAGGCGATTTAGGTCGTCCGATCTTTTCGCCCCAAAACACATAGTCTTTCATTAGACTAACCAACCGGGTTTTATTCCTTGCATGGTTGGCTGGTGTCATCCGTCCCTTACGGCACATCAGTGATAGGTTTCCGAAGTCAAAGTAACCAGTCGAAGAAGCAGAGGCTTGCAGTTGCAGATTTAAGTGTCGGTATTTCAAAGTCGTTAAGTATTACTTTAATATGTACTTTTATAACCTAGTCATGTGACAAGTTTATTCTTCAAGTCTTCCGCTGTAATTTTTACTCTGTTGTAAAAGAAAAAGCTACTCTCGTTTGATGAGGGATCTTTTAATAAAAGGGCTGAGTTTCATATACAAATATCTTTCGCTGTTTAATCTTTCATTTAATATATGTACGCATTTAAGTTTAATTGTTCTGATTATAGCCTAGGGTGGCTTTGGACGGTAATGTCTGAGGTCACTAGCGTGTGGCACTACCGGTATAAATCGGGGGTGTTACAATTATGAATGCGTATGATGAACAACATAAATTTAGAGAAATTTTGATGATAATGAATGAGATAAGATGAGCTAGTATGTATATATAGAAAGAAAAACAATAAAAATATTCTAAATATCTCATTCAAGGCGTCATATCCAAAATTTGCCGTTTAATGAGAATCTTGTCGTTAACGTTTAATTTTGAACGTGTGGGCATGCAAAATGCACATACATACGCAAATGTATGCGCACTACGCGTATGTATGCGCATTGCGCATGTGCACGCGTATGTATGCGCATGCGAACGCGTATGTATGCGCATGCGAACGCGTATGTATGTGCATGCACACGCGTATGTATGCGCATTGCGCATGCACACGCATATGTATGCGCAGTGCACATACACGTGCGTATGATTTTCGAATGCATAAACAGATGTATACGCATTTCGCATACGTAGATATAAATAATAAAAAATTATAGGTGTGTTTTTGTAAAGGAATAGTTGGCACACTTTGCTGATCTATCGGTCCCACTATTGATTTTTATTTATTTTTAAACGATACCTTCACTAATTTAAAGGTCGATAAAGGATGGGAGATCAGATCGAGAGTCTGCAATAACAGGAAGTAATAGTTTTAATCTTTCATTTACGTTTCTATGTTTGTGGTAGGTAATAAAACAAGGCTTCTATTATTTATGGACTTAACATTTTCCGTAAAAAACAAAAAAAACAAAAATTCAATATGT